>JABFEA020000085.1:10160343-10177682 GCA_019775915.2 Cyphomyrus plagiostoma
ACATCCATACACCGGTGGTGGAGGCTGCCTCACATCCACACTCACACACCGCTGGCGAAGGCTGCCTCACATTCACACCCATACACCGGTGACGGAGGCTGCCTCACATTCACATCCATACACCGGTGACGGAGGCTGCCTCACGTTCACATCCATACACCGGTGACGGAGGCTGCCTCACATTCACATCCATACACCGGTGGTGGAGGCTGCCTCACATCCACACTCACACACCGCTGGCGAAGGCTGCCTCACATTCACATCCATACACCGGTGACGGAGGCTGCCTCACATTCACATCCATACACCGGTGGTGGATGCTGCCATTCAAGGTGCTAAGCTGCACACCGGGAGCAATTTAGGGTTTATTGTCTTGCTGAAGGACACTTTGATGGGGTCAGGAGGAACCAGGGCTTAACCTGCAGCCCTCTGGTTGCCAAACGACAGCACTACCTCCATTTCCCTAAGGGCAATTTGCTGTTTTATTTTATTTTTTGTTTTTTTTTATTTGTTTGATTATTATTATTTTCTTATGTCCTGTATAGTCCTTTTTTCCTACTCATAGTTATATATATGCAAAAGAGAAACATTAATTACTCAGTTCTTAATTTATGTCCTTACTAAATAATCACTTGGTTTATCTAAGGCCTGTTTCACAGCTGGTGGGATGATGTTTTATATATAGAATATGGTGGTTTTGGGGGAGTTTTACTGCTCCTTTATGCCCCAACAGTGCTTTACTTACTTTATAGAATTCACTTTTACAGGCTTTTGGACTTTATGCCACTGTATTTTTCGTATAAAATCCCAGCATGTGAATGGATTTCGTGCATTACTCTGAAACACTGAGTGTGAGCTGCAGTGAGCGTGAGTGTTTCCTTGGCCTCGCAGGGGACATTGTGTCGACACTGTGGAATTCTGCACGCCGATCTCCAGCAGCTCTGAAAACATAGATTGCATTTTAGACCTATCGTGACATAAGGCAAAATGACTTGTAAGCTGCCACAATAACTCAGCACATCCTCTGCATTACGCAGAAAGTTGGATTGCGCTAGACGTCTGGATGTATGTTTTTAAAAAAAAAAACATACGCTTTATTGTTTTGATTCTCATTCTCATCAATAAACAGCAGTGCAAACGATGAAAGAAGCAAAAGCAAAAAGTGGGCTTTACATTATGACTTTAACAGCATAATATTAAGACACCCTTAATTCTATAGAAATGCTTGTAAAATAAGACATATATATTTTGTATGAAGCATATTAACTGTATTAGTATAAAGTATATTAACTGTATTAATACTATGTTTAATCACTTGTTTCCTTTGTGATATTTTCGTACGTGTACTTTAAATATTAATATTAATATAAATATCATATGCATGGGATGAATTTAACCCCCGTAGGTTTCCCCATAATACAAGATTCAATTTTAACAAGGTTGTCATGGTTACTTGTTTCAGGTAACAACATGGGACTGGACACGAGCAGAGAGGAGCTTTACGGTGTATGAAATCATGTGTAAAATATTAAAGGTAAGCACATACTTACCCTGACTCTAATATTTCCTATTGCTGTGTCTCTGGGCTGATACAGATGCTTTGAAAGGTATTGAGGGATGATGCAAGAAGAACCTGCAAGAAGAGTCTTTTTTTTTGACTCAAAGTAGACTTAACTCAGCAGAAACAGGCTATCACCCAAAGGTGCTACCTAGTCTGTCTTTCTACGAGCAAGGTTACTCTCAAAAAAGATTCTAGAAGACTGCAGGCCTGTCTTGGATCTAATAAGAAAAAGTGTTTCATTAACACCCAAAATCGAGAACTGGGTTAAAGGTTAGTATAGGTCTCTCTGCAGTCCTCCCGGGAGCAAAGTGAAGCACTGTACTTCATCCTGGCTTCTAGGAGGCTGGTCCGAAAGAACCACAGTGACCCTCAGAGACCAAGTCTGCTTTTACAGAAACTGCTTAACTCTGCAGATTATGGTATAATCTTGTTCCCGCTTTAGCAGTAGGCCTTATTCCCACACATATCTGTTTTTTGTACACATATTAAGTAGGACTCTCATATTAATAATTGTAATATTAATAATCAATGAGTACATTAATAATCAAGTAATCTACTGATTAATTTTACACACACACAAAGACACACAGAGGTTTTTAATGACATCTTTGTGGGGACTATCCATTCATTTCTATGAGGAAACCTGTAATCCTTATATGAAGACTTTAACCCCTACCCAGCCCTAATCTTAACCATAAGTAACCAAACAAAATGCAAGTCTTCTGGCATCTCCGGTCTTTTGATTGAAGTCACAGATTTTTATAAAACCGAGTTTCCCCTTGTGAGGACCAAAAAAAAAAAATGGTCCCCACAATGTCGAAATACCAGGATTTTATTACATTGTGGGTACATTTGCATATGATATGCCAATCAGCAACACAGAATACCTGGGGTTCCCCAAGGACTGGGTTGGGAAACACTGGGCTAGGTTACTCCAAAAGGCTAAAAGGCACATAGCTCATTGGTGTCTATGGCTGATCTTGCATTGTTGGGTGAGTCCATTTGAACCTGAATGTCAATTTCCAAGATGGCGTTGCATTTCAGTCACGCCATTGTGATATTTAAATTCCGCTTTGCAATACTGACCGACGACTGCATTTTCATTCAACCTTAATGCGAAATGCTTCTGCACAACGGATGCCTATTATTTTATTTGTACCCTCATCTGCTCTGCTCTGCTCTGCTCTGTCTCCCTTCCGCCTTATGGCTTAAATTTTAATCAATACTTTAAACTAATAATAATAATAATAATAATAATAATAATAATAAATCATTGAGTTTAATTTAGCAGTTGTGACACCTCTAATATCAAGAAATCTCATCATGTAGCTGAGAATATTATGAAATTGAGGTATAGTCTAAAGAGTCGTCTGTGTGCCTTTTTGAGTCTATACTTAAAAAGTTGCATTTTCATTTCATTTATGACACAGTTGGACCCTTTCATTTGGTTCTAATTAATAATAATTGAATCTAGAACACATAATTCTTAAGTGTTATTCAAAGTTCTGCAACAATGCACAATGTTACCACAAAATTTGACACGATGGAATGAAATGTTTTTCTTTCATTTTAATACATTACCATATTGTTTTCACATTACCATATTGTTTTCACTGAACCACAATTTATTTTTTTAATCCCATCATCCATCAATCGCAAGTTTGTTGCAAAAGGTCAAAAAAGTTGACTTAGCTCAGCCGAGCAATGTTTGTGACCCATACGGGATCACCACATGTATGACTCTCTCAATCTGGAGCTATTCCTAAAGTTAAACTCTCACATTATGTGGTCTGATTCACTTCCTATCTGGCATGCATGAAGCATTCAGAGGAGGTCGGTAATTCCTCTGCTTTTCAGCCATACATTTCCTCGGCTCGTGTTTTACATAATATCTGCCGGTTGCCATGGTGTGGAACAGGAATAGTTTTCTGCATTTTTCTTGTTGTCAGCACACTTTTTTCAACCATGGACAGCAGGACGGGCGAGGAGGGACCGGCATTAACCTATACACGGCAACAGCTGTTGGACCCGGATCCCGCATTTCCCCATGTCTGTGTGGCACTGCCAGAGGAAGAAAATGGAAGCCCAGCTCCGGAACAGGGGGAGAAGAAACAGGCCATACCAGCCTGTCATCATGGGAACTGTAAGCTCTCTGGCAAATGGAACGGTTGAGCTCTCAGCACTGACCGGGGGCCATGAGGAATGCAAACACTCATGTGCTTATCAGAATCTGTGGCTGAGAGCTAAAATTACCATCTCCCACACTGGATGGACAGATAACGGAAGTCGTCGCAATAGAAACACTGGAATGTCGAGCTGCCAGCATTGGGAGCGTGGACGTGTTCCACGGCGTGGGAGCTTCCACGTCATAGTTTTGGCCGTGGATGTGCCACCCTCGCCAGACACTGCAGAGCAGGTGCATTCTGTGGTCAGCAAACTCATCACTGATCATCCCAATTCTTTCTATTGCAATCTCTCGGGGCGACAGTCATGATTCATTCTGTTCCACATTCACTAATTCCTACCAGCTTCTGGAATATACCCCCTACCCCACAGTGAGAGACAGCAGGCCATGGGAGAGAACAGGACCTTGGTTCTGTCTTCCACTAATGTTAAAGAGGAATAACATTGCGTGTGTCTCATTCCGTCATCAAACCCATCATTCAGCAGCGGCCCCTCATCATAACTGTGAGGAAGTGGACTGAGGAGATTGGGTACCTACTGAACGATTACTCAGAGCAGACTGGGACATGGCCTGTAATTCATAAAGGGCCTCATTCACTGTGTGATGGGCTACATCCACTTCGGGATGGATAATACAGCTCCCAGACAGAAGCTGTTTGCCCTCTAACAAACTGGATCTCAAAGCACCAGGAGGACATACTCAAGAAGAAGAGAATAGCAGGAGATCAAGCCATTGCAGGAGCTGAGGAGTCAACTCCATGAGGGGGGAAAAAAGCAACAGGAACAAGCTGTAACAAAAGCAACATCAGAACAGCACTAAGGAGGTGTGATAAGATAGCATACACTTTGCTTAACTCACAGAAGGGTTTTTTTGCCCAGCAGCTAGGATATACAGATAGGAGGATAATGAAATAAATAGACAACCAAAATCTAAACATGATATAAACATACTACAGTATATATAGAATATACAAACAAGAGGAACATATAGTGAAAATGCAACAGCACAGTGGATTGGGGTGAGGATCGTTAGTCCGCTACAGTCCGACTGGAGACCTCAAGGAAGAGGGGAACACAGACACGGCTAATGAGCTGAATCTCTCCTTCACACGTGACTCTCACTTGCCAGTCCACCCCCTCCCCTGACACTGCCAGCCTCAGCGTGCTGACCAGGGCGGGTGTTAATCTCCTCTGCGCCCCCCTCCCCTTTCACTAACTTCACACGGCTGACTTCTTCACGGCCCGCCGTGCTCCCCAAACTGTCTCTGCTGACCAGGTGAGGACAGAGCTGGGCAATATGCAGAGGACGCTGGCAGCCAGCACCCGGGTTCTGCAGTGCGTCCGCAGTGGCCAGTGCGCTAATAAAAGCTGCCGTCTGTTGGTGTAGCAGCCTCAGTTTGTCTGGTGCCAGACGTGTGAACAAACTCAAGAGAGAAGTGTCCCTGCCCCCCTGGAGACTGGTGCTGGGAAGAGGAAACTGGTCAAACTGGAGATCATGAACAATTCTAAAAACCCGTCCGTCCGCCCGTCACTCAGTCCATCAGTCGGTCAGTCAGTCATGCTTGTCTGCGCTCTTGTTGCCTCATGTAATTAACTTCCTGCAATTCAATAGTATTAACTGAAAAGTGGGTCACACTGGTTTAGGTTGTTGGGAACAGCATGATAAATTATAATCATAGTTCGATAAAATGATAATAAATTTTAATACATGATTCTCAGCTTTATGGAGAAACAGACCCAAGACATTTCAGTATGATCCTAACATTATCACATTGTACCCGCAGTTATAGTAAACTCTAGTTAATTCCGACCAAGGTTCTGAGAATTTGTTGACGCATTTTTAAGAAAACCTTTAGATGTGAACTTTGTTTTCCTAATTTTTAAATTATATCTCTAAAAATATTTGACAAATGAATGAACATCAGTAATATCACTAACTATACACTATGTATTACCTAACTCCACTTGTTTATGCTATCCAGTCAGGGCCGGTGCCCATCTAGCCCTTGTAGCTTTTCTACGTTTGGCCATCCTGTCTCCCTTGTGTGTTTTCCCTGTTCCCTGGCCTGCCGCACGGCTCAGTGGTTGACTGAACATGCAGCTTAGTCCTTTTAGTCACGAGTTTGAGGGCAGTCTCGTCTTTTGTTTAATTTATTGGTTTTATTGTATCCCTAGCATCTGGTATTGTTTATCTATGTCTTTGCTTTGTGTGTCTGTCTATGGTCTCCCCTGCCCGTTATGTTCTGCGATTCTTGTGTCCCTAGCCTCTCCTAGTCTAGTTCGCCCTCGGTGTCCGTTAATGTTTTCCAGTGCTCATCAATTGCAGTATGCCCCACCTGGTCTCTGCTGCCTTGTGATTGGTTCATTTGCTTAAGCTTCTCACCTGTCCTAAGTCACGTCTTGTTAGTTCTGTATTGAAGCACCTGCTTTTGTTCTGTTCCTTGGTGGTTCATTGTGGCTGAATCCCCGTATGGTAGTATATTTCTTAGCCGTACTCAGGGTAGTTCCTCCCTGTTAGTTATTGTAACACTCCTGCTTCAGCATTAACATCTGCTGATTCTGAGTCCCGATTCCTTTCCGATCTCTTAATAAATATTAAAGTATACATGCACATAGTAGGTGTCGGTGCATTGAGAGTAAGCCTGACCATGTCACAGTGCTCTTCCTTAAGATGTTTCTGCTACTGTCTGATTAGATTTGTTGCATGAAATGACAGTCTAGGTATCTGCTCTCAAAAAGATGGCATTGCAAGCATTGCAGGTACTGTAGCAACTGGGCTAATTTAGTTTCCAGTTTAAAGAATTTCCACGTGGCTGACATGTCAGTAGTTTGTATTCTCGAGCCATGTGCCTCGGGCTTACTGCAGCGTGTGACAGAACATTACGATCTGAGCAACTGACGTAAATGAAGAGGATATGGGAAATTAGTTTCTGCTTTGGATAGGGCCGTGATAGCTGGTCGATAAAAAATTCCTGAGTTGGCCCTGATAGCAATCTTTGACATCGGCTCAGGACATCACTGATATCCAGGACAATTATACCACGTAAACGTGCTAGGAGCCAATGGAAAATGCACCCGATTGTGTTCCCCAGACATTCTCAGAAACAGCTAAATTGAGGATATTTGCTGTACCTTGCAGTTTTTACCATATCAAACTTTCACCTTTTTGAAGAACTTTCAGAAAACCTTTTACTAACCTTGCGGGCTTCTACAGTCGTTAGTGGTTTATATAAATGAAACAATCTTGTAATCTTTTACAACATTTTTGTCATTTTCTGTAAGGCACACAGCATCTCTCTACAGTGGTAAAATGCAGCCACACTTACAGAAAATTAATGGTAATTATGTGACCCAAAATCCATCCATTACTGGCAACTGTTTACGTACCAGCAGTAGGTGCATTTTCCGGTAGCGCGGAGCACATACACTGTGGGTCATTTGCAGACCTAACCACGTGTTTTGGGGCTGTGGTGGGGATCCTGAGAACATGATGGAGATCCTCACAAATACAGGGAGGATGTTTATTTCTCTCTTTGTCTGTGAAGTTAAGTGGCAGCTTGGGAGGCCGCATACACCAGTACACACAGCGTTACCCACTGAGCCGCCATGCCGCTCGCCGTAATGTATCTAAAATTTGTGCAATCGGTTTTTGTCAATCAGTCTGAGAAGTTAATAAATCTAGCCTTACAGACTAAATGAGCGAGGGATGTTTATTAATTATGAAAATGGTCTGTGAAGATAGAGCAGTTTTTGTCTGATAATATCTATAAAAAGAAGCACACAGAAGAAAAAAAAACTATATTTAAATTTAAAAGTGTATGTCACAGTGTGTGTGTCAGTACAGATCAGGATGCTTCTGCATTTGTTGCATATACAGTCATAAATATTTGGACAAAGTTTTCCAGTTTTTAAGTTCTGAGCATTATCACAATAAATTTTAAAAGAAACAGTCAGATTCAGTAGGTAGAACAAAAACATTGCGTAAAAATGTGAGGAACTAACGTCATTTTTTTACACATTACCCTCCTTTCAGGGGCTCATAAGTAATTGGACAAATGAATATAACTGCAAATAAAATGTTTTACAGATGATGCAGTGTTCTTTGGATCATAAACTGTTCCATCCCTTCTCCATACTTTTTTCTTTCCATCATTCTGATACAGGTCGGTCTTGGTTTCTTCTGTCCAAAGAATTCTGTTTCAGAACTCTGCTGGCTGTTTTAGATGTTTTTTTCTAATCTAGCCTTTCTATCCTTAAGGCTTATGAATGGCTTGCATCTTGCAGTGAACCCTCTGCATTTGCTTTCATGCAGTCTTCTCTTCATGGTAGACTTGGATATTGACACGCCAACCTCCTGGAGAGTGTTGTTCACTTGGTTGGCTGTTACGAAGGGGTTTCTCTTAACCATGGAAATGATTCTGCCATCATCCACCACTGTTGTCGTCCGTGGACGTCCAGGCCTTTTTGCGTTGCTGAGTTCACAGATGCTTTCTTTCTTCCTCAGGATGCATCAAACTGTGGATTTTGCCGCTCCCAATGTTGTGGCAATTTCTCAAATAGTTTTTTTCTGTTTTCGCAGCCTAAGGACGGCCTGCTTCACCTGCATACTCAGTGACCGCATGTTGTATGTTCACACCTCAATCTTCCAAATGCAAACAAGATACAAATCAATTCCAGGCCAATTACTTTTGGCCCCTTTAAAAAGAGGGTGGCACGTGTCAACGAGCTGAAAGTATTAAACCAGGGACCTCCAACTCCGGTCCTGGAGAGCTACTATCCAGTCAGTTTTCAATCCTACCCGGCTTCTGATGAGCCACACCTGCTCTCAGGTAAATACCAGGAACAGGTGAGGCTCATCAGAAGCCAAGTGGGATAGAAAACCTACTGGATAGTAGCTCTCCAGGACCGGAGTTGGAGACCCCTGACCTAAACCCTTCATCCAGTTTGAATGTGGATACCCTGAAATCTGAGAGTCTGCACTTTATCTCCATGCCCCTTGTATAACTTCAACTGGAATATATTTCAGTAAACAGGTAAAACAGTAAAACTTGTGCCAGTGTCCAAATATATATGGACATAACTGTAAATTAGGCTTTTAAAGTGGCTGCACAAGGAATTAGTGAGTTGACTTTCTTTATTATATGCACTTATGTCATAATTCTCTTTTCACTGAAGTATGTTCACATTTATCTTCAAGTCTCATGGCACAGATTTAGTAAAATATCCTCATTGGAAAATTACAACCATCTTTATTCACAAATGTTAGAAAAAGAGGAGATTTGGGAATTTGTTTTAACAGAGTGCTTTCGAAATGAATGTCCTTCATAGGGTAATATCATTTTGGGGCCAAAAGGAAACATCATTTGCTTTGAAATGATTTTTCCTTATAATGGCATTCAGTTAACCTGGACAGGTTAATTGTTTCATTAAAAGTGGCAGATTGTATGTCATTTACAATTGTATGCAAGGTGATAAATTTTACATCTACATGGTCTTCTTGGTGCATTGTATAAAACATCATTGGCATTTTAAATTGTCCTTTATTTATTTATTTCATTTACAGATCTTCACGTTATTTCAGACTGCGAACATTACTGACATGTCAACATGGTGAGACACAGACTGTAAATAATACAAAAATCAGATCCAGACTTGAAAATGACATTTTGAATGACTATTTAAATCCAGTATGTTGTTGGCTGAATGGGCTTATGCAGGAATCCTGACACAGGTGAAAAGAAGAGATTCTACCAAGGTATGAATCTCTTGCTGGCATAATTAATCATGACACCTGTCATCTTCTATATATCAATTTTTACTGTTTTCTACATACGAATTGTAGAATATTGTGATATTGTGATAAATATTGTGATATAGTGGGATCTGCGGTTCACGAACACAATCCGTTCCAGGAAAGTGGTTGACGAAAGCATTGAAAATCGATTTTGTTCACAAGCCTACCAAATAATAATTTTCTGTTTTTTATAATTAAAAACTTTAAATAAAAGTATAGTGCGGCGACAGGCGGACCGAGGCATCGTGGGAGCAGAGAGAGACATGGGGACTTGCTTGCCGGGAAAAATATGCTGTTTATTAACAGTCCTTAACCCATTTATTGTTGTTTTTGTTAATGTTACTGGTGGCGTTTCACTATTGTCACGCGTGTTTCCCCGTTTGCTCGTGTCTTGTGTGTACCCGGTCCGATCCTCACGTGTATTTAGCGTGTGTAAATCTCCCATGGTGTGCGTCTTGCAGTCCGGCGTCTGACAACCTTGTGAAAACATGAATCCTGTAACAATATATTAGTGCTGACATCTGGAAGATTAAGGCGGTGATGCTGAAATATTGACTTACTTGACTAAAATCTTCTAATTGGAAAGCAATTTTTCTAAAAATGAATTATGTGCAATTTCCCATCTTCAGAATTATTATTTATTACTCGGTGGATTGAACACAGCAGAGATGACAGGCCATCGAAGGGTGCAGATGAGCATCTCCCGCACGCGTGGTGTGACACGGAAAGGGCGTGTAACTGCAGGCTTTTTGCAGGACAGCGATCTTCTGGACCAACGGAAGCACTGCTTCAGCCTGCAGACGGAGTGCGGGGAGGACCTGTTCTTCAGCGTGGAGCTCGACTCCGAGCTGCTGGTGTGGGAAAAGGCCTTCCAGATGGCTACCTTCTTAGAGGTCGAGAGGATGCAGGTGCAGCCCCATACACCATCTCCCACCATGTGCTTCCCGGCCTACCGTGGCTCAGAACAACCACTGAGATATTACACGGCACCAGCAACGGCGTCTAAGTCTACGAATGTCAGTTAGGTTACGGCGCCAGATGACTTTCCATCCCACACGCTTCTCTGTGTCAGGTGGTTATGTCTGCCAGCCAGAGCAGCTATTCCACAATGGGAGAAAATGATTTTTGAGTAATTTGTCATACTTCTGTTGTGAGGATCTTTCTTTTTTATTTTAACCCTGCATCACCTTACTACCATCTCATCAATACCCCTGCTTGATATTAATTTCCCCAGAATCTATCAGCCTACGCTCTTTATTCTTCCTAGTACATGCAATTCTCACTATATAGAGGAAAAATATTTATATATTTATTTTCAGCAGTGCCAAATCCCTTCCATACACGGTCCAGGGGTCTTTCACTAATAACAACCGTCATCATGCCTTGTCTCATATACACAATATGGTAGGGAAATGACTGCAGTATTCATGGACAGACTACCTTGGGCTCGCTCCCACGTAGCTGAGAGTCAGTGCCACTTCTTTAATGTCACTTATCGTTTTGTCCCCCCTCCCAGTGCAAAACGTACGCCTGCATTATGGAAAGTCATCTCATGGGACTCACGATAGACTTTGGCATGGGGTTCGTCTGTTTTGATGCGGCATCTAAGGTATGTTCATGCAGTCAAGCTGATGGTTTCACACAAACACATTAATATTAATATTAATATTACTGACGGTTTAAGAAATTAAAGCAGTCGAGGGCTCTGACTGTGACGACTGGTTGGTGGAAAAAAAATCTTGATCTGGATTTAGACTTTCTGGACCAGAACTATATATCTATGCGTAATTATGAACATTCATGTCGTCATCAGTTTCAATATCATGAGCGACGTGATATAGCCTGTAAACTTGTTTTATTGCATAATTAACAATTAAATGCACTGATTTTAAACAAATTCAACCAAGGTATGAACCTCTTGCTGGCATAATTATTCATGACACTTGTCATCTTCTATATAATAAATTTTACTGTTTTCTACATACGAATTGTAGAATATTGTGATAAATATTGTGATATAGTGGGATCTGCGGTTCATGAACACAATCCGTTCCAGGAAAGTGGTTGACGAAAGCATTGAAAATCGATTTTGTTCACAAGCCTACCAAATCATTTTTGTTATTAAATCATTTTCTGGCTTTTATAATTAAAAACTTTAAATAAAAATACAATATAGTGCGTCCTTAACCCATTTATTTGTTTGCCCATTTGCTCGTGTCTTGTGTGTACCCGGTCCGATCCTCATGTGTATTTAGTGTGTGTAAATCTCCCACCGTGTGCATCTTGCAGTTCGGCATCTGACAACCTTGTGTTTCCCGTCCGTGTACTTGGCTTCCGTGCTTCTTGGGTGCCTGTTGAGGTCCTTTTATTTACATTTGCACGCGGGGCATGCTGGGACATGTGGGGCATGCTGGGACATGTGGGGTATGCTGGGACATGTGGGGCATGCTGGGACATGTGGGGTATGCTGGGACATGTGGGGCACGCTGGGACATGTGGGGCACGCTGGGTCATGCTGGGACATGTGGGGCATGCTGGGACATGTGGGGCACGCAGGGTCATGCTGGGACATGTGGGGCATGCTGGGACATGTGGGGCACGCTGGGACATGTGGGGCACGCTGGGTCATGCTGGGACATGTGGGGCACGCTGGGTCATGCTGGGACATGTGGGGCACGCTGGGACATGTGGGGCACACTGGGTCATGCTGGGACATGTGGGGCACGCTGGGTCATGCTGGGACATGTGGGGCACGCTTGGACATGTGGGGCACACTGAGTCATGCTGGGACATGTGGGGCATGCTGGGACATGCTGGGACATGTGGGGCATGCTGGGACATGTGGGGCATGCTGGGATATGTGGGACATGTGGGGCATGCTGGGATATGCTGGGACATGTGGGGCATGCTGGGACATGTGGGGCATGCTGGGATATGCTGGGACATGTGGGGCATGCTGGGACATGTGGGGCATGCTGGGACATGTGGGGCATGCTGGGATATGCGCCCTGCCGGTGCTACACTAGTATAAAAAAATGAATCTGGTCGAGCAGTATATTCATGAACCAAATTTTGTATGTGAACCTTGGCATTTTTTGTCCGTGAACCAAATTGTTGGTATAGCACAGCGTTCGTGACCCGCAGGTACCACTGCATCGTTTGTAGGGCATATTGCTCAGCATAAATAATACAATGTATTCATTCACCTTTGCTACAGTTTTATGGATACAGTTAGATGCACTCCTATAGGCCAAGCATGTGCTTTTCATTGGCTATTATCCAATGAGGATGCTGTATGTCTCTGGCCCATTGTCTAATGACAGAAGGTCCTATTAGTGTATTTGCTTTTCAGCAGCTGGTCGCAAAGGAAGGCAAACAATCATTGGGGAGGTTAGAAGTCAGGGGTCATGGGTCCCACTTGCCTCCCACTAATCTCTAGCCCGTTTTCCAAAAGATTAGCTAAGGGGCCTGTGAATCCTTAGATACTTATCAGTGAATGTCACACATGATGTAATCCACCCGATAATACTATTAATGACTTGTTTTTATCCAGATAAAAATGATTTCCTGGCTGAAATTTTCTGTAAGGAAATTAATTTTCATGCTGCACCATGTCAGGTTGAGCAGACCTTTAACTTACAAGTGTTATGGAAGGTCAGAGCCCTGCAGAAGATCCCTTCTGAGAGAATCCCAGCCATCCTGAGAATATTTATCCTCTTCAATCGCTAGATTTGCAATCATTTTTGGTTCAGGATATTACAGATTCCTATTATAAAGATGATCCAAGCGCTTTCAAACACTTAAATTAAGCTTAATCATATGCTTTCTTTAAAAACGAGTCGATATGTTTTAAGGTGTACTATGGTACTAAACTTTGTTAAGGAGCCAAAGAAGAGAAAAATAATAATTATGCATTCACCTCAGATACAAGAAGGAATTCACATGAAGATGAAATGTTTACCTCTTTAGCGATTTGCGATAAGATCATGTATCTATATCCCATTACCAAAAAAAAAAAACAAAAACAAGAACTTTAAAAATGTCAGAGCAGCTTTTCTTAATCCACTTAAAGCTTTAAATTCTGATTGATTTCTGAAAGATAAAGGCGACTTATTGAATTTATGATTAAATACTGCCCGTTGAGCAGGATTAATGTATTCTCATAAAGGTCCAGTTTTAATATTTAGGTATTTTCTTGCTACCAGTCACCATCCTAGGAAACATGAATGTGGATGGTCCTAATTACCTTTTTTTTGTTTTCTGTAGCAAGATATAACTGGACAATAAGATTTAAATTGCATTAAGTGTTACATTTGTAAATGTTTAGCATTGCGTTTTTATTTAAAGATTCAGTGACACCATTGCATACTCTGTGCGATTGTGTTGAATGATTGAGGTCTGATTGATCTGATTGATCTTTAAATAGAGTGGCGGCAAAATTAAATGTTTCTGTAAACTAATTTGAATGCTAATAATGAGTTGCTCAGATAAAATGAAATATAGCTTTATACCATTGTGCCGTTGAATTCTCAAAACTGATTGGCCAGAAGGCTGTCGGTTAATGTTCCACGACTGCACACACAGTGACAGCCAGGCTAGTCACAGTAGTAAGTCAATGCACTCTTATACTTTTATATTACTTAAAATTATTGACGTAGGACACAATTTAAAGTTAAAGAGTTTGAAGACAAAGAAATTGCAAAGGGCAAATACACAATGGACAATTTTCAATGTCCCTTGAACGTTAAAGGAGTAAAATACACTTGTGCAGAATAGGGAGAAGGACAATTTACAGCCCCAGAGGTACCCAGCTTAGAAAGAGAGCAAACACAGTATCAACCGTCACTACAAGACACAAAATTGTGAGTCTGACACAACAAAAATAAACACAAAGAAACAAACAAATAAATAAATAATAGGCCAGCTGGAGGGCTGATATTGGGGGGGGGTCTTTCGGGCCAAACCCTCCCCCCCCATCAGAATAATGCATCAAGGGGGCCCAAAGCGGCATTATGTCTGGAAGCCCTGAAGCCCTTGTTACGCCCCTGAACAACTCGCTTATGGGCTTAGGGTGGCGTGTGGATCGGCAGAATGAGCCTCTGAGCCTCTCGTCAGAATGTCGTCCATTCAATCCAGCCTCGTCAGAATCGTCAGATAGTTGGTTGACCCTTCACTGTGACCCTCAGGGTCTGCTCTCACCTACGTGTGTGGAAAAAAAGATGGGGTGAAAGAAAACAGAGAATCTCCCTACATTATTAATAATGCATCAGTATTCTATTCTATTTTATTCTGTTCTCTTCTGTTCTGTTCTCTGCTATTCTAGTAACTTTTACTGAAGAACACTCTGCATTTTTTTTGTGTTACAAGCCCCTCAAAAATACGCTTCTTAAAACATACGGTAACAAACAGTATAAATAAGCAGATTCACTTACTGGAGTCTTGCAATATGAATCAAGGTGAGCTTGGTGCTACACGTTGTCTTACTTTATGTAAACTGCATATTTATATAATTTTAACCATTTCGGGCCATAACAAAGTCATAGACACTGCCCAAAAAATGAAAGGAACACTATTTAATCAGAGTATAGCATCAGGTCAGTTAAACTTCTGGGATATTGATCTGGTCAGTTAAGTAGCAGAGGGGGCTGTTAATCAGTTTCAGCTGCCTTGGTGTTAATGAAATTAACAACAATGCACTAGAGGGGCAACAATGTGACAGGAATGGTTTAACAGGGTGAGGCCACTGACATGTTTTTCACTAGTTATGCATTTGGCTACGGTCAGTGTCACTACTGGTAGCATGAAGCGATACCTGGACCCTACAGGGGTCGCACAGGCAGTCCAACCCCTCCAGGATGGTATATCAATACGTGTCATTGCCAGAAGGTTTGCTGTGTCTCCCAGCACAGTCTCAAGAGCGTGGATAACAAATGTCCCCACAAATTGATGAAAATACCTGGTTTTTTTTTTTTGTTTTTTTTTTAATCTTATGGGGACCAGTCCCCATATGGGAAAACTCTATTTTATAAAAATCCGAAATTGCAATGAAGAAACAAAAAATGCAAAAACTCTTGTATTTTGTTTGGTTACTTATGATTATGGTTACGTTTGGGTAGAGGTTAGCAGAGTTAGCGCTAGCATTTTCTCCATAGAAATGATTGAGCGATCCCCAAAAAGATATGATTACACGACTGTGTGTGTGTGTGCGTGTGTGTAGTAAGTGTTGCCCCCACAAATCCCCTGACTAAATCCTATAAAGCTGGCTTAGAATGAGTCTGATCAAGGACCCAACTTGGGCCCAGACCTCATGGATCTGTACACACCCTCAGGGACCCTGTTACATCCTTGGTAAACCCTCTAATGTAATCACTGCCATAGTGACCTTTGGGGCCTACAGAAGCCAGGGGACACCCACATACATTCATGCACCAAGGGCAATTTAAAGTCAACTGAACTTTGAGTTTGTCAGTACGATCAGAAAAAAAGACATGCTGATATGCAAATTTAAGCCATAAAGCAATCAGCCACCACGACTCCCCTTTAATCAGGCTTCCCCTGAAGAGAACATCTCACCCAGCACTGAATCTGCTTCCGTTTCAAAAGATCCTTCAGGTTCATGTTTTCAAAATTGAACTTCGAAGTCAGTTGATAAATTATACTCGCTGATTTTTAATTTATTTATTAATTTACTTTTAACTTCTATGCTCACCGTTTCACCAGATTCATTAAGACTTTATTTCAGCAAAATGATAATAATTTCATTATGGGCCTATTTGACACATCAGTATTTTATTTTATTTTTTTAAGAACGGCAGCGATGCTTGTGATAATGCTCACACCATCTGCTACCATACAGGCCGTCCTCTGGAGATACAAGTTCTCCCAGCTCAAAGGGTCATCTGATGATGGGAAGAGCAAGATCAAGTTTCTGTTTCAAAACCAAGACACTAAACTCATTGAAGCTAAGGTGAGTCAAAAGATTTCTAACACAGTATATGTAGAACTTCACCTCTCAATATCTGATCTCTCGCAAAATTGTAGTATATAATAATGATATATGATAGAGCAGAGAGGAAATCCATTGGAAATCATTGATAATAAAGAGGACACAGTGGGATTGAATGAACAGTTTATGGTAATTCTGTTACATTTATTTATAAAACCAATTGTGATACAAGGCTTGAAAAAAAAATAATAAAACAGCAAACCCTATAAATCTCATCTGATGTTTTTCATTCATATGGGAAATGCAGGAACCCATGGAAAAGGCTTCTACTTCACACTGACCTTGCCATTAGTGTTACATTTTAGTTCTGCATCAATGCATACCTATTGAATTATTGCAATATATGCATCTTCTTATAACTTGTATCCATCCATCTTCCAAGCACTTACTCAGTACAATGTGATGTTGCTGGTCTAGAGCTTATCCCAGACAGGACAGAGCACAAAATAAAGGTACACACTACGCACCACAATTCCCTTTTGAAAAGTGTAATAGAACAATATATAAGATATAATACGCATCAACTGGCAAAAATACCTGAATCGTAAAGCATGAGAGAGCTGAGATGTTGGCAGTGACAGGCTGTAGCTCCACTGCATTCCAGTAGCTCCACTGCATTCGAGCAGCTCCACTGCATTCGAGTAGCTTCACTGCATTCCAGTAGCTCCACTGCATTCGAGTAGCTTCACTGCATTCCAGTAGCTCCACTGCATTCCAGTAGCTCCACTGCATTCCAGTAGCTCCACTGCATTCGAGCAGCTCCACTGCATTCGAGTAGCTTCACTGCATTCCAG
>JABFEA020000085.1:10183931-10197409 GCA_019775915.2 Cyphomyrus plagiostoma
TGCACTGTGATTCAGGTTAGTCTGTTGGTATGCACTGTGATTCAGGTTAGTTTGTTGGTCTGCACTGGGGCTGAAGATTTCCAGAAGACTGCAGGATTAAGATGTTTCGGATTCACTGTTGCAATACATATTTCAAAATGAAGAAAACGTGACATTAACTACAATGTTGAACAGATCTAAAAGTTAAACAGTTAAAAAAAAAACAGTTAAAAAGTTAAAAGTTAAAAAGTTAAAAAGTTAAACAGTGTCTAAAAGTATGGCAATTTTGACCTTTTTGGAAAGTCTTCAGCTAATATATTCAACTTTTGTCTTCTTTTTTCTAATTCAAAGTTTCATTAAATGAATCTCCAAAGGTTTGAAACATGAAACTAAAGAGATGATTTGAATACATTTTGCACTACATCTTGATCATAACGTTCCAGGTTACAAAACACAACTGAATGATATCGGAAACTGACACAGACAGACAGGCAATACCTGGCCTAGTTCTCAGTTTTCAAGTCCATATGTTGGATGAGCCTTAGATCTTTTTGTGACCCAGGTCTAGGCTGTGAAGTGCTTGCATTCCATCCTATTATTAAGATAAGTGTTTTTCTTCTTGCAGGTGATGTATTTTAATAGCACAGTGTCCGCTTTCCAAGTCTATTGATAGTCACCCATTACCTTAATGGCCAAGAGACTGATGTTTTAAGTCACGACATTCTCAGGCTGCTTTTGCTCTGCACCAGGTACTATACCATTCTTTCAATACTAAAAATGTGGTACTTTGCCTGTTCACTTAATGTCCAGTCAGGTACCAGTACCAAAGTTACCAGTACCAAGAGTACCAAACCAGCTGGGGCACTTTTTCGATACTTCTGTACTTTGGGGTGAGACTTGTAATCGTATTTATTGCCATTTCGTTATGCAAATAACCTTCCATGTGAACACAAAACACTGCATTACATTTTGATGATGTCATGTAGGGCCGGTTCAGTACAAAAAGTACGGTACCTGGTGTAGTGGAAAAGCACTCTCAGGCACCATACCTGAAGCCAGTTTGGAATTATATGTCACATACGTAGTGCCTGGTACTGAAGTTAAACCAGGTGAACTAAACTTCAAATATTACAGCTAAATTATTGCTCATGCTACCATCACCATTCAGCGTGTGTTTAATTTATGGTTGCACAGATTGCAATTATGTTGAAATGATGTGAGTATTCAGTTCCAGACCACAGTAATTCAGGTTCAGTGTAGTTCAATTGCACAATGGAGCTAAAGACCACATACATTTTTCATGGTTCACTTTGCTGAAAAGCCCAATTCCTTATAAATAGTCATCAGTGCAAGAACTTCTGTAAGCAGGATCTGAATGAAGAGGTTTCTGAAGACAAGTCACATTCCGGTAGTAATGAAGAGGAAGCAGACTACTAAAAGAAACGTGGAAATTCAAGGGAGATGTAGGTGGCAGGAATGTGGCATTTAAGCAGAGAGGAACCAGCTGTGAAGCATAGTAATAAGTTCTGTTTGTTCTGTTTCTCTACACCAGAGTGTAATTAAAAATTTTTATTTGACTCTGGCTACTTTAAGTCACTACTACTGTCTAATTTGAGGTCAGTTTTAAGTATAACATACATTAACAATATCTATAGCACTGTACAAATCAATTTGTTTCAGTAAAATATGCTTAAGTGAGTTTTAGATATAAAAAGAGCAAACTGAATTGTCGTCATCCATCCATCTTCCATACTGATCTTCTAGTACAAGGTCACCGTTAGCCTGGAGCTTATCCCAGGCCACAGGGGGCAGGAAGCAGGAGAAAGCCTGATAGAGATGCCTGTTCCTCTCAGAAAGGTCTACAGCCCGACACCCTGAGCCACCTTCAACCATAATCACTTCCGGCTCTTATAACATGTGTAAAATCCTTTTGCATTATTGAAAGGAATTACTGTGGAAAAGTCAGTATGCATTTTAAAATATCAGGTCCTTCTTTTTGCCACAGAATTGTGAGGGGAGAAATATATATTAACTTAATCTCTCAAGAACCAAGCATCCCCTGACTAATCTGTATATTTGACTAACCAATGATACATTGGGGGCAGCATGATGGTGCAGTGGTTAGCACTGTTGCCTCACACCTCTGGGACCTGGGTTTCATGTGTGTGGAGTTTGCATGTTCTCTCCATGTCGTCATAGAGTTTCCTCTGGAGACTCCGGTTTCCCCCCACAGTCCAAAAACATGCTGAGGCTGATTGGAGTTCCTATATTGCCCGTAGGTGTGCATGTGTGAGTGGTTGGTGTGTGAATGTGCCCTGCGATGGGCTGGCCCCCCATCCAGGGTTGTTCCCTGCTTTGTGCCCACTGCTTCCAGGATAGGGCTCCAGACCCCCTGCGACCCAGTAGGATAAGCAGCTTGGAAAATGGGTGGATGATACATTTACTAATCAATGATATGTTTTTTTTCATAGTCTAATATTCTTTTCTTGATTTTTAAAAATAAAAAGAAAATCCGACCCTCCACCCCTCCATCCATCCCTCCATTTGCTGTAACCGCTTGTATGGGATCCGATATGTGGATGGAACCCAAAGGCAAGTTTATTTCTGAAGACAAAGCTGTAGTCAACTGTCCAGGTCAGAACCAGAGAAAAAGGCAAACAGCATCCAAATGGGCAGATGGAGACCAGGTCGGCAGGCAAACAAGAGCGGAGTGAGGAACAGAGAGAATCCAAAATGGCAAGTGGAAGATCAAGCAAAGGGTGGGTCGTGGGTGACGGCCAATCAGAGGGTGAGGCTACCTCAGAGTCTAAGGAGCACTCAGGGCTGTGAGATCATTCTCCAATCCTGTACTGTTGCCATTACAACCTCCTCACCCCGCCCCCCACATTTAATCTCCCCCCTCCTGAGCGTGTTAACAGAGCCTTTCTGTGAGGCACCCAAAGCTTTTTCACTGGTCAAGCCAGTTTCCTTTTTGTACTGACGACTCTCTTCTCATTCCAATCTCTTACTTTCCCCATTTGCTCCCGAGTGCCTGTGTCCTCCCTTATGAGGGCATATGCGCCTGGTCTCCCTGGTTCCCCATCCTGCGAGTGCCTGCTCTGTCCCCTCTCCCCGCATCCCCGTGTCTGCACAGCTACCTGCTTTACCCTGTGCCACCTGGACAGACCTTCTGGCTTTGTGACTCTCATTGTCGCTCCTGACCACGATTTCTGCTGTGTGTATTTGTCGTCTGTCTGCCCTGCATTTTGATGCCATGCTACCGTGCCATGCTGCCATTCACTTGTGCACAGTAACAAGGTTAAGTACTCACACATGCAGACACAGTAGCAATTACTAGGAAAATGCTTTAACTCTCAGAGAACCGAGCCGATCTTGCATCTGTCAGGTGCAACCAGGAAATTAAAATTGACAGGGGACTCACAGAAGCCTGACCACGAAAGCTAATGAGAACCACTATGATTCTATGTTCTGGGAAGAGCAGGGATATACAGACTGGCAATGTTTTGCAGACAGGAATTCCTGCAGGGGTGTAGTTGTCTGGAAGGGGAAACCCTTCATGTCTTTGACGGGGTTCCTCCAGGTTCGCCAGCAGTCAAAGAGCCTGATGTTCTGGGGATGGACACCCTCTTCTACTGACAATAAGGTGGTAGAGAGGTAATGGTGTGGGCTTGCAGATGGTGTAGACCAGGGCTGTTCAACTCAGGCCCTCGATTCCAAATCCAGGCCTTGTTTTCAGTTCTCCCAGGTAGTTAGTTTATAAATTACTGATTCTGATTGGTCAGAAGCACTTTTTTTTGGCTTATCGTTCATTGTCTTCAGACTGCAAAATTGATAACAGCAGAAGTTATATAATTATAGAATAGGGTGCAAGGCTGAAGATGCAGGGATCACCCATGACATGTATAATACAAGTGCAAATCGATGTCATGTCCCGTTTTACTCCATTTAATCAGCTACACATTTACTAATCAACAAGCTAGACCAGGGCTCTTCAAATCTGGACCTCGATTCCAAATCCAGGCCTTGTTTTCAGTTCTCCCCAGTAGTTAGTTTAATAATTACTTATACTGATTGGCCAGAGGCTTCATACCTGGCTCACAGGTGAAGGAAGGCAGGAAAATCAGCCGTGCTCGGACCTCCAGGACTGTGATTTGAGTAGCCCTGGTGTAGATCTTAACTCCAAAATCTCTCAGAGACACCATCTTTAAACAATGATAAAGTAGAAGTCAGCAGCATTCAAGTAGGTTATTGTACTCATGCAGGACAATGTCCCTTCCCAAAAGCGTTGCGTAAATTGGTTGGCTAGCAAAGGCATGAATGGTCTAATGATGACCTGGCCCCTTTCCTCACCTGACTTAACCTCCATTGCAAGCTATGGGCCTTACTAAACTATGAGATTTACCAAGACGGCTTGCAGTTCACTTCTCAGAGCAGCATCTCGGATGCGGTGCTAGCTGCCTCAGCTAATATCGGACGGGGTCGAATCAAAAACCTGACTGGTTCAATGGATAATAGGCTCATGACGGTCATTGAGAAGAAAACTGGTAATAGCAGGCTTGATAGAGTGGGCTGTATAGAATGGCTGACAGTTTGTCATTCTTTATACACACCGAATAGCAAAAACTTTTTTATTTTTATTTTATATTCACTTTTATCACTCTGCCTAAGTTTTGCTGAAAATCATCATCAGTCTAATTAATCTACATACATTGTGCATGTATATATTTATATACACACAAATATAATATCTATATATATGTACACATACATACTTCATATTTATTTATATATGATATCTTAATTTCTTTATTATATGAAGAAATGTATCTGCTGTGAAAATTTCAAAGCAACCAGCAAAATCTGTAACGCTGTCACATGAGGAACGATGAACTGCCCTTCAGCTGATGGCTGATTGAGAGGAAGTTGCAGCATTTTCTTCCGTCTTCGAGATCGAGAGCTATATTCCCAGCCGTCAGCTTTTTTTGTAGCATCCATTGAAACATATGGTCAGGGGCAGGCACACACCAAGCACCACAAAAGGCAGTGGGATTCCTCTGGTGAGTGCAGCCATTCTCGGCTGCATATGGCATCAGACGATTGGTACAGGGTTAAAGTTTCAAAGCAAGGTCAAAGCCTCTGTGTGCTGAAAGTTTTCACTGGCTGTGTGTAATAATCTTGGACCTGAGCATGCAGAATTGCTACAGAAGGCTGTGACGCTTCCCCATGACAAGCAGAAATACTCACAGAATTTCACCTGGGAAGTGAAGTGCTCACCTTTACTTCACATCTCGCATCTCCCTTCGTTTTATTTCACAAAAGCCGACGGCCGGCCAGCTAAACCAGCTGGCTGACGCATACTCATACGTAATCAAATGGCAAATGGCAAGGAGCATTTTCTGCATTTCCAGGACAAAGACGATGAGAAGGACTCTCCCCTGGCATTTCCTGGGTGTTTGGATTTTGCCCCTGCTCTGTCTATCAACTTTGCAATTTCTACCTCTGTTGCCTGGGTTTCTCACAGAAATTCTAGTTTCCTCCCGAAGGTCAACTAGTGTCTAAGTGGCACATGGACCATGATTGTGTCTACTTAACTTTCCATGGCCGGGGTAAGGATTAACTGTGATCCAGTAATGGATAAATAGTGGACATATGGATGGATGGATGTGATAACTAAATAAAAATGGGTTCTGAGCCATAATAGATTTTTTATTCTAGACACTTGACTTCCTGTTGAAAATGTACAGATGCAATTTGGTCAATAACTGAAATACATTGTGATGAAATGCTTGTTTCCTTGACACTGAAAGCAAGAAACCACTCTGTTATTTTAACTATATCACAGTTGGTGGGATAATTGCACGAGGCAGAAGTTTAGTTCCATTTCCATGCATAGCTATACTTAGCTATATCAGCTTGGCACATATTGATGTCCCCTCTGGCCATAATATGAGCCCCGCAGTTGTGAAACACCATTTCTTTTAATGCTCTCATCTGTCTAGTGTGGCAAGGTTCTGCGATACCTCAAAAAACTGCTGACGACTTTAGGAGATGTTGTCTGTCCATCTTTTGCTAAAGGTCTATCATCTGTTTCTTGAAAGTAGCCCTGTGGTACAGTGCTTCACGATGTCAAACTACAGGGACAATCCAAAGCGGCATTTGAACTACTGCTGTGTTTATAGTGGCATCATTATGATCCTCATCCCACTGTGTGAAGATGTGAAGAGGAAAATTCCGCGCTGTAACTAAGGAAACGACTTTTCTGAAGTTCCATAGATTTTGTGCTGTCGCCCAAGGCAGAATTGATGGACAATATGGGGCTTGACAATGGTCATGGGGCCACTTACACCCCACGAATAACTCCCCATTAAGAACTCCCCACTAAAAACTCCCTATTAAGCTCACTGTATTGCTTAGAATCCATGGTGATAATTTTTCAAAAATGGTCCTTCCCTACCAGAACCTATATATCCCACACCAATCAAAGTATCATTAGTAAGTCTGTGCCTGTTCCACATGAATAGTATTATTTCCATGCTAATATGTCAGAACCCAGCATATTTACGTTTTATTTTTTTATTATTTATTTGGCGGAAGCTTTGACCCAAAGCAACGTACAATTCAGGAAACAGGGTCAGTTAGCCCCTTAAGCAATTTGGGGTTAAGGGTCTTGCTCAAGGGCCCAACAGTAAAACGAATCTGCTGACCCAGAGATCTGAACCACCAAGCTTCTAATTATCGGCGCAGTAGCCTGACTCGCCAAGCGACACACGGCCCACTGCTGGTCGTCGCCACTTATAGGAGATGATGTGGATAGAGTTGTGTTGCTTAGGAGACATTTACGTATTTACATTTACGTATTTAGCAGACACTTTTGTCCAAAGTGAAGTACAAGTGACATTTTACAAGCATAGGGTGCTGTCAGAGTCGACTGGGCACTTAGGCTGAGTTTCCAACTCCTAGGTACATGTGTAAGTGTAACAAAGCAAGAACCTATTAAGACGTGCTAGGGTCGGTCTGATAGACGATGTCGTTATCCATCGCCGATGGCTGACAAACATGATGATTTATTATCACATGTTATAATCCTAATTTTCTGCAATGCATTACAGCAGAGCTAGTTTAGGCTAAGTACCTTTACCTAGCTGCACTTACAATAACTAATTACTTTTTTCTGACAAGCTAATAATAACTATGAAGGACCATAAATCTAAATAAAATAGTTGTTCCTGATCACACCTTTTTTTTAGGAACAACAGCACATTTTACTGGCTACAGTGCCTTTTTAGTGACACGCTATTACTAAATCATTATGATTATAATTCACTTGTGCACTCAAAGTAACAAGGTTAAGTACTCAAGAACTCAATTTGAGACTCACAGTAGGCGATATCAAAGAAAAGTAAGGTCAGAGAGGATGAGTAGGAGAGAATGGGCTGCGAATGCAAATGTGTAAAAAAAAAAACAAAATAGTAATGAATTCATAGCAGTTAAGTACTTAATGAATTTATGAAAAGTCTTTTAAAACATAAAAGAAACTATATAAAAATGTGAATTACCCATTGTCATATGCCATTTAGGGAAACGTCACATAACCCCAATTCATGCGAGATGTACAAACACATCATGCCATAAGTTAGTTAGCCTCTAGGGTAATGTGAAGGCATATACAGTTTCATTTTTCCCAGCATGCACCGTTAATGCTTAAGTTATTTTAAAATATGTAGTTTAAATTAGAATTGTTCAAGTTTTATTTGTTTAATTAAAGTGTATGCTTATTATCATTGTTACATAGATGTTGTTTTCATTGTCACATACGTTACACCATATTTTACAAATTTCCCATTTTTTGTAAACACATGTCCTATTCAGGGATGCAGGGAGCCCACAGTCTACCCTAGAGACTAGATTCAAGGCAGGGGACAACTCCAGAATGGGGTGCCAACCCATCACACGGCATGCTTGCGAACAATTCGCAACTATGAGCAATTTGGCAATTCCAATTAAGCTTAGCAACTGGGTCCTTTGAGGAGATGATGGGATCCCGCGGTGATAGGGAGAGAACATGCAAACTCCCCAAACATGGAAGTCCCCTGACAGAGACTCCAACGCAGGTGCCAGAGGCCAGAGACAGCGGTGCTAACGTCAACCATTCCATGCTGAATTTTCTTTGTAATCTGGGGTGAGTTTGTGTGACATACTGACTCGGTTATTTTCTCTGGAGAGGAAAGAATAGGAAACCAGTGTCAAGCAAATTGAAGCTAAAAAAACAGAGATATTTAGTGTGAAATTCACTGCTAAACGTGCTAAAACGGTTAGCATGATACGTGTAACATAAGGTCATTCTGTTTACTACATCTAAAAAGATTTTAGTGTTTTCTGCAAATTTCTATCTAACGCTACTACAGGGAGCGTACAGCTTAAGAACATCCGACTTACAAACAGCCCATACTTACAAATGGACTCTCAAAAAGTCTATTTTATTACAATATGAGTTAAATTCATTAGCTCTTAATGATAAATGCACGCACTTTTACACTTGTAAAAACATTGTACGTCTTCATCGGTTCATTGGCTCAAGGTATCGTACCATATGTAGTTATTATCATCATTATATGTAGGCCCTACTCTATTTTTATTGTTCCGTTTTACCTAGAAATTTGACTTAAGGACTGACTTAGGGAGCAGATCTTATTTGTAACTTGGGGACAGCCTGTATTATGCATCTTCTTACTGTACCAGTTATCATGGTCAAGAATGAATTGGGCCTGAAGCCAGCCCAGGACACAAAGTAGGGGTTACCTCCTAGAATCTTGGATGCAAATCCATCCATCATGTCTACCTTATAGCCAATTTAGAAATGCAAATTAGCCTAACGTTTTTGGACCATGGGAATTCTCAAGCTTAATGTTTGGCAATAGTGCTGCCCATTGAGACACCATATTATAATTACTGCTCGTGGTGTTATTATTGTAGTTCGTATAAATAGCTCAACCAAGGACACTGTGTTGACATTCTCTTTGGAGAGAACAGAACAAAAGAGAGACGTACACACAGGCTGTTATCGCAGCACTAAATGGCACCCAGTCCTCCTGTTCAAAGGACTGCTGGACACATCGCTGCTGTGGAATTCAGCATTTTGGCTTCACCAGCATTTTCCCAGTTGGCTGCATATCATTTCAGCCTCCATAGGAAAAATAGCAGGTAAGTGAACTGAAAACAACAGGCATCAGAGTTTTGATGTCACACATGTAGTCTGATACGCTATGTGTCACACTCAAAGATCCAGTGCATCAGATCAGTTGCCCTACAGTGTTGCGAAGGTGCCAAAATGCAACGACGGCTTTAAGGAATTAAGGGTTAAATTTACAGTTGCTGGCTCTTAAATATACTCAGTCAAGATTAGCTGCTTGTTAAATTACATCTAGCATCCAAGTAAGCAAAATACAGTATAAACATACAAGGCAATTATAATTGTTTTCTTAAATGTCATGCTTACAATGAAATGTTTTTAATCTACAGTATTATAAATCCCCTACTTTGCCCTAACCTTAACCATAAGTAACCAAACTAACTTTTTCCATTTTTAGTTTTTTGCTTGCTTTACAGATTTCTATGAAACCGGTCTTCTCATTGTAGAGACCGAAACAATGTTTCCATAAGGTAAACAGCTACAGGATTCTATCACATTGTGGGGAAATCTCCAATTCACCGTAGCATGTTTTTGGACTGTGGAGGGAAAGCAGAGTACCTGGATACAACCCCATGACAATAAGGGGAGTATATGCAAACTGCACATGCACGGGACGTAATTTCACTGTGTGTTCACGCCGACAATAAAGTGCTTGAAATGAGCCATACAGTGCACTGGCGGACACTCGAACCCAGGTGCCAGAGGCATAAAGCAACAGAACTATCCACTGCTGCACCATAGCATCAACCAAAGTTTAATTTATTACTTGTTAAATAAAAAGTATTTACTTTACTGCTTCTCACTTTACTGGTTCCAGTTCAGTTCAGCATGTAATTAGAATCTGGCACTCCACACCATACACACATGTGCACAAAACTGTTTGGGCCAACAGAAAATGATCCATAGTACATGTATATAAAATTATAAAGATTATGATCTTTGTCCATTTGGATTGGACTATACAGTTGGTGGAAACACATGAAACCAAGGCTGAATGATATGTATGATCTCTTAATGGTAAAGAAATGCTACAACATATTAAAATAATTAAACTTGTCGTGAGCGTCATACAGGGCGAGGGCAAAATATTGAAGACACATAACAGTATTTTACGGCCAAGCATCCTGTAAAGAGTAGGGCCACCCCCTTGCCTTTAGAAACAATTTGGCTCTTCACAGAAGACTTGTATGATATCCTGAACTGCGTGTAGTAGGAAATTGGGCCATTTTTCAAGAATAAAAAGCTCCCGTTCTTTGAGCGATGAAGGAGGAAGGAGTCCACTCTGTACTCTGAAACTGCCTATAATGGGTCGATGATGTTTAGATCTGGTGATTGGGGAGACCACGATTCACCCTGATGTTCTTTCAACTACTCTTGAATTGGTTTATCAGTGTGTATGGGGAAATTGTCATCTTGGAAAATGGGGACATCGTTAGTGTGGGCACCACAGGGTGGTGGCCCTGTAAAATGACACCGTATTCCTTCACCGCTACACGACCATGTGGACAGTAGCAATCTAATGACCCCTACAAGATAGGTGGCCATAACATCACAGCACCAACAGACGTTGTGGGTTGAATCACCTTCTTTTCTCTCTGAGTAAAAAACTTTCTTGATGCAGGAAAATGGGTAAAAGATGACTCATCAGATCTTACTGCTTCCACTGCTGGGTATCAGGTCATGAATTTTTGCGCAACAAGTTGTTTCTAAATGGCAGCCCTGCCATGAATCCCATCTTCATGAAGGTCATGACATACAATTTCTGTTGCAACTGAATCAAAGAAGTGCTGATTCAGTACAATTTTTGAGGCAGCTGTATCATTGTGCATAGCACGTATATGATTGTGCATAGCAATCACTGACCTGCCCCAGAGAAACCTGGTGATGTCACTTGACCCATGGCAGCCACGCCCCTTAAGGAATTCCTTCCTGTGGACCTCGCCCATTGAGGGAAGCCCTGTGCAGGGAGTTTCCCAGCATCACTGCTGAGTCACATTCGAGGCTACGCCCCTTTCCCAATTTATCTTGCCCTCTGATCATCTGCTTGCCAATCGTCCGACCTTCACCTGTTTCCATGGCCTCCAACTGATGTTTTGGATACTCTTTTTACCCTCTTTGGTTTTGACTCCAACTGTTCGACCACAACTTCACCTGCCAACATAAATCTCTGTTCACGGGGTCAGATCTACGTTCGAGTTGAATCATCACAGGCTGGCATGTGGTGTGGAGAATTTTTGCGACGTTAAGTCGTTTGACAGTATTTGTCGCCACTTCACCTGTAATCTGGGCAGTAACTGTGATGGCCACAGGACAGAAATAATAAAAATAACTACAACTTTATATGCAGTTTAAAACCACAAAAATAGGCAAAGTGGACATGCTTTAAACTGCGGGCAAACCTGATGTAAGACTGTCAAGATTTTCTTCTTTGACATAGTGCTCACTGAGGACTCATCAATGACAGGAACACAGCTGAGTATGAGGTATGCACTTGGGATAACTGGGGTTAGACTCAAATGATGAGTTGAAGAAGATGAAAGTACAGACCTCAGCAGGGTCAAGAACCAGGAAAACAAGAGCTAGAGGGAGTTTTACCTACACAAAAATGTTCTGAGAGCAGAAAGAAAAATGATTGGTTCAGAGAAATAACCAATCAGAAGTGGTGTCTGTGAGTCTAAGCAATAAGAGGAGGTGGGAACCAACCAATCAGATGTTTTGGTTCCAACTTCTCTACTTGCTTGGACCCAAGTAAGTAAAACTCCCATGAGCAAACAAAGAGAGCCTAAACGAAGCCTAGAATGCCAAGAATGACTAAGTGAACAGGACAAAACTTAAGAATGAACTTTAATAGAAAAAGGGAATTTAAACAGAGTGATAGATGGACTAATTAGAACCACCTAGAGGTAGGTGTGGTCCTACAGGATGACCACACCTGCCGCAGATTTGACACTGACCACATGGTTTCTTTGGAACCATCTGTTGTGCACTGTGGTGGAACTGGTTTCCTGCAGGACTGGGTATATCCCAGCTTTGTGCCCAGTGCTGTCTGGGACAGGCTCCAAATCTCCCCTGAGACCTCATCCAGGCTGAGCAGGTGGAAGGCTGATGGATGGATGCATGGAACTCTGTTAGATGTCTCATGTTTCTTAGGAAATTAACATATCAAACTGCTGATGGGCAGTTATATGGTGACACATACTGTCTGGCGTTTTGTACAATATGACTTAGTGCTGTAGCAGCGTTTGAGGCTGGGATTGTGCTACATCCAACATAGAGTCACCTTCCGTTAGACGTGACACTTATTTTGTCCCCTGCTAATAGCTTCTTTTAATACCCAATATTGTTTTGTATTTAAGCATTTAAGCAAACTTCATTAATGCAGCATTCAATTAATGCACCATGAATCGAGAATGACTCATTCATTAATCTCGAAGACTCACAGAGTTCTAATATTAAAAAGAACTGCTTTCAAGTATGACTTGGTTGCCTTTGTTCGCACCTCAGAGCTGTTGAAAGAAATTGGCTCGTTCCTGACATCACTAGATCAGCTAAGCGAAAGCAAGCTATTTTGTTCATTTAGTACCACTCTGGTATTTATAATTCAGCTCAGTTTCGCATTGTTTTGACCTACGATTGATATATGTGTATGCATATCTTTTAGATTTATTCAATGCAGTAAGACTAAACCTTATAGTTTAAAGAATATCATTATTTTACATCATGTTTGGTATAACAATATGAAATTAAAAACATCAAACACACATGTCTATTAAATGTTTTGTTTATATTGAACGTTGTGAATTACCTTTTCACTACATACGCTAAGCAGTGCATTTAGTCCTTGTACATAAATGTATTACAAAGGCAGGTTGCTGAACCATGCCACTTGCTTTCAGAAATGACACCGGACATTTTCCGGGTTCCACCCATACCAGTCACGCTCACAACACACTCACGCTGCCCACCGCGCCCATCGCCTCGCTTACTCCTGATATGCATGGTGGACACACACACCCACGCTAAGCATGATGGGAAACATTAGACAGTGCGTATGACCTTACAGTACACACAAGACATTGCATATGACCTTACAGTACACACAAGACACTGCATATGACCCTACAGTACACACAAGACACTGCATATGACCTTACAGTACACACAAGACACTGCATATGACCCTACAGTACACACAAGACACTGCGTATGACCTTACAGTACACACAAGACATTGCATATGACCCTACAGTACACACAAGACACTGCATATGACCTTACAGTACACACAAGACATTGCATATGACCTTAC
>JABFEA020000085.1:10216989-10228822 GCA_019775915.2 Cyphomyrus plagiostoma
GGGACATGGAAGCATCAACATATACACCAAGGTCTTTCTCATAATCAGCTACCTTTATTTCAGTAGGACCCATAATGGGTCACAAGCAACAGCTCAAGGGTTGGAGTATTAAAAAAAGAAACAGTCTTTATATTGCACCAAAATGTATTGGTTGATTTAACCAAAATGAATTAAATAGTGTCCGTGTGGGAAGCTGGGGGCATGAGCACACATGGGTAATGGTAGGTGCTCAGACACAGGCCCAGAAGGTGAAGTCAGAGGCAGGGAGAAAGGCGATTGGACGCTAAACTGAGGTCACGTGACTGTGAGAATCGTAGCAGTATTGAGTGGACCGCGGGCATCCACCCTCTGTGCCAGGCTCCTCTGAAGAATCAAGGAGAATGAGAGGATGAAAAAAACTGAAGAACAGAGAACCGGGGTCAGCTGACCCATTGGGCGACAAAGGCGGCCGCTTAGGGCGCCATCTGCTGAGAGAGCGCCGACATAGCAAGTCAGCCCCGCCTACCTCATATCCACCAACACGCAGTCCTTGCTGGTGCCGGTCCTGGGTTGGTTATCGCTTGGTGCCTTTTCAATGGGTGGTGCACTCTACATGCTCCAGGGGGGGCCGGTGCGAGGCTTGTCGGGGGGGGTCAGCACTGGTGGGAAGGCTGCAAACCGGCTGCAACCGGCACTATTAAGAGACGACAAGGAAAAACGGAACGTGGGTGAAAGACGGCAGCATTTCAGGCAGGTTCCGCTCTCCGGCTCGATTGAGGGAACCGTGCTGGAGGGGCGCGGCTGCCAGGGTGGGTGCTGGCAGCTTCCGGGCAGCCATTTCCAGCTGCGTAGAGCTGTGGCCAGGGTTCCACGGCCGAAACATGAGCCCTGAGGATTGGACAGGTGGCTACTGTCCAAGGAGCTGTGATGTGAAGCGGAGCAGCCAGAATGTGTGTGTGGGGGGGGGCACCGGTATAACAATAGAGAGGCAGACAGACAGACAGATTCACAAATAGATAAATTCTAAAAAATAACAGGAGAACTTCTGCCAGAGGGTGTCTACTTCTAAGAACCTAGAACCACCACACCTGGTACCATGAACCACAGGACATCACATAGGTTCACACCTCATATCATCTGAACCACAGCACAGCAGCAGACAGAATTGAATGTCTTTTTATATATATTGATAAATTGTAGATGTAGCCAGGTGCAATACGGAACAGATGTATGATGTCAGCATAATTGTACAAAGGTGGGGAAGAGATGACCTGTACGTAGCCTGTGAAGAAACATATGACATAATTAATGGCGGCTGATCGAATGCACTGTTACCTATTGGGGAAACTGAAAGAAGTTTTTCTCCAGGTTTACAGGGAGCTGCGTTCCAGCCCCGAGCCCAGAGCAGATGAGTGATGTCATACCCATGAGAAAATAAGCAGGCAGGGTCCCTCCTCACACAGAGCTCATGCTTTATACCAGGGTTTCCCAACCCGACCCTCAGACAATCCATGTTTTTGCTCCCTCCCATATCCCTGCCAGACAGACCACTGGGAGCTGGGAGGGAGAAAAACATGGACTGTCTGAGGGTCCCTGAAGATGGGGTTGGGGAACCCTGGTATAAAGCATGAGCTCTGTGTGATGAGGGATCCTGCCTGCTTATTTTCTCATGGGTATCTGGGGGAATGAGTAATGAGGGTAAAATCTGCAGAAATATATTGCTAAGATACACCGCAGCAAGTCCATTTAAGGTTTAGATCAAGATCTTTCGGATGTATAAATGATTGGCTACATGTAAGCATCAGCTGATGACCCAAATACAACACAAATAAAAAACATAACAACGTTACATGCAGTTACCATACAGTATGACACAGAATCAGTACAATACAGTATGACCTCATTCCCGGCATTATACACCCAAAAAATTAAGATATCGTCTCAATGCACATAGCACATGTGTAACTACCATTTTATCGTCTCCCTGGGATCTCTTTAGAGATTCAGATCAGCTCCTGCATAAGGTATCTCCCATCCTATTATATCCAGAATATTGGTATTTGAAAATACCCAATTCCTGCATTGTGGCAGGTACCTGCTTTTTGTATTCCGAGAGTCTGAGGCTTTGATAAGAATGATTCAGGTCTCAGACACACAGAGAGTGCCCTTGCTTATAGTACCCCTGGCCAAGTCAGTTTTAAACCTCAGATAGATGCTCAATCTGCATAAATAATGTTAGCATCCCAAGGGGGGTTGGCCAGCCAGTTGACCTTGGACACACACAGAGTTTTTGTCCCCAACTGAGAGTTTTTGGTTCCTGCTTTCCATTGTCTGTCTGTCTGTCTCTCTTTCTTTCTTTCTTTCTCTTCCCCTTTGGCTATTTTTAAATTATTCTGTATAATTGATGTAGGAGTGTATTACAGCACACCCATGTAAAGCACCTTGGGGTGAATATGTTGTAAAAGGCGCTATATAAAATAAATTGAAATTAAAATTGAATTGAATGGAATTGAATTGAATTAAAATTGTTCTCAGAGGTTTTTTTTTTTCCTGAAGCTTGATTTTGATAGAGGGGCAGACAGACAGGGACAGAAATACTTTGATGCTCAGTACAGCACCCACTATGAAGATGCAAAAAGAAACAAGCGGAAAATTTTAAACCAGTCATTATATTCTGCAAAAGTGCATAGTAATACTGATGCTGGAAGTATATTATGCTCTGCACACTTTAAAATATTTAAATTCAACCTTTAGCTGATTAAGTTTTTACTAAAGCACTGTTGCACAGTGGTATTCGTAATTAATCAAAATATGTACCTTTTATTTGACCCTGTTTGCACCCTTTTATTTGATCATTTATGATCTGCAGAATTTGACCTAAGAGCCGTGTCTCCTTAGCATAACCAGAAAACCCGAAGACAGAGTCCGCAGAAGACTTAAATAGAAGTAAAATAGAGACTAATTGGTTTGGTAGGCATATGTACACATTTAAACGCATTAATGCTGTTCTCGAATTGACTGAAATACAAGTTTTTGCCTGTGACTTAAGTGGGAGAAGCCACTGCGAGGGCTGCTTTTATATGCAAATCGATGACTTTAGGGCAATAACTGCCACTTGCATCACCTTGCATTATCAGAGTCATGGTTTATTTATGATGTACTCCATCATGGCTCTTTCCACACGCAGCGTAACCATAATTTATGCCACTCATAAGCTGATAAGGATGGGACATTGTGAAATAGCTGCACACTCCCTGCATTTCTCACTGTTTTGACTGTTTACAGCAGGGACATGTGTATCATTTTTTCGGGCTAATCTTCAAAACTAAACATCCACAAAACGTTAGCAGACTTTGCAGCGAGCAGAAACACGCAGTTCGACAAGCACATTAAAGTCAGTTGCCTGGGGGATGTTGTCTGCTGCCTCTAGGGTGGCGGTTTCAGATCGAGGCTCCTCTTTATTTATGCCCAGTTCATATCCTCTCTTTTTCCCCTGTGACACATCAGAGGCTCTGAATCGCCCTTAGTGCTTGGCTGTCTGAGACAATGTGTTTATGTCTGGGTACCCGGAGTTAGACTGACTTCATGTTCTCTGTGCCCCCTGTCTAACGATTTAAGCTTTTTTGGATAATTTCCAGATTAACCTCATTTTTTTAAAAAAATAGTGGTTGCTGAGGATGGATGGATGGATGGATTGATCGATGATGGAATGACGACGGATTCAAAAATACCCTTATAGCTAAACTATATGCAAACTAAAGGATGAGTAGCATTATCAACAATTCAAATTTGACTAATTTAATTTTGTGTTCAGATGTCAGTTTCTGAATGATGTCACAGAGTGTTAACAGCACAAGGTGGAGATTTGGAAAAAAAAAAAATCCATCTTGTTTTAATCAGGTTAAGGATGTGATTATACCAGTTTTAAAGCCGGGATTATAAAAATCAAGGCTGTATAAACCCTGTGCCTGAACACAAAACCGGGACACCCATCGCTTAAAGCATCCTGCCGTGGCATTTGTGTTAGGCCTAGCTTTGGGTTACGGACCCAATAAAAATGAAGGCATCTAGCTTAATTTTAATTCCTGCTACTCTGCAGTAAAAACGTGCCCTTCCAGCATAGTAAATGTGGGCTCCGTGACATTTCTAGACATGAGTAAGGGAAGCGCGAATGTTGTTATTTGTCTTCTTGGCCCATGAAAACATCCCATAATCCCCTGTGTGGAGAATTCAAGAAATTCACCTGACCTGATCATGATGATCAGTGGCCTTATTATTTAACATTTCAATATTATTTTGGAACATTTCGTTAGGAATTGGAGACACTGAGAAGCAAAAAACACCAGAAGCAAATATAAGCTAACAGGTATGTCAAGTATAGCTTTTAAAAATAAATGGAAAAATACTAAATATTATTAAAAATATTACAAAGTACCACTGCAGCTTGAGGGACTGTGGGGAAGTTATTTGTATTTACAGTTCTTTTTTACATTAATATTGGCAAAAATGCACAAATAGCACAGCAAGCATACGCGTCCCCCAAAAACTTTATGGTACAAATAAGTGCCTCCGGTATGAGCGTTTGATACAAAAAATAACTTAATTTAGATTCTCATTAGCTTTTCATCCTGAGATGTTCTAAGTATTAATCTTTCCGCCCACAGCGGTCCTACAGGGCAGGGAATCAGGACATTTGGGGCTCCAGGAAATTACATTCCGTCGTATTTGCCGTGTGGTGCTTTGATTTTTGCTAACAGCAATGATGACGATAAATCATTTATTTGCCATTTGCAGAAGTACAAATACAGGTACATTGGACTGTTTCTCTTCACTGAAGCCCGTCTTGCTCTCCATAGTTTGGGGGTCACAGCACAGGGTCAGCCGACGTGCACAGCCCCTGGAGCTGCGGGGGGGGTAGGGGCCTTGCTCAGGGGCCCACGGACATGTGGCTGTTCTGCTGAGGGCGGGGCTCAAACCGGGCACAGACTTAGATTTCATGTTATGTCCAGAATTGTATGAGAATGTACCATAAAAGCCTGCGAAAAACCAGCACATACTATGTATTAAGTTTTATTTTCACAGTAGTAGGTAACTTTTAAAGGGCAAATAAGTGGAAGTTACGCGGCGCATTTCCTACATTCCCGCGACTGCCTGCTGATTCCCCCTCTGCCAGTGGGGCTAATCAGCTGCGGCAATCAGCATGATTACCACTTGGGACGCTTCCCAGAGCTGCATGTTGCGGCGCTGAAGGTTATTTCTGGTGCCACTGGCGTCATTTCGAGAGGGACCTTACAATAGAGAGGAGCGAACGTCAGACAGTCAGCTCCGTGTAAGTTTGGGGAGGGACGTTGGCATGCATGCGCGATAAAGACGTCAGCGGTTTGTTTGGCGACAACTAAGTAGGTGTTTTCCGTGAAGAGACTGGCACCGTGCTGAAGGGGGGTAGCTGACAGATATGAATTGAGGTGCCACAGAGTCTCTCCAGGGCACAAGTATATAAGAGAACTTAAATACCCATCTGTAGAGTAACTGTTTGACGAGCAGTGCCTTCAAGCAAGTGTCCCTGACACCAGAACATATCAATCTATGACTTTGGCACAACAGAGAATGGTTTCTAATCGTTCGGGAGATTCGCGATGGATTACCTGAGACCTGAGCAGAAGTCAGAGCTGAATGTGACTAATCAGGAGTTTCCTGAAAGTGACCATTTGGCACGGCTTCCCATGCTCATCCATCCATCATCTGTGACCACACGTTCTCTTGAGGGTCATGGAGGGTGGGCAGAAACTAGAGTAGGCGGAGGACCCTCCACGGCGACACCAGGAGAACATGCAAACTCCACACACACGGAGGTGCCAGGCAACAGTGCTACCCAGCGCTCTGCCACCCTCCCCCTGCTCATCTAAAACATAATTAAACCCATAACGGCGATGACAATAAAACTCTGCCCGCATGCCACATGCACGCAGTGAATAAACCTTCTAGGGTCAACGTCGTAACGTGGAGGATGGCGTCGAACTGAACCCTACCTATACGAGGTCTCACCAGACCACGATCAACACTGAACTAGACAGTAATATAAGCTTTTGAGGTCTAGACCTGTTGCCCAGTCATTCTGTTATTTCTTGGTATTTATACCACAGAGGTCTGATCATAATTCCCCGTATCAGATGGTATCAAATGGCAAAGCCAGCTACAAAGATGATCAGAAGGCCGAAGCCTTTGATTTTTCTTTAGAGTCACACTATAACCCCCTGCTATTCAGGCAGATTCATAGGCAGAATTCACGCTAAGAAACAGATGCTGAAGAAAATTCCACAATTTTTATAAAAAGGGTCTTAGCTGGATCGACATCCAGACATTTAAAACAAAAATCTGCTCCACCCTCCCAAGGTCTTATCTAGTTGTAAAATTGATTGATTGAAGAGTCTAAAGTACAGTCTTTGGAATTGCTAGTCCAGGGGATTGGCCTGGAATGGGAAAGGCACCTGGAGTTAGAATATCTAACTGATAAAGCAGGACATTTAAATATAAATTAGGACGTTTGAGATGGACTTTCCATGATACAGCTTAGAGATATACATATTTAGTAAAGAAGGAAGCTACTCTGCTTATGATAGGAGCAGGGTTTTAAACAGGGACCCCGCTTCCCCAGGCTGATGAATGCAGCAGGGTTTCCTGCAGCCCCCTACAGCATAAACGGGGTTACTGCCCCTACGGCAGGGCAAATCAATGCCTACCAGCAACCTACAACAATCCGCTGCCATCTGCTCTCGGAAATACCCTGCCACGCACACAGAGGTGGGCATTTAAGGCCCAGAAAGTAAAAATACAGGCCAAGGTTTTGTTTCAACCAAGCAGCGGCGTACACTGTGACTGCGACTCTTTATACTCAACTGGCTGGTTGAAACAAAATCTTGGCCTGGATTTTTACCTTCTGGACCTGAAATGTCCAGCTCTGCACATACCCTATCATCCCTTTTGGAACAGTAACTTAATAAACTCATTTTCATCCCTGTAAATGCCTGCGCATACTCACTATTCAACAGCTCCACCTTGTGTAGTCAGCACATAATTGGGTTTTACAGTCTGTCCTGGGAATTGTGACCCCCACACACACACACACACACACACACCCCCGCCAGTCATCAGCATTTTATTGGTGCCAAGGCTTGGGGCCTCCGCCATGCTCTTATCGCTGTTTGCGTATTGTGGCTCACCCTGGTTTACCGCAATCCGCTGAGGTCCTGCTTACAGCTGGTCAGCAAACACTTGGCTAGCTTATACAGGGAGGGGGGGAAAACACTGACTTAACGCAGAGTGACACAAATCAGGCTTAGCGCTATGAGCAATTACTGCCAAAAAGCGCTCCCACCAAAGTCAGCGCTTTTTAAACCGAAACGCATTTCACATCCGCTGTTTGCTATTCACATCCATCTTTTGAACTGATTTGCGTAAAGGACTAAATTGCCTTTTTTTTCCAGAGAAGTGAAAATACATCACATTTTGGTTGATTAAATAGGAACCATCAATTGAACCACAAGTAGTTCTACTATAGAAAATGTACATTTTTTTTTTCTAACGCTAAGACCATTTCTTCAGTTTTAGGTGACACAGCAGAAAGCAGGCAAATGTGCTCTTTTCGCTTTAATGATAAAGTGAAGTCACATGAGGATGTAACGCAGTGGAGGGCAGTGTGGGCCCACATCGCTTGATTTGGGGATTCAACCCTCACCTCTGCTTCTTGAACATAGAGTTTGCATACCCTCCTCATGTCATGTGACCTTTCTCCATGCAGTGAAATTGACCGAGATGCCTGTAGAGTACATGCCCTATGACGGCCTGGCATCCTGTCCTGGTTGTGCCCTGTGCTGTCTGGGATCGGCTCCAGGCCTTCTGTGACTCTGACCGGGATAGGTGCTTGGGAAAGCAGAAGGACATCTATCTATAAGGCTGAGATGACTCAGGAAAATGTAGGTTATACATTTTGCATTAATTGTTTGCTGTATATTTATCCTTTGTAAGGTATTTTAAACATCAGTTTGATCTGCTTTCTCTGGCGACACCAGTATTTAACTCAGATACATACTGCTGCATGAACATTATTCCTCTGTCTTCATTGTTTTAGGTCTTATGCCAGTAGTATATTATGTATATTATCTTAATTTCCTTTCATTTCTGTAATCCTTAAAATAAAACTGGACTATGATTCAGCCTCTACATCAAGACAAAACAATCCAAAATGTTCATTCTAATAATTTGATTAAAATACTAATAGCATATTTTAAAAAAATAGAGCGTATTTAACAACATTAGTATTGATGTATTGCACGTACTAAGTTCCGTCCCAAAGACTACCTTCCAATTCAATCAGAAATTTGAGATCATATAAATAGTACTGTCAAAAGAAATTGATTAATTTCACTTTTCCAATTCAGCATTTGGTAGCTGGCTTGCTCTGTGTCGTACCCCTGCTGACTCTTCTGCCTGCTTGGTTCACCTAAATCAAGGATTATGTCATTATTGCATGATGCTCACGCAGCTGCCCTGCAATGATTAGATTTCCTGATATGGATAAAGTAGAAAGGCACATATAACCTATCAGCCACCCCCTCACACCCCCACGCCCATCTAAACAGAAAGATCACATTAGACTGATTCACTTTGGTCAGCATCCAGAACTAAAAAATGAAGTCAATACAAGGCTCTACATTACCAGGCCCCGTTAATCCATTGTGCTTGAAAACCAAACATTAAATCATCATATACAGGTCCCTTCTGTGACTGCCCTCGTCGAGAAAGTTCCACTGGACAACCTGCTGTCAAACTGCTTAACCCTACTTTTTATTATACAGAGACGGCAGCACCGACAGACCCCCCTACAGACTGCACACAGCGTGAATACCGCAAGGACATTGGCACGCGTCCTAAGCAGCAGCGGTATGAGTGACAGAAGGCGTGACGGATCTCACACACCAGTGAACGGGATTGCATCATTCTCACTTCCCTTCTTCATCAAGGTACGGCACGCCTCGCGTAACGCAAAGGTCACCACAGTCTGCATGTTTTGCTTTGGCCGTTTTAGTGGCACGAAGTGGAATAGCCAATCAGAATTGACATAATAAATGCATAATCTGCTCCTCACATTTTCCATCCCATAAGTCTTTCACAAAACATATATACTTTGCTGAATTCCTGTCATACGTGTCTTATTAATCAGCAATGTGCTGTATTTTGCTACATTTTTTAAAATGTCATGCAAACTCATTTACTGTACAAAGTCAAAGTAATACGTTTTTCTTGGAGACCTGGAGACCTGATATGGTTCGAATGTGATTGAATGCGCTTTATTTTGCACAGGCAAAGTCCATTACAAGTGATATTTTAAACGGCGGCATCGGAAGTCCCTGAAAGAGAGAAGTGTCCCATTTCACGGCCTCTCTGCAGTTTCCCACAAGCCTGTCAGGGGCCACCAGCTGTGAAAGACAAGTGGCACTCGGTGAATAATAGCCCAGAGGAGCTGATTTCACTTCCATTATAACCAAAAGCCATTGAATTGGGCCATTGAGCTACTGAATATCCGTCGAGTCACGGAATACTTATAAGGCATAGAACTAAAACACACCCTAAAGGTTTCCAAGAGTGGCTCACAAATGTTTTCTTTTTTTAATGTTCTAGATAGGAAGTATGGTCCGCACAGACATTATGTTCAGGTGAACAATTAACCTCAATATAACAAACTGCCAAATCCAAGACAGTGGTTTTATATGGCCACATGTTAATTTGTTAAGCCCTATTGAAGGCAATTATGGCTGCCTAAAAGGATAATGCATGGGATCTGGAAGTTGTTACTGTAGTGTGTGAAATGCAGTGTTTTAAGAACTAATCTTTGCAGAGCTGTGCATTTTTCAGAGACTGCAATACTAAGGTGAAGAACGGGGCATGTTTATTAAAGTTGTAAGATATGTTTGCAGCTGACATATTGTTATAATAAAATCCTGAAAAATGTAATATATTTTTAGGGCTTCCCATGACCCTGATTAGGATATGAACTTGGAGGAGGGATGGATGGATGGATTCTAGTTATCAGGTTACGTTGTGTATAAAACACAAGTACCACTGTTACAGTATGGCTTCTTAGTGACTCAGTCACTACTCAAGTACAAATCAGGAACAAAAAATAGTATCTACTTGAGATAAATGATGCACGCTACAATTCATTAATGATGAACGAACATGAGATCAGTATCTAAGTAGCCATCATATCAGTGATGCTAAATTCCCATGTATCTTTATTTACTTGAACAAACCTACTTATTGGTTCATTAGAATCATAATTAACAATACCTAATACCTAATAGGTAGATAATGACTATGTACATTATAAAGGGATCGTTTTCTAAATTTTATTTTATTACTAACCTTAAGTACTTGCTGCAAAGTACATAATCAGTAATTTGCAAGTAACTAAGAGTTAGTTAGTGGTTAATTATTACAGTAACTGGTTCATGATTAATTCAGAGCATAATAGTGTATTATTTGTGCCCCCTCAAGTAAAGTGTTACCAAAACATAAACGATTACAACATAGTTAATGTGTATGAAAATCAACTTGGACAGAACTGAAAGAGTTTCAGTTCCCCAGCTCAGGTTTTGCTCCGGTTCGCATGAAGAAAGGACCCGAATGTGAGATATGCATCACAGAGAATCCATCAAGTCAGACTGGAGCCTGAGCCCGGGGTACGGGTTTACGACTGGCTGGTCCTGCAGGCTTCTGTGGAGTGTCTTGTGCACAGATTGAGAGCTTTAATAAGGAATCCCACGCTGTCTGCAGGGGCTTTGCGCGGCTAATGAAGCATGAAGCAGATGTGCGGATGAGAGGCCGTCGGTGATCGGGTGCGGACCGCCTTCTTCCAGACCGCCTTCTTCCAGACCGCCTTCTTCCTGACCGCCTTCTTCCGGACCGCCGTCTTCCTGAGCGCCTTCTTCCTGACCGCCTTCTTCCAGACGGCCTTGTTCCTGACCGCCTTCTTCCAGACGGCCTTGTTCCTGACCGCCTTGTTCCTGACCGCCTTGTTCCTGACCGCCATCTTCCTGACCTCCTTGTTCCTGACCACCTTCTTCTTGACCGCCTTCTTCCTGACCTCCTTCTTCCTGACCGCCTTCTTCCTGACCGCCATCTTCCTGACCTCCTTGTTCCTGACCGCCTTCTTCCTGACCGCCTTGTTCCTGACCGCCTTCTTCCTGACCTCCTTGTTCCTGACCGCCGTCTTCCTGACCGCCGTCTTCCTGACCGCCTTCTTCCTGACCGCCGTCTTCCTGACCGCCTTCTTCCTGACTGCCTTGTTCCTGACCGCCTTCTTCCGGACGGCCTTGTTCCTGACCGCCTTGTTCCTGACCGCCTTCTTCCTGACCTCCTTCTTCCTGACCGCCTTCTTCCTGACCACCTTCTTCCAGACCGCCTTCTTCCTGACCTCCTTGTTCCTGACCACCTTCTTCCTGACCTCCTTGTTCCTGACCACCGTCTTCCTGACCTCCTTGTTCCTGACCTCCGTCTTCCTGACCGCCTTCTTCCAGACGGCCTTGTTCCTGACCTCCTTGTTCCTGACCGCCTTCTTCCGGACGGCCTTGTTCCTGACCGCCTTCTTCCTGACCTCCTTGTTCCTGACCGCCATCTTCGTGACCGCCTTCTTCCTGACCGCCTTCTTCCTGACCTTGTTCCTGACCGCCTTCTTCCTGACCGCCGTCTTCCTGACCGCCTTCTTCCAGACGGCCTTCTTCCTGACCTCCTTGTTCCTGACCGCCTTCTTCCGGACGGCCTTGTTCCTGACCGCCTTCTTCCTGACCTCCTTGTT
>JABFEA020000085.1:10273118-10286348 GCA_019775915.2 Cyphomyrus plagiostoma
CCGTTGCTTCCGGGATAGGCTCCGGACCCCCCGCGACCCAGTAGGATAAGCGGTTTGGACAATGGATGGATGGATGATTTTCAAAGTGTTACAACCTAGTTAATAACCTGCTTATAAACCCTTTATAAGGGTAGCCTTATTGTAAAGTGGCGCCGTTCATTTTTAACTGTTCCTTCATGGTCCATATTATTATCTTGTTTATTTTATTCAGATTTTTACTGCAGATATATATTCTTTTTTTAAATAAATCTATGATGTGATAGTTGTTTCTTTGTGAGAGATTTTGTGCTACTTGTATTTTATTTGGACGGTTTTTATATAGAAAAATAGATTTTATGCAGTTCCACTTTATTCTCCATTTTGTCGTTAGACGAAACGTATTAATTACCGCTGCGTTTATTTCCTTTCACCTGCCGCTGGTGTTTTTATAAACACACAATGTCGTGGGGTTTGCTCGTTGCTCAGACGGACGTTTACGGCACCTGTGACACCCGATACGAGAGGAGGGGCCCCACGCTGGTGAAAACGCGAGACCTTCAGCGCTGCCTCCGCCACAGACTGGCAGGCTTCTGGCCCCCCTCTGTCCCCCTCTCTCTGGACAGCGTCAGTACTGCCTCTAAGTGGCCCCTTTGAGCTTTGGGGGGGGGTTGTGTCAACTTAAGTAGAATAAAAATTTGTGTAGTGAGGTACTATGTTTTCACTATATTGTGTAGTAGTATAGTATTGGATGTGCTGAATCTGATTGTAGTGAGCTGTTAGACTGAATAATAGAAGCGGAAAGTTCCTGCTTATTATGGGCTGTCTCCTTCATTGTGTGGTATGTATTGTTTAATTGTTTATTTATTGTAGGCTACCTGCTTATAACACGTAGCTTAACAATGTGCTGCTTGGTTAGGTAATCACGGTACACTGAATGCTTTTAACACGCTATGAAAAAGCAGGAAGTTCTGCAGGGTCACTTAGCGCATGGTTGCTGACGCTGGGCTAGATGTCTCCTGAACGATGCTGCGCACGTCCCACGGCAGGAGCAAGCCATGGACTCCAAGCTGGAATGTGTGCAGCGTCATGGCAACGCAGCAATGGAGGAAGTTAACTGCACGGAGATCGTGCGTCTGACCCCGCTGGCTGGGCGCCCGTCGGCTGCGTTCGTACAGTCCACGTCCACCCTCAGCCTGCTGAGGGTCCAGGAGGTGGCACTGATGAGTCCAGGTGAAGACTCCTCCCATTGGGAGTGCTTGCGACCCATTTCCATGGGGGTTGAAGCAAATGGTGATTGAGGTGTTTAACCCCATACCCACTTATGTCCCATTTACATGGGAATTGAGGTTTCCATAGGGACCGAGGTCTTTAATCACATACCCGTTTGTGTCACGTTTCCATGGGGATTAAGGTTTCCATGGGGATTGAGGACTGTGACCATAGACCCCTCACCATCTACTCCTACCCTCACCCATCTAGACACACAGGTATATACCAGCCACCTATGGTTCGAAGAGGAGACAAGTGGACCAGGGCAAGCCAAGCCTCCAGAACTGCAAGACGTCACAGATACAGTGAGGAGACTCTGCACTACCAAACTGGACCAGCAGCAGGTAAATAGTAACCTAGACTCACAGAAACAAAATGTATAATAGCTAGTCAGTTTTCAAATACAGTGGTACCTCGGTTCTCAAACTCACCAGAACTCGAATTTCTTGAAAGTCAAACAAACCAGTTTGACCTACGCGCCAGGAAATGAGTCACACTACAATGCAATTCTTACTTGAATGCCTTCTTCACAGACTGGACGATTAACCAAATAAAGCAGCGCAACATTACAGTAACTAACAATAAATAAACCACTAACTTACGTTATGCCATTTATTTAAACTTTATTTTAACAAGTAAATTAACTGAAAACCAGTTCTCAGTGCTTTACGCAATATTCGGGAGAGATAACAGATTACGCATCGGCACTGCCTAGGATACAAAAGTCATGCGTGTAACTAGACTCTTCAGCCAATAAGGGCAAAGGTGTGTCGTCACAGAGGCGGTTCCAGTTTGTGCAGCCGGGTGAGAGGTCGAAATGCATCTAACCATAATGCGTTGCGTCAGCATCAGAATGCGCTGCTTTAAACCAGCTGTAAGCAAGTCCAATGCACCCATTGACCGGACTGGGGAAACAAATTGAAACGCGGACTTAATACGGAGGACTAATGACAACAACCAGAAACAGCTGATCACATGGGGATCCCACACGAGGTTAATGAGGGGGCGTGGCACACGGAAGGAGCAGATGATTGGGGCAAGACAGGGGTAATAAGGGATAAGATCTTTATCGTTTTGGAAGCCATTAAGAAAAAAAATGCTGTTCTTGTTTTATCCTGTTCATTTTGTGTTTAAATGTTTAAAAAACATATTTGGCTGTATTTTTGGGGGGCTGGGAACCAATTAAATGGTTTTCCATTATTCCTTATGGGAAAAATTCGATCAAAACTCAAACTTTTTAGGATTCGATCCGGAGTCCGGAACGGATTAAGTTCCAGAGGTACCACTGTATATTAAATAACCACCAAATATCAGGGTTTTGCAGGAAAGACGTCACCCACCAGCTTAAACTTACATGATATTAGATGCATTCACATTAGACAAGTACACATATTAAATATGGACAAACTCAAGTTTGTTGTCAAATCTTCTGCTTTTGATCTGGACTGAGGAGAAAAGTGTGTTTGTGTGTGAAATATAAGCCTTATGCACACAAAGAGAATGTTTAGTTAGTGTAACCTTCAACTCGTACGGCCTCCCTTAGATCTCGCAGGCCTCGCCTGGAAGCAGAAGAGAAGCTGAGCCCAGTACTCGAGTGTGGCCTTCCCCATGAGTAGCTCAGGGCCTGTCAGGACCCGCGCCGTGTTGACATTGAAGCCATGGGGGGTAGCACAGTTGAGACCAGTTCTTGTATGGTTTGGCCGGCCGAGGGCCTCTTCCCCCTGAACAAACATGCCGCCTGGAACCTGCCTAGAGGGTATTAGTCCAGATTGGCTGCTTTATTTATGCGTTAAAGTTCTTGAGAACCTCATTCAAAGAACAGAGGTGCTGGCAACTGTGACATCTGACAGTACCATAGGGATTGCTGCCAAGGTGAGCTCATTAAGATTTTGAGGACTCATACGTATTGTACTGATCCAGCCCAGAAGCTTCATTACTTCTTTATTAGTAAAACTTATTAGTCTTAAATCTATATAGGTAAGCTACTAGTAGGTCTTGCTGATGCTTGCATTATGTTGGTCTTTGCTGAGACGCATTACCGTCACACCCCCCACCACACCCCCCACCCCCTTCCAGCAGGTGAACCAGTTCCTACATCTGGTGTTCCAGCTGAGAGTGCTCTCCCGCCAGCAGCTGCAGGACCTTTGGCAAGAGGCGTCCTTCAAGTGTCGCGATGACTGGTCAGTTGTACTGGGAGAGGCATCCCAATCAGCCATAGAAATGCTGGTTCTTTTTTGGTGGGGGGTGGGTTCTACCTTAGGAAACTCACATCGACTTAAGGATCGACTGCAGCAGTCCAGCTCACACAATAAAAGCATTACATTACTTAGGGATTCACTATTTATGATAGTAATAATAATAGTAGACTATGTTAATATAGATGAATTACTCATTTTAACAGAGTTAATAAAGAACTTGTAATCCATATTAATCCTTAACAAAGTGGTAAATACCATAAAAATATTTTAATTTTAATAATGGTTATGATCAGTTATGTGTCCATGGTGTGTTTCTTAATAACAGGGGACGATTATGAAACGCCGCATTAGGAAAAAAGCAAGCGTACGGCAGCATAACGTATGGCTGCTATTTAGTGAATGTACCTTCTCTTACTCATGGTCCTGATGTGGCTCTTCAGCGTGCTTGAGGGCCCTGCTCCTATGAGCAGCCGTAAAGGGAAATTCATGGGTGTGGCCAGAGAGCGCAGGAAAATGCGCAGTGTTAGCGTGTGTGCATGCAGCAGCCGCCCCCCCTCCCTCCATGCGACAGGAGGACAGAGGGGGTCTGTTAGGGGGGTGATGCAGCCCACTCCTCTCCCAAACCACAGGCCTCGCTCTAGCAGAGGGGGAGTAAACAGCATCTCCCTGTTCCTTGGTGCTTTCATGTCCACCCAGAAGTGACCCTCCAGGGCACAAATAGAGCTAAAAGTGCACTTCTGGGGTCAAAGGTCAGTTTAAATGGTTGTCAATCTGTAATGTGTATAATTAGGTCATGCATCTGTGCTAATGAGTGTCACAGTGGGTGGCAGTGTGGCTATATAAGCCGCGTCCTGGGGCCTGGTTCCTGTTCCTGGCTCTGCCACTGTCCATCTGAAGTGACCCTTTGGAGATTCCTCTTATCCTGATGGTGTTTCTGATTTGCCTATACAGTGTGATTTTGTGCACGTGCTCCCTGAGATCCCAATCCAGCATACGCTCTGCCTTCCGCTTCCTGTGCGTTATCATTTTAGCTACAGTATTGGCCTTATTGTAATAGCCCTTGATACAATAAAGTAATAGATATCGAAAATCTCAATGACCAACAGAGGCGTCGAACATCTCAGAATTATCTTGAGTTCTGGACTCTTCAAAGTAGTACCCCTTTGCTTCAGTGACAGCATGGCAGACTCTTGGCATTCCTCGAACCAGCTTCCAGATCCAGCCACCTGGAATGCACCTTCAGCAGTCCTGAAGGAGTTCAGGGCACCAAGGTGGCTGCCTTGCTCTTACTCTTCGATCCAGCTCATCCCAAGCCAGCTCTATAGGGTTTAGGTTGTGGGGGCCAGGTCATCTGTCACAGCACTCCATCTCTGTCATTGTTCACAGGATGATACTACATAGCTTCAAGGTTTCTCCTGTCTTGGATAAGTGGTCATGGTACTAGATCTGCATTAACATTTCTGAAAGGTTTTTTTTTATCACTTACTCCCCTTAAGCTATCTGCCACTGAGCTCGGAGTTTTAGCCACTTGTTCTCGGATCGTCGCCGTACCAGCAGTTTTACCCTCTTCCTGTCCGCCCACTAACACGCTATCACTTGACCTCTTGACCTCAGGCAGCCCCTGGCGGACTCCTTGCCGGCCTGTGGCTCGGAGGCGTGCGTCTCCCTAATGACAGAGCTCCTTCAGGGAGGCGAGCTGGAGCCCGAGCGGGTGTCCACCTTCCTGTCCTCCTTTGCCCTCATCTCCCGCCCTACCCCCAACATGCTCCCCCCCGTCAGCGTGAGTACGGCAGCTAGAAACGCAAACATAAACGACTGGAGTGGTTACAGTTTTTCTTCCCAGGACGTCACGTTAGAATTTTACTGGTGTTCTTTACTGAGCACTTCACAGTAAACCTGCAAAAGTAAAGTATAAATAAATAACTTTCCAGGAAACTGTATTTCTTTGGGTTTTTTTTTTTGTTTTACAATGTAGAACAGGGGTCATCAACTATATTTGTCAGAGGGCCAGAGTTTTACCAGACAGTTTCCTTGGGGGCCGGACCCCCAAGAAGAAAATCAAATAAAAATCTAATTTTGGCTTAACATTATGTTTAAAATGTCTAAATATAGTCATAAATGGTGGTTATTCTGACAAGAGACTCAGTTGTTGTTATTTTTAGTTGCTTTAATAGTGTGGACCACTATTTTCTTTTTGATCCTCACAGTTCTGGAATCCAGTTGCGGGCCGGATTCAGCCCGCGGGCCGCCAGTTGATGATCAGTGCACTATAGAATGGAATTTATGATTAATGTCCTTATTTTGTCGCCTATTTGGAGTCGTTTTGATACAATGAAACCACAAAGTTATTAAGTATGCAACGCATTCGTGTTGCACCAATAAGAAGATAGTCCCACATTTTATCAAATATCTTAGAGTTTGTGTAGACTAGGGTTGCATGGGACTCCGGTATGGAAAGGGTGCAGTGGTACCACATTTTTGAGAACTGCTTGGTATTACATTTTTTTTAGTACCGGTCTTAATTACACTATTACAGACATGGCTAACATTATATATCACTATCAAATCATGATCATGGACTCAATATGTCTGAACCACTGCCAAAACTCACTATGAGTCGCACAGTCATGGGGTTGGACTAAGGCAACTGGCAACACTGGGTGGATATCCATGAGGCAGTGTCCTCTCCCGCACCCTGTCAAATGTTATCCAATCAGAATATACGTATATAGCAAATCTTTCAACTATGTCATCATTTACTGCTCAATGACGTCATCTACCATTCTATAACAACTTAAACTGCTGCCATTGTCACATTTTTGATGGGTGGGTCCTCAAACTTCAATGGGTGACTGTGGTTCAAGGTTTAAAAAACAAACAGCAAGACTTCAATGCCAAAATGTGAACCTCTGCTATTCTTACACTTTTGATGGCATGTTTGAATGATTTCCAATGGTTTGAATGATTTCCAACCATCCAGAGTTCCAATCCTTCCAGTCATTCCAACATTCAAATCATTCCAATCATTCCAATCATTTCCATCATCCCAAAGTTCCTATCCTTCCAATATTCCAATCATCCAACATTCCAATCAATCCAATCATTTAGATCATTCCAGTCATTCCAATGCAATTTAAAAGATGCTATTTAAATTTATATGGCTGGCTTTTTCAAGCCAACATGAAGTTTGTTCACAAACTTTCCTTTCTAGTTTAATATAATCTCCCTAACTTCATGCCAGTAATTTATGTAAAGGATCTAATGCAGCAAACAAGCTACATTAAAATTATAAAACTAGCATCAGTACTTACAGGTTATGTATTTTAAGCAGGTAATCAAGCATAATACACTGCACAGGAAGTATTTTCATGTTTAATGAGCAGAAAATGGAAGTAAGCAGAGGAAATTGCTGAAGCTGGGTGCTTAAATGATTTGTTTGGTATTTTTTGATTGGTTGGAAATAGTGATGAAATGGTATGAAAATTTAACTATAATTATAGTGACCAAAATTATCACAGTTATCAATATTATCGCGGTATCGTTCAAATCTGCTGAAAATATTCAAAGAATATGATGTCATTAGGCCTATTTTAGGGTGGCTGAAGCCTCCCTAAAATATTCTTAAGCCCCCCTAAATTATTTGTTTAAATAATAATAGTTTTTTTCCAAGTTTTTTTCATTTTTACTTATTCTATTTTTATTATTTTTTACAAAAATTGCAGACAAATTCAATATGAAGACGATGCAGGAATGTGAGTTTAAATAAATAATAATATAAACCTGTCACTATTCACTTGAATATGATCATAAATCTCTTGGTTCCTTTCACTTTACAGTGTTAAGGTAGCGTCAGTGGTTCGTTATCCAATCCGTTCCAGTTGTTCACAGGGAACGCCCATATTACTGAAAATCCAGTCCACGTTTTCACTGCTACTTTACACTCCGCTGCATCTACACCCGCGGACACACTAACGTACATGCTGCACACAGCAAGATAACATGCCTATACGCAAGTTTTTCAGGAAAGTATGTCTTCGTCACTGGTGATAATAACAATTAGTGAGCTCCAGCTAACAGCAGAGAGTCCCAGTCAATTAACCCCCCAGGGTCGGCCGTCCTGCCAGTGGGACCAAACAATAATCCGACAGTTAGTAAATTATGTACTTTATTTTAAGTTTTTTTTCTTGTTGTTAATGCAGCAAACACATTTCCTGTGTTTTCTTGTTGTACTGTATTTAAAAAACAGACAAGAAATAAAACAACAAATCTACTGGTGGCCTAAGATGTTTAATCTGTCCAAAAGAGTTGAAAAGCAATTTCTCAGTCTTTGTTTTCTGTTTGTGAAATTTTGTGCTCATGCGCTACATTTGTTCATATCGTGTGCATTTCTTGGGGGCTAAGCCCCCCCCGTCCTTAAAACCTAGTGACGCCCCTGACTGACAGAGAACTGAAATTATTTCATTGAGTTTTATATTATAAACCAAAACAACCAAAAAGCCTATAACATTAGTAGCACCGTATGTTTTATGTTTGCATGAACGTTAAAATGATCACATAGTCAAAGTATAACATGGAAATATAAGACCGATAACCATGATAATTTTGATCAATATAATCGTAATATTAAAGTGACCAATCAAAAAAGGCTAGGTCTACCTTGGTCTCCACCCCCAAACTGTCAAAAGTAAGGTTGATTTATGCGAGCAGGCCTTACCTTCAAGAACAGAATTCGAGAACATTTGTGTGAACAACATTTCTCACTGTACTACTCGGAAATGTTGAATTTGTGCACAAAGGCCTTACATTGTGTGCATGGGCAGTTAATTCTTGCACGTCTGAAATAATATAATTTATGTGTGGCTCATGGTCTTGGCAATGGACTACCTTCAACTTAAAGATGGTTGCTCGGGTCACATGACAGCAAAATGTTTAATGGTTGTTGGCTCGGGCAGTGCAGGTGCGAGAAATCTGGAAGATTCCAAATTATAAAATCTGGAACCACACCCCGAGCGAGGGCAGGCCATGACATAACGGAATCTGCCAGGCCAGTCGAGGTCGGGACATGACTCTACTGCCAAATGGTACCTTTGCTAATAAATGCATGTAAGTCGAACGCGCAGTAACTGCGATATTAGCGCGTTAATTTACAGAGTGGTCACTGCGGCACTCCACAGTAGCACCGCTGCCTTCAAAGGACACTCACGCATACACTGCAGCTTCAGAGGCCACCTCATCCTCCCTGCTAATAATAATAATTATCACTACTACTACTACTCTACTACTACTGCTCTTACTTGTTATTATTGCATCAGCATCATTACTTTTATGTGCCATGTGATGTGCTACTCACTGAACCAACCTTACCCCATGGCCTGTGTTTATACATTCTGATGTCACTTTATACAGTATAATCCCAAGGCTCAGACTATAGCTGCCATTTGCTTGCCAGTCACGGTAGTAATTCAGTGCGTGATTATAATCTTTAATTCTAACTAATGCTACTTCAAATTTTAGAGTAGAGCTCAATTTTAAAATTCTGGAAACTGAAAGATTATGGCTGGGTATAGGGGTTAAAAATAAGAATACAGACTTGTGTAAGTGTGTGTGTTTGTGTGTGTATGAACGGGTATACCTTACTTTATGGAGACACACACACATGATGAATACCCATTTTTAACTCAATTTAATAAAAATCTGTGACTAAAAATGCAAAAACTGGTTAAGGTTAGGGCTGGGTTAGGGGTTAAAGTTGTCATAGTTAGCATTAGCATTTTTCCCATAGAAATGAATGAGCGGTCCCCATAAAATATGCTTACCCAATGTGTGTGTGTGTGTGTGTGTGTGTGTTAGAGAAAGAAAGAGAGAGAGAGAGCATTTGTGTTTGGAGTTTATCCAACACAGCAAAGTAGTATTCAAAAGTTTGTTTTGCTGGGTCATTGATTATGTTTGCCATGCTGGGAAATTTATTACGCTTATCATTTGAATCATTCGACATACAGTACTCATAGTGCATCACTGAATGCTGATTCTAAAAAGTGTTTCTTAAAAACAGCCTGAGTCAGCTGTCTCCAGCAGACAGATAGGTCTCACTGTTCGGGCGGGTTGAGGCACATGTAGCTATTGTGAGTAGAAGCCCATGATTCTCTGCATTTCCTTTCAAATATGTTCTTCCAGATCTGGTTAGTTCACCTTGAAGATCAATTACTTTTTGGGGGGCTCTTTTCATGCTGTCACCACAAATTACATTCTTTAGATACACATTCTGGAAACACTAAGAATCTAAATGTGCCAGCCCTTGATTCAATTAAAACAAAAATGTGTGCTCATTTTGAATGACCTTTCGTGCATTCAAGGTCAACCTGTCTTTGTATTCAAGCTTCGTTTACACAAAGTCATATTAGGGGTGTGACTGTGTAGACAATGTAATGAAATATGTCTCATGCGTCTCATGAGTCATGGGTGACAAATGAATTTCTGAAAAATATGCTAATGAGTGAAAGAATATTAATCCACCATAAGATGCATTGTTTTCACTTTAAATAAACTATGACATCAGGTAATTGGATTTTATTGGAGGGTCGTTTCTTGCCCATTGGCTGCATGTCGGACACCTCCAGTACACTAGCTGAACGTCCATAAATCTCTTATCAGTGAAGGCCAAGACAAACATGTACCCAGAATGCCGCTGTAAATTCAGTGGAAGCTTACATTTTCACCAATTTATTTTACAGCATTAAAACAAATCATTTTAAAATGCTCTTAGAGTAATTTAAACCATCGGGCCGAGGTTTTATCCTGAAGTAATCCTTAAATAAGAAGTGGCACATCAAAGTCACTAAAATCTCAAAAAACACCGAAGTAATCAAACTGAGTGGGACTTAACTACAACACTTTACTCCATAATTACGATGGATAGCTAATATGGCTAATATTTGTATTGCTACATAATCTCATGTTCTCTCGGGGTGAAGTGGAAAAGTACGACAAAACCAAATTATTCTGCTTGGAACCCAGAGGAAATTGAGATCTTTGGAGCCTGATTTAGCATCAAATTTGTCTTTGAGGTCATTGTACGGCAAATATTATAGCTTGGTATCCCTCCTGAAGCTGGTGACGCTTTACCTGAGGGGACACAATTTATTATTTTGCTATTACTTACGTATTAAATAACCACAGACTAAGTGATGTCATGTTTGTTTGTTTGTCACTAATGAATTGTCACTTCTTTTATCTGAAGCATGTACTATGCTTGTTACTATATCTGTTGATTCTTTAAACATTTATGAACTACTGAAGGAATTAATGAAGGAACTGATGAAGGAAGTACTGTAGGAACAACAATGAATAATATGCAAAATGCTGATCTCATGTTTATTCACCATTAACGATTGCGATGCATCATTTATCCCAAGCAGTTACTATATTTGTTACTGTATCTGTAAATTCTGTAAATCATAGTGAACTACTGAAGGCACTATTGAAGGAACGAATAACAGGAAGTAATGAATAACAAGTGAAATATCGGTCATGTTTGTTCATCATTAATGAATCGTGACGCTTCTTTGATCTTAAGTAGTGACTATGTTTGTTCATGATTTATTCACAATTTGTACTTTAGTAGTAACTGAGTAATTGCTAAGTATTTGTGTCCCCTCAAGCAGAATGTTGCCCTCCAGCCTATGCCCTTCATGGTCCAAACTGCATAGAAGCCAGGTGCGCCCAAAAGCTTCACAGAGCTAGTGTCACCCTTAGTCTTTTCTAGGATCTAAACTCTAATCCCCAGTATGAGAAGCTGTGTGGCTTTGCACGTTAGGGCTCCGTGCCCCTGATTGAGAGGTCGCCAGTTCCAGTCCTGTAGCCCACAGAGTTGGGCTATTGAGCAGGGCCTTTAGCCCCCGATTGCTCTGGGGGTGCTAGACGCTGGGCGACCCAGAGCTGTGACCCCGAAACTTTGCTTTCACCTGTGTATGTGTCTGCGTGTCTCATAGGAGAACCAGGTGGGATATGAGAAAATACACTTTCCTCATAGGGATGAATAAAAATCTCTATCCTAAAAGTCACATATATACTACAACACTAAAACTGTGCTGCTAGCCTTGTTTACTCTCCTTCTCAATAACACATTCATTACACTATTCACCATTCCCTCCACCGACCGATACCTAGAGCTCCCTGCAGTTTTTGTCAGCCAAAGGTCTCCACTCTCCAGTGTTTGCTTTTCATTTAATTGTTCTTCCATGATGTCTTCTCATCATTCCCTGGTGCTATTGTTCTCTCCACAGTTTTCCAGCATTGGAATCAATTAGCTCTTCATATCAGAAATGCACCATTACCGATGATCCTTAGATGCTAAATGACTGGCTTCTAATAATACCATTCCGGTCAATTGAATTTATTATACTCTACTGTACCATTAACCATGGTGCCATAAATGATTTCATATTCTGTTTGTGGGTCGTATTGTTGCTGAATATTTCTCAGGTTCCAGGTTTACCTGTAACACATGTGTAGGAAAGGGGGATTTATTGTTAATTAGTTCTCTGGCGCCTCATTTTATTTTGATTTAGTCCCCAGTAAGTGTGTTAGGTAACCCTACTTCCATGAGATATTTTACTCCCTGACTTGCACGCATATTTTCACCAGAATAGAGGCATTATTTTTTCAGTTTTATTTGTAAGAGATCTGTCAGTAAAATACTTTAACAGTTACTGTGTTCACAAGACCAAACATCCGCACAGTGCTGCGGGTTCGGTTTAGGGCAATTTATCTCAAAATGAAACCAGCTGTAGATCTTCATCCGTGCGATGTTTTTTTTGTGAAATAGTAATAAGATCCATCAAATACTTTCTGAACGATCACAGTCATAATGTCATCCGTCACCTGCAGTCACTCTTTGCTTTTTATGAACCATGACTGGCTGCATGTCTGAATGATGGCAAGTTCTGGGGGGGTTGGTTCAAAACCATAATTTTACTCGATTCAAGATTCAAAGTTTTTATTGTCATATGTATAGTAGAAAAGTGCATTTCTCTGTGCAATGAAATTCTTTCTTTGCTGTCCACACAAAATGCAGAGACACAGTATAATAGAAAATATAGAAAACAAATACTTTGAAGTATAGGATAGGATTGGAGAAGTAGAGGTTTTAGAACAATTGGACGGTAGTGATCATAACATGGTTAAATTTGAGGTTAATTTTAGTGTCCAAAGAGCAATGTGGAAATTAAAAGTATACAATGTCAGGAAGGCTAACTTTAATGGTATGAGACTGAAACTAGAAACTTTAAACTGGACAGAGTTAAATAGCAAAACCGTTGAAGAGGCGTGGGAATTTTTTAAAAGCACATTGTAGCAAGTGCAAGAGGACTTTATACCTCTTTCCAGCAAAACTAAATCTAGGAAATGACAACCAAGGTTGGTTTACTTATAGTTTAAAAAAGATATTATTAGCCAACCTTTAACTTTAATATTCCAGAAATTGTTATCTGTGGGTGTGGTACCTTCAGATTGGAAGCATGTTAATATAACACCCATATTCAACAAATGGATAGAAGTAATCCAGCAAACTATAGGTCAATCAGTAATATTACCAAAATAATGGAAGCTATAATCCAAGTGAAAATGGTAGATTACCTGGATGCAATTAACATTCCAAGGGATTGCCAACATGGATTTAGGAGAGGTAGATAGATCCTGTTAAACCAATCTACTTGTGTTCTTTGAGGAAGCTACAAGTGAAATTGATCACAAAAAGGCCTACGATGTGATCTACTTAGATTTCCAG
>JABFEA020000085.1:10315647-10334593 GCA_019775915.2 Cyphomyrus plagiostoma
TCGTTTTGGAAGCCATTAAGAAAAAAATGCTCTTCTTGTTTTATCCTGTTCATTTTGTGTTTAAATGCAAAAAAAAACATATTTAGGTCATTTGAAAAGTGTGTTTTAAAAGTGTATTGTGTATTTTTAAAGGGTGATGGCAATTGGAAAGAAGTTCCGTTTCCCCCCCCACCTGCCATAGAAGACATCTTGCCCCCCCCGCCGCCCGATCCTCCTCTACCTCCTCCACCGTCTCCACCTGGCCACTGTGTCTTGGACACCTCATACAAGCAGCTATCGCACCGCATGCTGCCCCCTGCAGCTTCGGATGACCTCGACCCGCCTCCGGACTTTATCCCACCCCCACCTGCAGTAAATATCATGAGCTCAATGCCAGGTGCACCCAGGGCCAGATCTGTGGCTGGCCGGGGAAGAGTGCCCCCCACACCCCCCAAAAGAACCACGCCTGTTGGAGCACTGTCTACTAGTAACAACGATGTGATGTAAAGAGCAGTCAAAGGCTGGGAAAAGAGAAACAAGCCAGCAATTCAGTTAATCAGCCATTATCAGCTGACTGCCAGTTTACTCATCCTCTGCCACAATGTGACAATTTATGAATCGTAGCTGCATCACACATGAGCAGCAAATGATGATAGATGTCATGAAGTATGTCTATATATAAATGCACATACCTTTCCATTTTATAGCTGAATGCAATCCATATGTAATGCATTGTATTTAAAATGATTATACATATAGTGTATATGCAGTATAGTGATGTTTTTATTAAGAGGAGGTACATTAACAATATAATAGGAATGATGACATTAATATATCTTAGGACTTGCATGAGACCATATCCAAACTCTAAATTAACTTCATTTTCAAAGTGCTGCATTAAACTTGTATTTGTTGCTTGAAGTATGGAATAAATAACTTTACATTATTTAGTTGTGTCTTACACAAATTGTACAAAGCAGAAATGAAACATAAAGGAATGTTTTATGGACTGTTTTGTTGTCAGACCATGGAAAGAACTGCCAAAGATAGTTAATTGTGGCAACCAAAGAAGAAATAGGTAATTACCTCCACAAATATTTTCAATTTACACCAGTTACTGGTAAAAAAAAGAAGTGTCTCACTCTAATTGAGGCATAGAGGCAGTTTACAGTAAACCGGTTATGGATGATTAAAGTTAATTAAAGGTGTGACTAGGCAATGATAAACAGTACTAGGCAAAAGTCTGGACAATAATTATAAAGATACCAGAAATATAAAATATGATATATGGAATTATGCACTGACCAAAAATGTATAAAAAATAAATAATTTGTTGGGGGGGAAGCTCTGTGGGTAGGGACTTGCTGGTTCAAATCCCTGGGTTGGCAGGGTGATCCCACCATTGGGCCCCTGAGCAAGGCCCTTAACCTCAACTGCCCCAGGGACTGGCTGACCCTGCTGTCTCCTCCATGCCAGGTCCATGAGGCGGCCTCCTGGGATGTAATCCAGCTGTCCTGAAGGAGGTCCCACACATGCTGAGTACTCTTTGGCCACTTTTCCTTCACTCTTTGGTCAAACTCCTCAGACCCCTTTCTACTGTGTCTAGATCAAGCGGTCAGGTCATGTGATGCAATATCGCCACTCCCCTTTTTTTGGACGGCTTGGCATGCCCAAACTTTTGACCGGTACGTTCCACCTCACAGCTGAGTCCAGTGTTATAATGAAGTATTACCCTGGATGTATAACACACTAAAGAGTCCCACCCCCAAGGAATAATGTGACCCTTCCTGACATTAGCGCCAGGGTGCCAGCAGGTACTAGAGCATTTCACTTGGAACTCGTCACTCTTACTGGTGGTATATAACTCCAGCTGGGAATACTATGACCCTGGCCCAGCCTATCGTGGAAGTTATGTTCCAGACCCATCAGCAATAGGTGAAAATCCACGATATAGAAAGACCACATAAATAAACATTTTTTTAAATAGTTTAATCCTTAAAATAGCACTCCCACTTGCGTTAAACACATGAAAACTTGTGCGTTAAACACACTTTGCAAACACATATATGTGGAAAGGGCTAAACATATAAGTAGCATGTAATGTATTTCCATATATACACACACATTGCAGAAAACTGTGATGCATCGGGGAAAAATCCACAATATAGTGGGGGCATGATAGCTGAACCGCGATATAGCGGGGGAATGATAGCTGGACCGCGATATAGCGGGCGAGTGATAGCTGAATCGCGATATAGCGAGGGCATGATAGCTGAATCACGATATAGCGGGGGCGTGATAGCTGAATCGCGATATAGCGGGGGCGTGATAGCTGAACCGCGATATAGCGGGGGCGTGATAGCTGAATCGCGATATAGCGGGGGCGTGATAGCTGAACCGCGATATAGCAGGGGCGTGATAGCTGAACCGCGATATAGCGAGGGAGTGATAGCTGAACCGCGATATAGCGTGGGCGTGACAGCTGAACCGCGATATAGCGGGGGCGTGATAGCTGAATCGCGATATAGCGGGGGCATGATAGCTGAACCGCGATATAGCGGGGGTGTGATAGCTGAATCGCGATATAGCGGGGGCGTGAGAGCTGAATCGCGATATAACGGGGGCGTGATAGCTGAACCGTGATATAGCGGGGGAGTGATATCTGAACCGCAATATAGCAGGGGCGTGATAGCTGAACCGCGATATAGCAGGGAGTGATATCTGAACCGCGATATAGCGGGGGCATGATAGCTGAATTGCGATATAGCGGGGGAATGATAGCTGAACCGCGTTATAGTGGGGATCACTGTATAACCATTCTCCACATCAATCTGGTTTCTCCGTCTGGCTGCAGTACCTGCAGTTATTAGGACTTACTAATTACCCATAGTTATTAGTACTTACTTATTAATATTTACTTAATGTCTGTTACACGGCTAGTTTCTGGTTATCAGTCAATCTCTGGGTGTGCAGGGCTACAGTAATGTATGGAATCAACCACACCACACATTCAGTAGTGATACTAATGACACAGCGCAGGTTCAGTGAACAAATGTACTCAACACCTGACCTGACCGTGCATATATATACATACATACATACATACATACACACACACACGTAACAAAGCCAGTAATCAAAATACATTTCAGTTGACCTTGCAACCAACAAGATTCAGTTAAAAAACAGATAATCTGTGGTGTTTATTATTTTAGAAAATGTATTTATTTAAAACGGTGATCAAATGTCATTATGCTTTTTAGCAGATCCCAGTAAGGACAGATTTGATCTGCACCACAAGGGCTCAAAGGTTACTCGAACAAATTGAGAAAAAGAGTTACTACAGTGTTACCATTTACTTAAAAAAATCATACTTTACACAACACATTTTATATTAGCACAATATAATTAAATTTAATGTATAATAATGTATATAATGAAATATTATTATGATCATACAGGTTCAATAGATCTAAAAAACATTACATCAGACTGCTGTAGACAGTCCAGGATGGTTAGATGCAAGCGTGAAGCAGTACACCAAACCTCACTGGCAATGCTATTAGTTAGGTTGCAGTGCAGGTCGTATTTATACTGGCGGCTGAAGGTCATAGGAAACCTCATAATGGACCCCTATGTGATGGTCCAGTGCTGCTGTGGTGGTACCGAGGTTCCCCCAGGTTTATGCTCGGTGTCACAGGGGACACTTCTGCAGGTAGTCGTCCATTTAATTGCCTGTGTATAATTCCTCTTCGCAGGACTAGGACATGCCACTGGCAATAGGACTATGTTTTCCCAGTCCATATAGGGCAATGAGATGTTGCGGTGATCCCATGAAACAAAACCTTGGACTGCTCACAGCTCTGTATAAGCTTTTACTGACGTTCTTTGGGGGCTGACATCGGGTAGCTGCTCAGTCAACTCATTAGCATTATTAGAGGTCGACGCCAAGTTCCTGCACCTGGATGCAGTTGCTGCAGTTATCAACATTATGAGGTCATGTTGCCACCTGCCCATTGGGCTTCATAAAGCTGAAGAACAAAGGTGAGTGAAGCAGGATCTGATACCTTTTCCAGAATACACCCAGATCTGCTCTGGGGCTTCTCACTGCATTCAGGAGCCCCCACAAGGTAACTGAGAAGTTCCAGGTCTGGGCCTTCCTAGAACAGCACTGCCCTCAGAACCATCTACTGGCATCCATGGCTACAATAACAGAAATCCCAGTATGAGGTCATTAATTTAGGCCTTTCACAACAAACTAAAAGCTACAACAATCTCCAATCGACACACACACACACAACTTAGTAGGAGACCTCTCTGTCTGGCTCCTGACATCCCAGGAATCCCAGCAATGTTGGAGCAGGGTGGCCCTTGATTGTGGAATTTCAAGCTGACAGCGAAGGACGTCGTGAAGACTTATCTCAAATTGGAGAAACATCATTGTAACAGCCACAGACATCTCCTTAGTGTGGAAGCGGCCAGCGGAAAGGGAAGTTGAACCCCAGACAGGAAGTGCCAGTGTCTATGCCTGTCCTTTTACTGGTTGAACTTTCCAGCCAGTATGGAGTGGAATGATGGAAATCCCACATAGCTGTTCATCAGTGTGGGCTGACCGTAAACTGGCATTCAGCACACAGGCTGTTAGAGGAACACTCTAGGCATCACACTAACCCTACGAAGAGGATCAAGGACCTACTGTCCCAGAGGACCTGGAAGTTCATCTGGTCATCAGGACAGGGCAGGAGGATGCCCAAGTGGACAGCCAAGTCGATGTAGAGCTACAAGTTCATTTAAGTGTGTGTTTATGGACTACAGGAGCAACCCAATGTTCCCAGACTAAACCATTACAAACCCAGGAAGGACATGCATGCTTTGCATCCACAGAGCCCAAAATCAGACCTGGAGGGGTGAGCGTTCCTTCCAATATTAATCACGACTTTTTAAAGTACTTAAAATAAATGTCAGGTTGGATTGAATTTATTTTGGTGCATTTACAAAAGCTGTGCTTACTGAGCTTATATGGAAATGTACTAAGGAACATGAAAAATGGCTGAATATAACAAGTCAAACATTGACCATAAGAACATCATACAAGAAAAAGTAATGAAAATAGTTCAAATGTCTGCACAGTACACAGCAATGGCATTTGAAAGTTTGGGAAAATAATACTGAGATTTTGAAATTTCAGAAAGAAAACACACTTAGACATCAAATTTCTGAAGTATTTTTTTTTACACTTGCCATGACCACAGTTCCACATCAGCGTGCGAGATGAGATTTAACATTGCAAAGGCTTGACGATAAATTTGTATACCAACAGTGCAATCCATCCACCCCCATATCCTGCGCAGACGTGCCCATCCCAGGAAGCACAGGGTTCGAGATACATGGCGGTTAAGATTACAGTATTATCATGCTTCTCGACCTCAGGCAGAAAGCGACGGGGAACCAAAAATGAGGAACATCTGGGGGTGCCCAAGGATCGGGATGGGAAACACTGCTGTAATCCAGATGTTCATTAAGTCTCCTATTGTGCCTTTTTCATCCATACCGGGCTTATAGCACTCATAATTGTCAATCAGTGATGTCACCCTTATTAAGTCTTCTTAAATTAAGAACATTGGGCCAGTGCTGTTGGGAAGGGCACCATGTAAATTTAATTCAAATGACCGATTGGGAATAAATCCTATATTATCCAGACGTTGTTGTGGTTGCACCTTTGACTGGGGCTTTGATACACCACACAACCGTCTACTTGGTTCATCTCCAGCCACCATTATGACAATTCACATATAGGAGAATGATTTATTATAAAAGACTGTACATACATGTACAAATTAAAGATGGTGACAATATTAAGTTCCCTCACCATTACAGAATGAAATGGTTACAGAATACTTTTAACTGCGAATGTAACAAAACAGACAAAAAGTAGCAAGGCAACAACGTTAGCTTTAAAATCCAGATTTTTTTTTTTTTTTTTACATTTATGGTCAAGACACAAACTAGTTCCTTGGGGTTGATTGCCTTAGGAGTCAAACAGGAGATAAGAAAGAATGTGCTACGGGTAAAAAGAGATATTCCCAAAGGTTTAAAACAGCTGGAAATCTGTAAAAGGTATTGAATGTTTGAACTAAAAACACAATGACAGTGACAAAATGGTCATGATGTGCATTAAACTCATTAACTCATTAAATCATATACAAATGCAAATCAGCCCCATCGTCTCGCTTATGAAACACAGCGCAAGATAACATGACCACCTAGCATTTTGTACTAACAATTCAATATGGCCATTCTTTCAGCCAGCATGCTCAAAGACAAAACGGAGTAGAGGTTAGGCATTTAGAGGACCCTTACCTATGGCCTATATTTACATTTCAGAATGCTGAAGAACCACTGTTAGCAGAGCTACGGGACATCTGATACACCGCAAAGACCAATACAGAAGCTGTCCGTTGTTAGAGAAACATGGTGATGTCGTGTGATTTTTGGATTGGTCAAAAACAAGTGCCAGAATGAACAAGAAGACTACCAGCCTTACGACTCTGCAATAAGCTCTATAAATATACAATTACAGCATAAAACTTCCATGGGGGCAAAAAATAAAAAATAAAAATGAGTGCTCACTGTAAATATTACATCATCTTGGAAGCGTAATGGATTAAACTTCTTCTAAACTGCTTACACACGTCTTAAGCAAGATAAATACATTTCATAAGCGGATTGGACATTTGAAAAACTTTAAACCAGTAGTTCTGACAAAAAAAAATGATTTGTATTTCACACTCAGAAATCTGGCCTTTTGTCAAGTGGATTGCTGTAGGTGACAAATGGCACAGTTTAAAACCTGATTAAAAAAATAAAAAAGGAATTTTAAAAAGCAATCCTTGACATGTTGCATATGACATAACTGTTCAGCATAATCAACAGGCACACAGCATTATACTACCTACAACCTACTGCTCACAGTATATAGAATTTAGTCACATGACAAATTACCACAAAAGTAAGCAGGTTGTCACTCTAACACACTCATTCCCTCATCTATCCTTCAATGGTAGGTGTGATTCTTTAGTCCACCGGAATGTTCCAGCTGAACGCTGTCCCATTAATCTGCGTAATGCATGATGGACTCCACGTAGTTTCCGGGAAACAGACCCGTCACGCCGTTGCAGACACCCTCGAACCAGCCGTCGTCATTCTTCTTGATGATATAGATGATCGCCCCCTCCATAAAAGACAGCTCGTCATCTTTGTCCTTCGTGTAGTCATAAATCGCAACAACTGATTGCGAAACAGAAAAAAAGATTACTATTACGGAGGACCTGTCAAAAACCAAGTTCATATTTGCAAATAAGGCATTCTGCCTGGTGAAAGCCGCATCTACTGTTTAAATGACATAAGTGCACCTATTCAGAGCCTCACATAACCACAGTCATAAAGTGAATCAGAGTCAAGGCACAGCACAAGCAACAGTACTTTGCAAAAAGTCTTAGGCAGTCAAAGCAAGTGTTTAAATCTATTTATCTGGGTACCAAGTGCACTTCTGCCCAGAACAAAAAGGCAGAATTTAACATTTTAAAATGTACGCATATTAAGAATAACACAAAAACTAGTAAAAAATCAGTAAAAACTAGTAAAAACGTTACTGATATCTATTTGGATGAGCAGATGAACGCCGCTTCAGTCCCCAAACCTCTCCTCGATGGCACCTCAGCCGTTCTGTGTGTTTATTAAATTTCACCACCAGCTCACTTAATCAGCTGAATTACTTAAAATAAGTCACTGAGATATTAGCTATAAAAGGTGCGCTTGTGGTCGATTATTAGGCGTTTGCCACAAATACCAGGGCGAGCTTTTGAAATGGCCAGGCCGACACACGTTGACAGGCATGACAGTATAATTTTATACCTACATGAAGACCATACAAGCAACTTTCTTTGGGTGCCCAAGACTTTGGCGCAGCACTGCATGCCTGCTTGACCTGTTGGCTCTTACCCTTCTCCAGGTAGCTCTTAGGCGCCCAGTGGGGGTCTCCGTCAGCATAGGGGTCGCTGTAGTGCACCATTGCAGTCTCCTCGTCCTCATAGTCCACGGGTGGGGGAGGGGGCGGCGGCGAGTCATCGAACATCAGAGCGTCGTCAGGCGGAGGAGGGGGGGGCGGGGCGGGGCTATCCGTTACTGGAACAGCGATACGGACAGGCACGGCGGTCAGAGCTCTGGAGCAGTGGTAAACCCAAGGAGACTGACAGGGAGTGCGCATGCAGACACTTAGGGATGGCCCGATGCCCCACAGCCTGATGGGTAACAATGACCGGCTAAGATGGATCACCGGCTGATACGCAGTCCTTCGTATCGCCGAAAGTTAACAGCAGAGAGCACCCCAGGGGTCGATCCTGGGCTGCTCTCATCCTAGTGATACCAGGGGGATGTTCAAACACGCCTGCATTTTTAATTTGGGCCAAAAACAAAGGGATATTTTCACTATCTTCCGGTCCACTGGTAATTGTGTGGGCTTGTGGGTGGTTTTCCTGTCATCGGCAACAGCGGCAATGTTAGAGACAAGACACGACGCAGACAAAACTACAGAGTACGAACAGAGACGGCAACGTCGGCTAACCCAGGGGCAGGCCTCGCCGGCCGGCGTTCCCCTCGGACACAGCTAGGTGGCGCTACTCGCGTCATGCTAAGTGGCATCGATGTTGACTTACTGTTCTCCTGAACCCTCGCCACAAAGCCTGTGAGGGGTATCTGGGGGGTCAGCTGAGGCATGGGAGGTGGAGGGGGAGCAACAGACACTGGAAACAGAGACGCAGAAGTCTGAGGGACGGATTCAAACAAACACCCGAGCAGCCAAACCAGGATCAAAGGGCTACAGACGAATGCGAGGGTAAACAGAAACAAAAACACTGGGAGGGGATACAGAGGCAGTGGCCCTTGGACACAAGGAGTAAAATAAATAGATATTAAATAGCCATTTCCTGACAAACATTCCTGAACATTAAAGACGAGATCTGCGTATCGATTGCCCGAGAGTCCACTGGGGAAAAAAGCACTCATATTCATTTTTCAGTCATTACGGGCGACTCCTTCGGGTTAAGTACGTTTCGGCGTGGCCAAACTTAAATATGCTCCGCTTATCCAGCTTTCCGCTTCAGCCAGTCCTTCAGCTGAAGTTCTGCAACGTGATCCCTACTGCTCTCTGGCCTCCGGCAGATGGCTGGGGGCAACAAAAATAAATAAACGGCTGTCTTTCCCTAGGCTACACCCATCATAAACAAGTGACCCTCTCCAACACCCCCACTGACTGAAAGATGAAGGTTAACTCTGCTCTCAGTAAAGAGTGCCCACACCCCTGCTAAAATGGCAAGTTTTTGTCATGTAAAAAAATGAGACTGATATAAATAATTTCAAAACTTTTCCCCACCTTTAATGTGACCTATAATCTGCACAATTCAATTAAACAAACAAATCTGTTAGGTGGAAAACCAAAATTAAAAATCAAAAGATTTATAAAAAATGTACAATAAGCTTGTTGCATAAGTGTGCACACCCTTAATGTAATGCTTTGTTGAAGCACCTTTTGATTTAATTACAGCATTCAGCCTTTTTGGATACATACCTTTCATCAAGTAAAGTGACCGATTAACCCCAAATAAAGTTCAGCTATCCTAGCGGGCTATTCCTGACATTTACTCAGTTGCATCCTACAGCAAAGGTCCTGGGTTGCAGAGAGCTTACAAAGCATCGAAGGGATCTCATCGTTGAAAGGTGCCAGTCAGGAGAAGGGTAGAACAAAATTCCATGGAATTACATATAAACATATATACACAAACATATAAACAATTCGTAAACAAAAGGTATTAGTTTAAGGGTGTGCAGACTCATGCAACCATCTTATTGTACTTTTTCCATTCTTTATATTTTTCCCCCAATTGAATTGTACAGGACATTGGTTAAAGGTGGGAAAAACCTGCCATTTTAATTTCATACCCATCGCAACATCACATGAACAGACATAATTCCAGAACATAAATGTCTCTATTCATTCTCACAAGTTCACATTCTGTTTTTTCATCTATTTATTTATATGTATATCATATTCATATATGTATGTGAACCTGGGGCCATGGCTTGCCAGATTTGTATTTTTTGTGTATATAGACAACTGATCTACCTGCTCTTGTTGTTCCACATTACTTTTTTGTGTAAGAGCTCTGTAACACCTAAATTTCTCATTCGTGGGATAATAAAGGTTTATTCTATTCTATTCGCCTCATTGAAAGCCAGTGCCTACAGCCGTATTCTGAACAAACACGATGTACAGTATGCAAGACCAGGACAGCTGCCATCGTTATTCCTGTTGCTCTTATCACGCTAATTATTCATTCATCTTTCAGCATCAGTCCCAACCCTCTCCCAGGCACAGTTAAATCTACGGTTTATTGGCGCACTGGGAATTCAAATGAAATTGGAAGAGAGGCGGATCCTAATAATATCTTTACTTAAAATTACTTCAAATCTGTGATATTTTGCTCATTGATTTTTTTTTTTTTTTTTTAAGAAAGGGGCAGTCATTGTATCAATTCCACATGCCTGAAAATGTAATCCACCGCTTAGTAGCGAGACAAACACCGAAATCTAAATGTTATGCCATTTGTTAGATAAAGCTCACTTTAACTAGAAACATACTCAAGGTTGCCCACGAAGCCCACACACACTCAGTAAATGTGCATGCAGCGACAGTGGACAGTTCAAATCCAGGAAGTACAAATACAGACCAAGATTTTGTTCCAGCCAGCCAGTTAAGTATAAAGACTCACTTGGACTGAGTACTCAGTTGGTTGCATGAAACAAAATCTTGGTCTGGATTTACAGTTTCTGAACCTGAACTTTCCACCTCTGGAGAGGGGCTCAGCGTACTCCAGGGGAATCTTGTATGTGTAGGTGTGTGGGAGCCGGGCCTTACTTGCGTTTGGAGGGTAAACGGGGCCACCGTTGACGTGTGGCTGGGGCAGCGAGAACTGGGAGGAAACAGAAGGCGCGCGGCGGTATGTGCCTGTGGCGGACAGCGTGGAGACAGACGAAGTGCTGGAGTTGTGGCGCGAGATTTGCCGGGAGATGGTGCCAAACTGGGACATGGGGATAGGTCCGAGGCCAGGCCCTTGAGGAACCGAGGATACTGTGAGGGGAAAGGGAGAAGCAGAGCATCCGGACAGAGAGCACTGTAGGTCAGAGCAGCGTATGGCAGCCCATCTACAACATCAGCAAGAGCGAGGGGGAACACCTCTGATCAGGGTGTCCTGGAGGCCGCAGAAAATCACATACACGATATGCAAGTAAGAACCTCTCTATCGTCCTTCATGAGGCTACTGAAAATCAGCTAAACCCGCAAGACAAAACCACCGCGTGCCTTTGTCTCCCTCAAGTGTGCAAAACAAATGTCCATTAATCATGCATCGTAAAATTGCCAAACCACCACATAACGAATAGGCAGAAATATAGGAATATGAGAAAATAAAACTTATAATTTCACTACATTTCTATACAAATCATTTCCATCGACTCTTTCATAACGCGCTGCTGGCACGCAGAAAGGAGAACGAGCTGAAATAGCACTAATACCTTGGGAACAGAAAGTGAGCGTTTTCTGAATCTCACACAGGACCCACACGTGACCAAAATAAAAATTGCAGGCAACAGCATGGTTGTTAATTCATTGATTTGTTGCTGTTTCATTTCAAAATAAAATTAACGAGTCCAGCAACTTAAGATTTATAACAGTCAACGCAACCGATCCCCCCCCCCCCCAAGTCCTACTAGAGAACAACCTGCGCTCCATTGTCAATGACCTGGATGTGTTACTATGGTGACAGGGTCCTCTGCGGAATGGCTCTATTCCTGGGGTGTGGCCCCATCCTGTCACTGGTAGGCAGTGCAGGTTGATCTGTCCCACACCTCTCCCTCTGACAGGCTGGACAAACGTCCCCACGTCCCTCATGGGACTGCATGGCCCAATTCGCCACAGACACACACAGACGCACGCACACACACACACGCACACGCACACGCACACACACACACACACACACACACACACACACACACACACACACACACTTCCGAATTTCTTACTTTTCACAATTTACGATGAGCGTTGAATGAAGAAGGAGAAATCATGGAAGGTAAAGTTTCGAAATGATTCTGGCATTTATATGGCGGTTTTAATTATGTATTTCAGATCAACAATCTGCATAAAGTGGTTAGATTAAAAGCATCAACTATGCATTTAAATAACATACACTTAACAGGAGACTTCAATAAACCCATAGATGTTAATTGTAGTCCAGTATTAAAAAAGCTACCGTATTAAGGAGAATGCGATACACAGATATGCCCGACTGTCTGTCTGGCTAACACAGGTTAAAGACTTTTAGTGACTATCTTCATCCAGATATTCACCTTGTGTGTCCATTTGCCACCATTAGCAATATGTGCTCATTCACCCATAATGCATTTAACCACAGTGTGGTGTACTGTTGATGACCCCACTGACTGCCAAATACCTGCGTACTGCTAGATGCGTTTGAGGAATCAAATACTTAACATTCTTTCCACAGCAGGTCCAGAAGCCGAAGATTAACATGACTTTTTGTCAAATACCTTACATGCACGTGGAAAGTATTCACTCTCCCAGAAAAATCATGAAGCACTAGGTTTAGCTAAACGTGGCGATCCCCGACTTAAAGAATACATTTCACATGGCTCCTACCAAAATGACAGGAACCTTAATCATTTGTGCTCCTCAATGCCTGAACTTCTGGAAAGGACATGGTTTGTAACCCCAATCTCAGAATTCAAGATGGCTGCGCATTTTATCAACAGAAGTTATATCTGTAGTTGTGTGCTGTTTATTAGCACTTATGTCTTATCTGTGGCTCATTAAATCGGTCTCACTCACAGTATTGTCCAGCCGCTATCTGTAGACGTATTGCTTTTGTTTTTGCATGTGCGAAATACAGAATAACGTGTTGTTATCAATGGCTAACAGTCAACTTGGCTGGAACTGAGGCCTATCTCACAGAGCAGGATTTCTTGCTTAGCCAGATAACTTGTGAGATTTAAGGTAGTCTGGGCTAAATGCAAGTGAACGAAGATAAAGGCCATTTAAACTGGGGTATCTTTAAATCCAACTAGTTGTCCAGCTAAGCAAGAAATCCTGCTGTTTAAAACAGGTACCAGGTATTGCTAAATGTCTTTCCGACCTGTACGAGAATGCGGGTAACTCAGGTGTGATGTCTTTCCCAGCTCCGATTTCCGATCTCTAAGGTAAACGGAATGCAGCATTGGGTTTGGGAAGAGATATGACTGATCCAATCAAAGCAGGCCACAACTGGATGTGGATCACATGACAGAGACTGCAACATGGTCGGGGCTCACCTGGGGGCATGCTGGGAGGGGAGGGTGTCGGCACGGCGATGGGCAGTCCCATGCCACTACTACTTCCACTGTTCTCACGGCTACCGCTGCCCCCGCTGCTGCCACTGTGGTGAGAGGACAGATATGCGGCTAAAGACTAGAGTGTCTCACACACAAGGTACTGCATACTCTGGGTATCAGCAATGGGTTAATTTTCCTCTCACCCCCAGTGGGGCCCCAGGAATGAACCATCTCCCCCAAATTCTCTCTATAAGGTATATAACAATGGGGACAGTTCTTTGTAGTGTGACTCATTTCCTGGCGCATACAATTTATATTAGGTCAGCGATTACGGTTCGACTTCTGATATTCAGATCGAGTTCTAGGTCATACTGGTTTGTTCGACTTTCAAGAAATTCGAGTTCTAGTGAGTTCGAGAACCGAGGTACCACTGTAGTAAGAATCTTGAGCTTGTTACACGTGTCACTGGTCAGAAGGCAACCAAACATTCGACCAAATAATATAAATTAATATTCAACACATTCATAGCAAGACCCTAAAATGTTTGGAAATCGTATGCGCTTTAAACAGAACTCAAGATTTCTGGTACAAAAAACCCAAATATTACATGCATTTATTTAGCTTTAAGTGAGAAAAATGTTGGGATCAGACAATAGGGTCACTGGAGTGACTGGGGGTTAAGGGGGCTTGCTCAAGGGCCTGGGGGATTTGAACCGATGACCTTGCGTTCACAGGCAAAGTGTTCCAACCCAGTGATTCACACACTGCTCAGTGTCAGGGTCTAACAAGAGACAGGCTGCTAATTACAAGGCAGGTCGGAAGTAAGATCTTGTCGTAGAGGCACAATGAGTGAGGCCCGCGCGGGGGGCTGGAGCTTGTGTTACATCAGCTATGGGGTAACCCCAGAGTTCGAGGGGGTGTGGGACAGTACCTGTGGGTCCGGGGTCTCTGGTTGAGCGAGGCGGTACGCCCCGGACTGTGCTGACTACCCAGGCGAGCCGGACTGGTCATGTAGTCAGTGGGAACAGTGGGCGGTTTTACGGGCTCCAGAGTTTTATATGGCGTGTTCCGCCTGACAGGGAACATACAGCACGTGAAGCAACACCATGTTAAAAAAAATATATAAAAATATAAATGATAAAGGAACAGCCTGCAGAAAAATCACACACATACACTAAAGACAAATGCATCAAGAATTTGTGTGCTTTGCAAACTTCAACGGATGGAACTGGTAACCTTTCCTGACACTCCAACCCGCACACAGCTTGACAATGTGCTGCAGTCAGGTCGAGGTTGTATCATTCGCCTACCCGAGGGTACCCCGTCCTGCCATTGGAGGGCTGGGCGGCTTCTGTGTGGGTGGATTGGTCCTCGAGAGCGTTCCCCCACCTCTGATTGTTTGGCTGTTCCCATGCTGCAAGGCAACAATTACAGTGAGACTGCAGAATTCTCAGTGTAGTTACCAAAGAAATAAATAAATACAGATAGAAATCCGGAATTTTCATGGACTAGAAGCGGATGTCAAACGTTTGCCAGATACTGCAGTACAACAGAAACAAAAAAGGCTGACTAAATAAGAATTACACTTGAAGAAAATGATTACCTACTGGACAGAAGTATCACCCAAAAGCCAGTTTTAAAATATGTGAATTTGATGAAAATATATATTTTTGATATTCTAACTATGGGAACAATGGAAAACAGATCATTAAAGACAAAAATCGTGTTAGAAAGCAGCATGAAAATGGTCCTTTTTTAAAAAAAAAAAAATACAAGCACATTCATGATGTCTTGTCCAAAACATGAATAAACTCTGCAGCTGTATGGAAGTCTCTGCCCGCTAAGCAGCCAGTCGAGGTGTTGGGCAGGGGGCGGCTAAGACGCTTGCGGCGAGGCATTGCAGAGGTTACTGCAGCATAACCTGTAGCAAAAGCAGCGTGGATAATGAATTCTTACCTTAGCTTTTAGCCACTTAGCATGGGTGGAGGGAAAAAGAGAGAGCAAGAGAGAGAGAGAGAGAGAGAGAAAGCACGTGTCAAATGGCTAGCCTGAGAAAGACAGTGCAGCTACTGATATTCAGAACCCCACCCCACCAACACCCCCCCTCCCCCCCATGCGACCCCCTCAGCAGTTGATATAATACAAGGCTGCAGATACACAGTTGCGGATTACTAGACAGAAAGTAGATATATGGATTGATCAGAATGCACCTCACTCTCTCAAACTTCCTGTGCTGGGGCTGTCCCAGCATTTAGACCCGGAGATTAAGGATTTCCTACAGAGCCAAAGCTACAGGCCCAGGAACGTGGCTTACATGCTGAAAGAGTCAGAACAGATACCCTCCACTGAGAATGTCGTCCGATGGACTAAGTAAGTAGAAAGACCAAATGTTGTGTGATTCCTGCTTCTGCCTAAGACAGCCGGAGTGGCAGAACTGGTCCCATTATAAACGATTTACAGAATCTCTCCCTCTCAGGTTTCCCGCAGACTATCAGACAGGATGAAATCGGGTCATCGGAAAGGGTGTGAAGAAGTACCAGGCAGACAGTCATTTACGGAGGGAACAGTGTCCCAGCCAACAGTGAGTCAAACAGGCAAACTGCATATGAGGTCCCGATCCATCAGCTCAGTGTCACCACAGGAGTGATGCGTCACCACAGGGTGTTATGCGCTCACCTTTCGGGGAAAGATCAAGCAGTTAAGGAACTGTACTTAGGACCAAGAACCTTACAAGGTTCCCTCTGGGTATATCTTGGTGTCCGGCTACAGCAGGGGTCACCACTCCAGGCCAGGGGGGCCGGAGCCCTGCACGTTTTTGGGTTCCCCTCATTTAACACACCTGATTCAACTCCTTGTGCTAATTACCACACAGCTCTTGAGCGGAATCATTTATGGTGGAACAGGGAAAGAACTAAGCTACACTGGGCTCCGGCCCCCCAGGACTGGAGTTGAGCACCCCTGTGCTCCAGCAATATACAACGGTGCACAACACAAAAATCAAGACAATTTTTAAATACAATGATATTTTGAACCACATTTAGAATGTGCATAAATTGCCCTTTATGTGTAAGTGATTGTAGATCATGTGATGGACTGGGGTCCCGCCCACGGTGCCTCGTGTGGCTTGTGCTTCCTGGGGGAACCCACACTGAATCGGTGATTAAAGAGGAATGGTTCGATATGATTAGTATAGATAAAGACCTACTGCAACGAACAAAGAAATAAATAGCTCCGCTAAAAAATTTGCCAGCCAATCGTGCCTGGTAGGAGTTCCAAATATATACTATGACATCATCGTGGAGTCTTTCCAAGTGAACACATACTGGCCCCCAGGCCTGGGCTTCCTGGCATCGAAGCCTACATCATATCAAATGCAATTAATGTAATGCCTGCTTCTGTCAGCAACAAGATCCTCTGTACAGAAAGCAGCACTATGGGGGGGCGGAAGGGTTTTTGCAAAGAGTAAAAAATGAGAGAAGGGGGAAATGCAGATGAAAGAAACCGATTTAAGGCTATAATTTGCATTTTCAGATCTGGTTAATACTCATAAGCAAACAGGCCGTGCTAAAGTCCACAAGGTGAGCGGTTAGAGGCTCGCTGTCAGATGCACGGGGAGAGCCTCCTTTTCCAGGCCGGCCAAATGAGCCCAAGGACGCGTCAAGGTCAACGCCGCCCTCATCAGCAAGGAAACCGAGAGCTGTGAGAAAGTGGAGCGGCGCCTAGGCGCTGGGCTCACCCTCCAGGAAGCGCCGGCGTGGCGGAAGCTTCCCGCGCGGAACCACAGGGGCCCCTACGCTCACGTCACGTGATCACAGTCGCAGGCGATAAGCAGTAGCAGGCCTCCCAAAAAAGGCGGGACTTCCTGTCTGTGCATGTCAACTTTGGGCTGCTGTCACTGAGCTACCTCTTGTCAAGTTTCTTCTCTTGTTTACGTTTATACAGCACAGGGGGAAATGTTGTATTTACTCATAGCCAAAGAATCCTCTGTTTAGTGTCTCCAGTTAGTTTTGAGTGCCAGTGACACTTCATAGCTTGTTTATCATGTTGCTTAGCAGGGCATTTTAATCCAAACCTAAAATTTTAGGTCATTTATACAGCTGGGAATTGTTTTTTTTTTCCCTTTTCTGGAGTACTGAAGAGATCATGCCCTTCCCAGCAACCCCAACGGTGTCCAAAAGTCTAATAGAATAAAGCCTGAACCGTGAAGTTGCCTAAGCGATGTTGAGCCCTCCATCTGGAGAGCTCGAGACATTCTCACACACAAGCGAACACTCCAGCCAGATCCCAGGGAATTTTCTGCCAAAGAAATAGCAACAAGTTCGAGACACAGTGTCCAGTGAAGAACACAGTAATGCCTCCATAGCACTGGTAACAAAATGAGAGAAATTCAGGAACGTGACCCGTTCATCTTCATATATGACATACGAGAATATGATATGATACAATGTCTTTATGATTCAATAAAGGGTGATATGGAGCATAAAATCTTTTTGCTTACCCATGATCTACATGGAATGAGATGCCAGGCAGTAAATTGCTGCAGGATTCGATCAGTCTGACAGGATAAATTACCTCTGGGATTTATGGATGGATGAGACTAAGGAGTAGACCTTATAGAGTACAGCCATCAGGTGCTGATGTTATAAGTGACAGCCATGCTCTGAGGTCTGTCCGGTGGGGGTGTCTACTTACAAAAGGGTTTCTTGGCAAATATGGAAGTCTTCAAAAGAAAGAACGGACTCCCGGAGAGGATGTCGGAGAGACAAGGTCAGTCCTGCTTGGTCATTAGGAGACAAACGCCGCAGCCATTTCCTGTATCTGGTAGCGCTGACTTCCTGCACCCGGCCACAAGCTCTGTCAGCAGATCTCCTGGCTCTACCACAACACCTATGCCCTGCTCATCGTTTCTCCTCTTTGGTCACGCAAACATATCAACTGGAATCAATAGATGACTGGAATCGAACAGATGACTGGGATCTCTAAACTCGACCAGAAACCCAACTAAAATGAGAAGATCATTGAGAAGTATGAAGAAGTACAGACAAGCACGTGTGCCGCTATCGGCCTACCTTGACCCCATGGCCGACGTCGTCCAGCACGGTGTAGTCGATGGGTTTCCGGATGTATCTCACTGGCCGCTCCATGTTGCCGGGGGCGATGATCTTGTGGGTCCTGGACGTGTTCTTATTGGTGGTGAGGATGCCGATCTCGCGCCTGGCCACTTTCTCTTTGTGGATGTCCACTGTCTGTAGAGGCAGAGGGCAGGAGAGAGAGCGAATCGACCAGGCTCAGTGTGGACACTGACTGGGAGCAGGTTTTACTCAGTTATAGGTTAGTTAATGGGACTGAGCACAGATGTGATGTTTAGCTATATTGCAGAGTTAATAGACTAAAAAAAAAAAAACATTTCAAGAAAAAACTGAAGACTAGTTGGGGGCAGAATATGGGACCCCACATGACGGATGGGGGGGGGGGGGGACAAACATACAAACATAGAACATGTTGATGGTCAAATAAACAAGTG
>JABFEA020000085.1:10334693-10358242 GCA_019775915.2 Cyphomyrus plagiostoma
CCCCCCCCCCCCCCCCCCCCCCCCCCCCCCCCCCCCCCCCCCCCCCCCCCCCCCCCCCCCACAAACATTCAAACAGAGATCATGTTGATGGTCAAATATACATGTGTTAGCTGATCAGGGATCTGGTAATCATCAGTCTGACCCATGCGTGCAGTTGTGCTGCCCCTTTACTCACGAGAGAATGGTCAGTGATATTACTGATCAATCTAATTATTTGCTAGCATTATGTTTCTGTTTCATTAAAACTGTTAAATATAAATGTGTGATGGAAATCCGAATAATTTAAGACATAACATGCACATACATGGGGAACAATGAAAAGGCGCAGGTGGGTTTTAAGTGGGAAGAAAATACAGCTTGACTTGGAACGTCGTATGGGATGATGGATATACCTGCTAAATCGTGTGTTTTGGGACGTACCTGTTAAATAATCAGATTTATGGCGATATATGCCCATCTGTGTCACTGTATAACAACATGACGTACACTATATATAATTTACAACACAGGTTAAGCAACATCTATTTCCAGGCAGTGCAGTGCAATAACGCGAAATAACATTCAGAATATCCCGCGGTTTGTAAATCTTTGTACATTTGAACTAGTGGCAAAACAAAAAGCACGACTCCGGCATGCACGGAAAAACAATCAACGTGACGTGTGGCGATGACGTCTGTCTGGGTGAAATTGATCACTATAGGTGGATGATCATTATAGCAGGATAGCAGTTTGTGGAATTTGGCCTCTTCCATCCAATGGTCAGTTATAGCCACCGCCTGCAGCAAACGTTCCAGGAGCCACTTCCGCTTTATAAATGACAAAATCCTCCCTCACAGCATCACATTCTACCTGCTGGAGCAGGGAGGGTATTTCTCGCCTAAATATTTCTGTAAAAGACATTCTGAAGTGGGGCAACTGGGCACAGCTGGGGTGTATTGGATGTGGGCGCAGCCTGTCACGTCGTCGCTTAGCTCTTAAGTGGCTGTCCCAGACCGGTTTCTGTGGCCACGCCCCCCGGCTTGCTAGAGGGCTGTGACTGGACAGTGATTACATTTCGTGGTGGCACGATTTCAGCATGTACTTTTCAAAAATGAAAATGAGCGAGCAGAGCAAAGATGCCGTTGCATTTCGCTGTGACGTGGCACAATTTCTTCATCTAATTGTGTGCAATGTAAAGCCTTCCACTTGTTTTTCTGGATGGTAGATAAAAAAAATGCAAAGCAATGGAATGATGGTTTTGCTTTTCATTGTGCCATGTTCTCTTTACGACACTGTACTGTAAAACAATAAGTCACGTTGATTGTTTTCCTGTGCATAACGGAGTCATGTTTGCATGTCAATGTGGCACGAATTCCGCTCCATATCATACACTCGATGCTTTGCATGTGTAGAAATTTCACCAGAGCCTTAAAGACACTTATTGTTCATGAGTCGCTATCAACGAGTCAAAAAAAATATTTCAGGAGTCAATTTAAGAGGGACTCGAGTCAGAGTCCCTATTTCTGTCACAATAACACAAAATATGTAAATCAGAGACAAAAAGACAGGAAGAAACACAATTACTGGGACACACACAGAGAAGACGTGCAAATGCACAAACACAGAGTGCGGGCAGAATCCAAAGAACCAGCGCTGTAATGCATTGCATTAATAAATTTCTCGTTTCAATTTCTGTTGTCAGGCATACCGGGAGATAATGTCTTCAATTTCAACTCCTGAAATGGCTTCAAAGTGTTAGAAATTATAATTCAAATAATTTAACAGTTTGGGTAAATAATTAGCTGTTACACTAGATTAAGGACATGTTTTTTTGTTTATATGTGATGCAACCAAGGGAAAAAAGAAAACAGAGACCGATCATGCTTGGAGGAATTCTTAGCAAACTATATGGAAATCTGATTAAATACATGGTAAACCTCAGTCAACCTAATTCCTTCTGAGTGGAAAAATGCTAAATATAACAAGCCTTTGTCCCAAGTGCAGCTTATTTTATCAGCGTGTCAGAACAGCGCCAGGTGCACGCTACGGTGGCCTGCACGTCAACATGCCAGGCCCGTTAATTCCAATGCATCGCTTCTGAAATCACATGCAGTTACTGCATTAACATCCACGAAGGTTAGAGATAGCTCACGCTCCGTGGCATTATTCATAGGCGAATGGTCACACCTGGTCCGGCGAGCGACGGAACCAGCATGGGCGGGATTTCTGCGGTTCCCGGGGCGTGGAGACGGATCAGGCCTCAAGCCAAGAAGCCTGATTTGCGGATCGCTATGGCTGTATGGAGGCCGGCGCTTCCTTCCCAGAGCATATGCACGCACGCAACAAAGCATCTTCCTACTCCCGCCACGGTCTATGGGAAAACGCACGTCACACAACAAGCAGTTCACAGGCACACAACGAACTCAGGTGTTTTTCTTCCTTCTCACGTCAAGCTTTGGATGAGCTGGCAATACGCATTTTGTTGGAAGACCCTTCCATTGCAGCGAGACGACACGTGATATCAAACTATAGTACGGGAAGAATTTTGTGGAAGCAAACACCAGCACGACACCTGTTGCCAACCACGGTGGAGTCCTGCAGGTTCTCAAAACCCTTTTTATATAGCAGGCCTGCCAAATTCTGAACAAAGGCCTTCTGTGTATACGTATTAAGCGCTCAGCATGATGAAGCAGTCCCAACACGAGGCCCTTTAAACACCATTGGGGAGATTCAGTTATGAGATAGCGCATCTCTGTAAGAGTAGTTCTTTTTTTTGATGCTACACAGGGCAACTAAACCAATAAACACCAGATATTATGCCAGAAGCCACCAACTGCTAAAACAGAAGCACAGCGAAACAGTGACGGCCACAGATTGCAAAAAGCATGGGGTGTTCCAATGACCCCTGGGCCTGTTCGCCAGTGCAGTGCAACACACCCTATAATTTCACTCCAAAATAAATAAAGATAACATTCTTCCTTGGCCATATCAAATTATATAGTATAATTCTTCAACCCTCACACTGGCTGCTCACCATATATACCATTCTTGGGTGCATGTGACGTTGCAATAAAGCTTCACTGAGATATTTTGCCCCAAGGACATACAGTGTGAAACAAGGCTCGGGGCAGCAAGATACAACCACCGATGATCTCGGCAGTTTGCACGTGCATTAGTCACGGGGACAGGAGCTAGAAGCAGATACTGTCTGAGTCATACACACCTCTGACTGCTCGAAGCTCACCAATGGCTCTCCAGAAAGAGGACAAATCACTGCCACACTCCAATTCCCTCACTGCATTAATGAATATCTGCCACACTGGCAAATTACGCACAGTGAATTACAATTACCTCACTGTAAACTTTGAACTAAACCGTAATATTGCACCCTAACCCTATGCACTATATTTTATATTCATATTGTATACTTCTATTGTTTTTAATTGAGTACTATAGGGAGGAGATGCACATAAAGTAATTGAGTTCAATTCATAATAAATATAAATGTGTTTCAATGAAACATGGCTGTCTCAGATTTAGCCTGTACCAACCCTGTCCCATTTACACTAGGCAGAGGCAAGGGAAAAGCAAGGAGGTATAGTATTGGTTCAAAAAAACCCATGAAACTGAAAGTCTATTGGTTCAAGAGCTCAGAGCACTAGCAGTGAACAGATGCAGTGAAAATATACAGTTAGGAAAGAGAAAATACAGTAATAGGCACTGAGGCAAGTCCACAGTGAGAACAGGATTTGAACTTTTCACAAAAATGTTCTGGCACACATATTTCACCTTGCTGGTACAAAAGGAGGTCAGATCACCAGCTCTGGAACTTTGTTTGGAATTTCATTTTTACCTCACTAAAAAGTAAACTGGAAAACACCTTGAAGCTGTCCCATGTCTACAAACACTTGGGAAGGATCAGGCCACTTGAAAAGATGAAATCCTATAGGGACGCAGCAAACTGTGGCAGGACCCGAGATATGCATATTCAACGAGACAGCCGTGAGAACTCCCAGGAGGCACCAAACTGAGCGCCGAGGATTGTGTGTGCGTGTGTGTGTGTGTATGCGTGTCTGTGTGTTTGTGTGTTTGCACAAAAGATTGAGCGTGGCAGAAAACGAATCCTCAAGAGACGTGAAGGACATTGAGAGCTGTGTAGTCACCCAGATAAACGCTCGGCCTACATTCCAGAAAGTACTCCGACAATCCCGTGCGTGATAAGGAGGGAGATGAACGAACGTGGGGAGAAAAAAAATAAGTGAAAGACATTAACACAAGCCAGGGACAGCATGGCCTGAGCCCACAGAAGTCCGGCAATGTAAAGATCTCTGTACACCGCAGAGTCTCGTCGATCGGGGTATTGGTTAGAGTTGGGAAAGATATTTACGGAGTCCCCTAAGGACCAATAGAAGCAGTCGCAGAGTGTGGAACACCCCCGAATGCATGGATCGGGGGGGGGGGGGCACAACAAGCTCCTGAAATATCCTTATTACCAGCCGCTAATGGGCATCTCTAGAGGTGTTTTAGTGGCCTGACAAGACAGTTGGGTGTTTTGGGTAGTGGGGGAATGTAATGTGGGGGGGGGGGGGGTGACTCAGGACCCTAATGGCGGGTGAACAAAGCTCTTGCTGTTCAGTGCTCTTTTGCAGCCAGTTCATGTAGTGCGGTAGATACCAGCAGTTCATTTAACAGTCGAGCTTCTGCCAGGAGAGAGAGAGAGCCAGGCTCCTTCCGAGGTACAGAGGAGCCACTGAGGGCCTAAATTAAAACTTTAAATAGCGAGGGAAAAAAATGCAGAAATTGTGACTGACGACATAGCAATGACACATCTGGATCGCAGGCCAAAAACGAGAGTGTAAAATGTCATGTGGGAATCTCTAGGGCAGCGTTTCCCAATCCGATCCTTGGGGGACCCACACGCGGTCCACGTTTTCGCTCCCCCCCCCAGCTCCAAAAACATGAACTGTCTGTGGGTCCCCCGAAGACCCCATTGGGAAACACTACTCTAGGGATAAGGAGTGAGACATCGTGCAGGGCGAAACCTAAAAGCTCCTTTAACCCTTTACGCTGGAATGGTCTCGCCATGGGACTAAAAATTGCGTTCTAAATAAGTGGAGGTCCAGGAATTCCTAGGAGTTTCCCGAGGAATGTAAAAGAAAGCATATGCAGTACTATAAAATTTCAATCCTTATAACTCAAGGCGAAAAACTAAAAGCCACTTGAGACCTGTGAGATATTAAATAAAACACCCTAACTAAATGAGTCACTAGCAGCCGACGTCCTGGAGCATTTTCCAAAATGTTATCTGTTTTCCGCAGCGAGGAACATGGACGACGGCCTGCGTCACTCCCCAGCAGACTGGCTGTCAGCTGTAAACTCCCATTCCCCCCCAGCTAGCTTTAGCGCAGGTTGCCATGGATACACGCTCTACACATACATAGGCCCAGGAGCTGAGGACCAGAAAGGCTTTGTGTGCTCAGAGGCTCTCATCACATAAAGAAGAACACCTAGCAATGACAGAGCGGCTGAATAGACAGGGATGTTTAAAAACATATTTAACCATTAAGCAGCTCTACAATTGCTCAATGAATAATTGATGACAGCACAACATTAATAATTGAATATATCCTTCCCTCCATTTTCATGCTCCAACAAAAGGCCATGCTAAAGAACAAGTCCTCAACATTTCTATTTCAGAATGCCGTTTTCAATTTGAAAGTGAGCCAAATTCAGGCCAAAGTCCTCAACCCCCCTGGAACCATTCTGAAAGTTTTGTCCACCCCATGCCGCCACTCTCTCTCACACGCTCTTCAGCTCCATATGACGTTTGGGCCACTCAAATAGCAACCATTCACATGTAATTACAGTTGTGCATGCTGAAGTGTATTCTTGACCGGAACAGGCAGTAAATCGTTCACAACGGGAACTTGGTTCATAAATGAAGAAGCAGGTGTATGCAAAATCATGCGAGAAGAATTTAGAAAAACACTATGAAATAAATTAAATGAGTGTAATCCGGTTTCGAGAATGCAGCGACGTGTAGCTCAGAGGCTTAGATATTGAAGGTTGTGGGTTCAAATCCCACTGCTGGCAGGGTAATCAAGGCCCGAAACTCCAGCTGAGCTGAGGTTGCTGCTTGCTATGTGTTTGTCGTTTTTTTGGACAGAAGTGTCTGTTCATTGTGTAAAATAAAAAGAAACGTCTGACAGAAATGGCACACAGTCCTTCAGTGATAGCAGATTTTATCAGGCGGTTCTTGTTGTCCTGCATATGGTTGCAGCACAAAGGCTACATCAAAAGGGGTTCGGATAATTTTGTATATTTTCGAAGGAACACTGGCTTGCTTGCAAAAAACTACAATTAAAAAAAGCTCTGTTTATTTTTAAAATTTGCCTGGAACAAAAAGGACAAGGCAGGGTAAAGATGACAGCCAAACGGAGCGTGAGCACAGGGCTGCAGCGCTGACCTGGGAGATGTGGTTGATGGAGCACTCCATCCTGCGCAGCTGCGATGCCTGGATATCCAGAAGCTGCAGCACATTGTTGGCCAGGGCATTGATCTGGTAGGCGACGCTGGCCAGGGACTGCGTGGTGTAGGCTTTGGTCTCCTCCAGAGCCTTCCTCTTATCCTGTGCCTAGAGGCAGGGGAACCCACAGCCAACCGGTCAGTCTAAGGTCACTAACCGCGGGGCAGCCCAGAGACACATACATTCAGGGTAACTACAAACCCTGCGCACCTGGTTTTGAACAGCAACACTTAAGGTAAATTCCTCCAGGAGTCATGGTACATGTTATAGGTAACAAACAAACAAACAAGCAAACAAACACACAAGCAAACAAACACACAAGCAAACAAACACACAAGCAAATAAACAAATAAACAAACACAACCACTCCCGAATTTCACTGACTGCCGATTTCAAGATAATTTAACAAGACAGAAGAACCACATGGATGAGGATTCCAGTCCATCGCAGAACACACACACACACAAACACGCACACACACACACTCTACAGGAAATTCTCATAAGCCAAACTGCCTCACTGCATAACCACATAACTTTGCACTACATGAGGATATCAAAGTATCCTGGCGATTCAAGCTAGAGACGCAATTGATCGCATAACCACTGACGATATCGGGCTGATACTGGCAAAAAAAACTGCACCGTCAGATTTCCTGGTGGGAGGTATTGGGGGGTGGGTGAGTGAGAAATTGATCCAATTTTCCATCGGGGATAGGCCTAGCCTGAAAAATTGGGAAAGTGCTTGTACCAATAGCACGACATCCCATAAACAGAAGTGAGGGTCACGCGATGGCTAGTCGTTCAAAAACAGGTGTGTCAGAGCTGTCTTGTCGGCTGTGTGGAAAGACAGTAACCCCTTAACATTTGCGCATTTTGGTTATTCGTCAGTTGGTCAGGGACAATTAAACAGAAATATTTTTGGAATTTATTAAAAGATCACAGAAACTCAGAGGACACAAGCCAAAAACAATACTGAGAATGATTAGTATCATATAAAATATAAATATTAGTAATGAATAATATTTGCATGTAAGTGCATACCATATGTTTAATATTAGAAAATGTTAGCTGTATTTGGGATCTTGGAATCTTTATCACCATAATTTTTAAACTTTTCAGTGCCATTAATTTATGATTTTTAACAATGAGTCCCAGTGTGTACAGTAGTAACTTTGTGAACACTGAAGGTAAATGAAAGTAAAACTTCGGAGCACAATGTATGTAACTATACATACATTAGTGTGTTAACTATACATTAATGTGTGAACACAGTAACATGTATACAAACCAAGTGTCTTCAGACTTGTATTCTTTCTAAAACTTAGTTAATTAATACTCAAAAGTTCTCTGACCAACTGCATATTATTTAATGGAGACTTGTATATTTTTTTTTACTAGAAATAGTTAATTACTCTACAAAGACCAAATTGGGGGGGAGGGGCGTAAAAAGACAATTTCCCCACAGGGATCAATAAAAGTATGAATTAATTAAATGAATTAATGTATACAGTGACATTTTCATGACTGATTTCTTTATTATATTTAATTTGGCAACATATTGTACAAATTTGTACTTAAAGAAATATCTTTTGATTCCTGAAGCTGTTACTGAACAAAACAAAGGAGCAGACTTGTGTAAATCTTGCTGGCTGTGGATTTTTGCTGTGGCATAGTGACATTGTTTTGTTTGAGCAACATGACAATTATTCTTAGAATACTACATGCAGACGGTATGCCATGTTAACTGAAATGTATTTAGACAAATATCATTTAATTCTTAGCAGTTGATAAAGGGGGGAAAAAAAATGATTGGATTGGTATCAGCACTCTAAATTTTAATATCGGTATCGGTCTGACAAAATGACATTGTGCCATCTCTAATTCAAACCCTAAAGCAGTTGTGTGAGACGACAGCATAACCTACTGACATCATGGCTGTCAATCCCTCCATAAACTGTATAAAAACATAAATCGTTTTTCCTTCTGTATTATGAGGGTCCCAAACTTTAGAGTGTCGCCCAGCACTAATCCCAGTCGCCCAGCTGTAATCCCAGTCGCCCAGGACTGAATGTTATAGTCGGTTTGTTGTGGAACCAGAATGACTGGACAGGCTCGTAATCTAATTTCAGATCTCGGTAAACAACCAACGTCATTTTAAATAGGAAAACAATTTGAAGTCATATCTACATAAAAATGTGGGGGAAAAGGAGGCGAAAAAATTGCAAGAAGTCTATCCAGCACTTTTCCAAGCCTCTGAGTTCGCATAACATTGATACCAAGAAACCTGAACACTTAAAAGCACTGAAAAGGGCGAAAATTTATCAGGCTCATATTTGGTGCTCAGGTATAAGGCTGGTAAGCAGAAGGATAGATTTACAGGGGCCAGGTTTCCTTGTAACGAGCTCCAGTGCATGCAGCCTACATCAAGATCAAAACCCAGTGATACAAATCCTCAACAGTCAATATACAGGACATACGTGACGGCTCGAAAATTCCTCTGTGGGGCACAGCTGCTGCTGAGGTTCTTGCGTGGATTTACCAGCACCCCGGTGGCCAAATTTATGGCAGTTGATAGAAGTGCGCAGAACGGCACAGCTGGAGCCCACAGCGAACCGGAACCCAGCAGAGAAACGACCCAATTCAAGGCAGCGGAAAGACTAGTAATCAGCCATTCTGGAGCTTTCGGGATTTCAGAAAACTTCCGAGATCTCACACATCTTCAGAATCTGCTCCATACATTAAAAAAAAAGATGCATTTTCAGTCACATATATTCCAATTTTCTCCCTCGTGTGCATATAATCGTTCCGTTGACTCATAAAACGTTTGTTGCGACTCAATGCATACGTGTTTGCAATGCAAAGAATGGGAGATTAGTATGAAATTTAACAGACTATTAGCTCACACGCACTCCGATGTTCTGTTTGAAGGTGCTGTTGTGCAGGCAAATGGGGTAAAACAAAAGGAAACTGTTTCCACTGATGCATCAGAACACTGCTTTGACAAAGGGTGCCCATTCAGAAATGCAACGCTGCCTGATGTTAGCTGCAGCAAGAGCATAGTGCCAGTTTCATCCTCCTGCTCATAATCTATCAGTCAAGGGATCGAGCTTTTAAATCGGTCGTGTTTTTTTTTTTTTTTTTACAGAAGGACCGGAGGGAAAAGTGAATATGAAACATCATCTAACTACAAAGCCCATAAAACCTTTTAAGTATATGTCACATTGGTTAAACATTGTTGTTTTTTTTTTTTTTTTAATGCCCATTATAAAACAGAAGGCTGAAAATTTGATATCTTGTCAGACTGCAGCCATCCAGGAGAAGGGTTGTACACCCCCTGATCACAGGGGCTTCAAGAAGGATTCCACTGTGCATGAATAAAAGCTACCATCAGATACAGGACAGCCGTTTCAGAGGTGACCATTCGTGTCCAGAATCGGACCACATGAACATCTAATATGCAACACATACAAGATAACTGGCGTTTGGGCTGTATGGTGGTCGACAAGCACCTGAAGAGCTACACCTCCATCGTGATCCAAGGTGTGCCCAAAGAAAAAAAAAAAAAATGCACCCATGGAAAGCACCTAAACGGACCTCCGGCACTTGAGTCACGATATCAGGTACTCAGGGACTCTCCACAAAGGATGCGGCCGGTTTGGTAGAGCTTTTAAAGTGGTTAAACCGGATGAGTGTTTTTAAGCACGCTGCCATGTTATTCCCACATCACAATGTCATTAGCCAGACAAGAATCACATTAGATTTTGTATTTATGTGATGATTGTGATGCAAACTCTGAGCAGCAGAGAGCATCCAGTTGGCATATGAAGGTGCCAGGACCGGTAACAGGCGTGAATGGCCGTTTCGCAAAATCCTTAGCTTTACCGTCAGGCCAAATAGCTAACCTTTACATATGCGTGTCGTTCTGTGGGGTTCAGTGTGTTAGGACTCTGTGCCAGTGGTGAGAAAGTCACTGGTTTGAATCCCCGTTTAGCCCTTGAACCCCAAGTACCTGCAGGGTGCTGGACCCCACGCTGTGACCCCCCCCCCCCCAAGCTTGCTCTCACCTGTATGTGTGTGTCTGTCTGTTTCATGGAGAGCAAGGTGGGACAATTTTCAAATTTTCCCATTAGGATGAAGAAAATACTGTAGCCTTTACTGATTGGAGTTAGCCGTGAGCAATTATACGGGAATATTTTTGCATGTTGCATAAGCTAAAAATATCTAAATAATACCGAAAATTATTTGGATCACATAAAATTAACTAATACATACATTTTAATGTCATTTACTATTTGCTAGTGTATGTTCATATCGTATCTTTAATATTAAAAGTTAATTTGGGTTAGAAAAAAAAAACAGCCGTATCTAGACATTTTAGCTTAGGTACACCATACACTCACGTGTTAACCGTCTGACCATGGATCTCGCATTTTTTACAGTAACTCGTAAACTTTTCAACACCATTAATGTAACGGTTTTAATAATGGACCCAAATTTTGCTGGTGAATTTTCAAATCGGCAGGGATCTTCCGCCCCAAACCCTGCCAAAAATGTAAAGGGTGACGCTATATATCCACTCTCTTCTGCCACAGTGATGACACAGCGCACTTATTTCCTGACAAATTCAGATGTTCTGCATTTCACGGTCAGGCATTAAGGCTAGTTAAGCATTCACCACTAAATCCCTTGCCATGCCTACTTCCCTTTACAATATTTTAAGACACTATCCGAAATTTAAGGCGTTTGTAGCTATAAACAATGCTATACGATACGCATGCAAGGCCAAACGATAATGGACAACGGTCTCTGCGTTTCCTACGAAGCTTAGTGGCATTTGATTAATTTTGGAGCACCAAAATGGAGTGTGACCTGAATTCTTATTACAGCAAAGCCATTCATGTGCATATATATTTAAGCTTATATTCATGTTTGCCTCAACGAGCAACATTCAGCTCATTTTCAATGTCATTGTAATCATCATCATCATCTTCATATCATTCCATCCAGCAGGTGGGTCCAGACGGTAGCTTGAACTGGAGGATCTCAAACTGTCCCCAAACCAGCTATACAGAGAACTTATTTCACTATGTAGATACCAGTTTGTCTAACATTCAAAATCCAAGTGTTTAAATAAGAAGCTCTTTTGCCATGTGTTGCTATAATAGCCTTCACTCTTCTGAGAAGGTGCTCGATTGGGAGCTGGTGTTGGGTGATCAGCTCCCATTCTAAGAGTTTGTGTGGCTTCCACTTCACAACTAAATTTGCTTCCAGATGTTTCCACTTCATCTGCATTCGACCGAAGCAATTAGCATGATGACTAGTTAGAAAGATGGCGCCCTACGATGGTGCTGGGCAGAATTAGCGAAAATTTGCATCACGTTTTTTTGTTTTTGCGAGTTTCTGCCTCTTTCGTGGTATAGCTTGGTATTTTTTTTTTCCATGCTTACTCTTACTCCTAGCAAATGTTTACGTCAATAAAATACGTTTAAGATTTTTTCAATAAGAAGGTTTCTTTTTATTAATTATATTATGCAAAATCATTTACATTTAGCTAAATAATATAACTGACATTTCATAACACTATTAATGTTTATCGCAATAGCGACATACTATATTGATTATAAATGTATATTTAGCTCCATAGACACATGTTTTATTAATTACTAACATATCTATAGCTTGGCAACAAAATGGAGAATTATTGTGTTATAAAGTTATAATTGTTAGTAAGAACGGAACGCACAGATAACAGGGGTTCCCTCTCAATCCCTCTGCACAGCAATCCATAGCGCTTCTAACAGTGTAGAATATTTATATAATTTGCAGCCAACTGTAACATTACAGCCGTTTCAGCTATGCTACGCTACGACGGCATATGAAAAATTCATACCATACGGGAAATTAAAACCGGTGTAGCGGATCAATCAGTGTAACGCTAAGCACTAGTTCCAAGTATAAAGTCACCGACCTCTTCCGCATGACCACTACAGCTGAATGCTTAATTAGGCCTATTCACCTATGTCGACAATAGGTATGGCTTAATTAACCAATTCCTATAATTAATTCATACATCAACATACTTTTAGCTATATAGATTGTATAGAGATATAGTGTCTCCAGCATGTCCTGGGTCTGCCCCAGGGTCTCCACATAGTAGATTGTGGTCAGAACAGTTCCCCTCAAAGCCTGATTGTGTCCTTATAAGATGTCTAAACCATTTCAGCTGACTCTTCTCAATCCAAATGAGCAGTGGCTCCATTTCAGAATCCGCCTCCATCTCGAGGCTGCTCATCCTGTCCCAGACAGTGAACCCGGCAGCCTCTGCACAGAATCCTCATTCTGTCTGCTCATACCCATAACCATGTTCTTTCAGTCATTACCCATAGTTCACGACTATGAACATGAAATGAAATGAGGACAGACCAATAATCCATATGCGTCAAATTAGCTCCTAATTCCCCACCACAAGCCTGTGGCCACCAAACTGATACGCCTGTCAATCTCACATTCCCTTTTCCTGTCACGCAAACAAGATCCCAAGGCATCCAAACTCCTTCACTAATGGCACACTCCCCTCTCTCATCCGAAAGGAGAAATTTGCTCTATTGTAAGTGATAACAATTGCCTCATATTTGCCTGTGCGGATTCTCCTCCATGTTGCTTCACTCTTCTTAAATACATATTTTTTTTTGCTGAGGTGTTGGTGGAATTGCTTTTTCTGTGGTAACAAGGGCATCAGCGCACTGGCTCTAGCAGTTGGCACTGAAATTTGCAGCCAATTTGCCAAGCGGAGGCATCTAAAGGCATTATGTCAATTTTGGACTCTTCCAGACTCTTAATATAGACATTCATCTTGGCGTACATAAACTTTTGACCCACTGACAATATGATATTATAAATAAAAGCTGAAACACGTCATATCTTAGCTATAATTTTGACATAGCCTGACTGACTTCACACAGGAAACATGGAAACATGACGTGCAAAGTTGAGAAACACTGAGTTTGAAAGACTTTAGCCTAGTTGTAAATTTTGACTTCAACTGTTGGTCATAGCTGGATTGCAGGCAAAGAACTGCACGGTTTGCAGGTAGCAGAGATGTCACTTCTTGCCCTCCATACTGGGCACCCTTCCAGCCAAGCCAGCACACGAAGTTCCCTTGCTGGCGAATAACACTCACTCTAAGCAATTTCAATTCCGCGCGAAGTTCATGGACACAGTTCTACTATTCACAAGAACCGAAGAGCATGCAGCAGCAGTCCGGGAACACCTTACTCCCTTGGGATTTCCCACAGCATGTACCTCAGCACACCTTCTACCAAGTCCATAAGACAAATGTAAACTATGTTAGTATATTCCCACAAAACCATACATCTGCATGAGAGGGAAGAGCTAGTCTACTGTTCCACTGGCAAGACAGAATCCACATTGTTTCTCCTGAATCCTAGGTTTGATTATTGTGTTGAGTCCCCTCTCCAGTATCCTGGCATGGGCTTTCCAAGGGAAGCTGAGAAGAGCAATGCCTTATGGTTGGAACAAACCTTCTGTTGTCATGATTTCAGGATTCGGCGAAGCACCACCGTTTGCAAGTCCAAGAGGTATTTTACCTGCCTTTCATACATCACTGAAGGGGCACGTCAACCACATCTCCCCAATGCGACTCAGAGCTCAGAATGTCAGAATATATCAGATCCACGGTGTGAAGATGAGAATAGCAGAAGCTGAAAGGACCACATTTGGAAATCAGATACTTGGACCTCCAGTCTGTTACTATGTGCTTGATGCCGATAGGTGTGGAACTGGCATTTGACTGTAACACATGGAATGTAGATATGAACTACTCACACAATAAACCTCTAAGCAGGGTTGGGGGGGGGGGGTGATACGTTGCGGGGACCGTCCTCCCAGTTTGGTGAGATTTACGGTTGATTTATACTTGTGTAATATCTATGCTATAAGTAGCCTCATAGCCTTGCGCCATTGCCTGACGCGCAACTCCGCAGAAATGTAACTACAGTCATAGGATATGCAGCTACCTATGGCCTACGTTCTACGCAGAAGCATAAATCAGCTTTAAGTAGGCATGATGTGAAAACCACATTCCTATCTGCTTAGCCAGGAGCGCTTCGATAGCGCCATCGCACTTCCTGCCCTTTCTACACTCGTGCGCAGTCTTCCTTTCTTGAGAACGCTGAACTCATCCGACCTGGCTCCAAAATAAGGCTGGCAATGACATTCTATTTTCTTATGAGGTTCCGCAGAAAGACTGTAGACGTACACCACGTAAATACAGGCACTTGCGAGTTAAGATGGGCTGAGATAAGCTACAGAATTTATAAGGATGTCAATGACCTTCTGTCATATGTCTTTTCTTAGGGACAGGCATATAGAAACCAGACAGAGGATCACAAGGAAAGAATAGACTGTGACTTTCCATGGAACAATGTTTCTTATCTTAAAGGCGGAAGTGTGTGAGAAATAGTAGAGACTGTGACTATGCTTAAAAGTGTAACTGTGGAGTATGCAATGTACCAGTGATATTAATATCATTATTTTAATGGGTCCATTTTTTGTGGACATTTCAGATCTGTCATTCGAAAATAAGTATCTACTAGGCATCCAGTCACTGCTTGCTCTGATAATATAATAAACACCTCCATCTGTTGCATACATTATGAAGATATTTTGAACCTTTACACTAAAATTGGGATTATGATCAGAACAAAAGCAAGCAGAATGAATTTCATCAAGACAGAGGTCGGCCACATCAGCAAGCAGGCCTAGTTACCCAGACAAGAGAGAAACTCAATGAGACAGAAGAAATCAATAACGATGTCTGCAAAATCATGTCTCACGACAAGATGGCCCAGGCAATGGCAGAAATCACTCCAAAGACCCAAATTCATGATAAAAAAATGTACGTTTTGTACAAAGTGGACCAAATCCCAAATCTAAGGAGTCCAAATTTTCAAAATATTTTAGACAAAACTTCTGGAAATTGGATACATGAAGGAAGACAAAAATATCATCATTATAAATTCAAAATATTCATTCATTTGGAAGAGGTGTACCAAAAGACAGTTGACACTTTCCTGGAAAGAGTCCACAACATCAAAACACTGGCTTTGCAGGAATGGCTTGGAGGCATGGTACAAACAACACGTGCTAGGTTTCCTCAGTCTGAGAGATCATTAATCCTTCAGAGTGCTGCAATTTCACACATCCTCTGGGACAAGCCCACGCTCATTAACACTGCAACGGAATCTATCATCTTTCAAAATATCTGTTATGATACCACTGACAACAGGGCTGGGCGAAAGGATGCAGACACGAAGCAGCCAATGTCTGAAAATAAAGCGTGCTTGCAGAAGGTTACACTGAAGCCGAAATCAGAGAGAAAGCGCACATTTGCTGTTAAGGACTAGCACAAACCCAGGAACAGAATGTGTAACATTGATTTACAAAACAGTACCAAAATAACCAGCAATATGATTTTACACTACATAAAGTTCTCAATGACACAATGAAAACAGATGGCTTAACAATTAACTGAATTAACTCCAACAACCCCGAACATTTAACGAAAAATAAATGACGATGTAAACATCGAGCAGCAGTAAATATTATTTATAATAATGGTACAGTATTAAATATTTGTCTAACAGCAGATCTTTCTCATACACCAAGTAATAATAATAATAATAATATTCATATATATATAATAATATTAATATAAGCTTCAGGCACCAAAAATGTCTGAATGGTATCTAAATCACCTAAATGAGAAGATTTAAAATACGATATAATTACATCCAACTTGTCTCTTATGCTTAAAACATACTACAATCTACATTGGCATCCAAACAGAAAGCAGTGTTCATTTAGCTGACTGGAATTAATAATTTAAACGATAGTGCTCAATCAATTCAATTTAATACATTTGATAATTTGGCATGTCAACACTTTCTCTTCGATAAGCGATTACCTAGTGGATCAAATCTGCTATGTTTTGTATAACACAGCTTCCACGGATAGCAAGGGATAATAATAATAACAATAATAATAATAATAATAATAATAATAATAATAATAATAGAGAAGAATAAGTAAATCCTCCATATCTAACTATAATCATAATAAACGGTCTCTGTGAATGAATGAAAACATGAAAACGGCCGTGTCCATGCAATCAGAACATCCCGGGGTCAGTAATTGTTATTTTTCACTGCACATAAGCATCTCTATCACCAGAAACCACGTAGTCTCTGCTGATAATGCTTTCAACCGCGTTATTTAAGCAACACTCCATATTTCCTGCCTGCTGTTTTCTACAGATCCATGACCAAAAAAAAAAAATCAGTGACAAAGGCTCTGATATTTACGTCGTTGTTTTCTTACCTGGACATAATTATTTTCACAGTAATCAGCTACCCTGGTTAGGTTCTGGTAGCTCTCTAGCAATGCTCTTTTACCGGCTGGGATTTCTTCCTCTAACAGCATTTGCAGCTCTGCCATCTTACATCTCTCCGCATTTCTCTTTTTCCTCCTCCTTCCCTTTGACTGAAACCACAGGCTCTGTCCCGAAAGCGGAGATTCCTCGCCTGGTATTGTAGGAACCCCGGCCTCGCTTTCGCTGCACTCACGGCTCTCCGCTTGGCGTCGACGCGCGTGCCGTTTCTCATCTTGCGTAAGCGCACTCGCCTATGATTGGCCAGGCAGACCGTGAGAACCACGCGGACATATCATAAGCGAGTGAGCGTCTTCCGCGAAGAGAAACACAACGAGTATAGAGAAAGCAAAGGGCATGCCGGGACAAATAGTTTTGCGAAGTAAATACGGAGTATTTTCATACAACAATTCCCTTAAATAAATGTAATATAAGATAAATTTATTATAATTAAACATTTTTACATATGAAAACCTTCATGCGCTGCTAAAATGTAACATCAAGTAGTTTTTGTGCCTTAACAGAACCCCTAACCCGAAACAGCAATGTTTACTACAACACCCAGACTACTTTACGCTCAGCGCTGCACTATTCTATTTGTAGGCTCTTATTCCAAAATTACTCCGAAATCATGAAGTGTTTAGCGCTACGAAAACTACAATTCTCTCAGATAGCTAGAAAAGCCCGATTCTTTGATCACAACGTCTTAAATGGTTCGTTTTATTACAGCACATTATACATTTTGAGATGCGAATGTTTGTACGACTTTTTTCATATCTTTGCGTTTTTACTTTGCACTTTCAGTTTCACAGGAGTTTCTCGTTCAGTATTGTTTACTATTTTTAGGATCCATCCATATGTATATGGTTCAGTTTAATGTACGATAATACTCTACTATTTTGTGACATGTTTCAACTGCATAGAAATTGTTAAAATGTATTTCGTTTTGAACAGTATCAGTAATGTACATTTAATTACCCATAGCACGTTGTTATTCTGATATGTATTGTAGAAGAAGCCAGGAGGAGTTTCCGTCGAAATTATCCAGGATGGAGGGTGGAAAATCAGTTCATGAGGTCAGGTTTGAAGTTGCGGTAGAAGTAATTCAGAGTTTACCTACTGATGGTAACGAGGTTAATATAACTTCAGTTGATGTACATTTTGCCCATGATTCGAAAGAAGGTGGCTACATAATTAGATTTTATGGTGCAATGTCCACATTTTAATCCATGCAGTCACTGTTTGGTTGGCCTTCTGCCATTAGATGTTGTTAAAATATGATGTATAAATTATGTTTTATAATATTGATTTAGGATGTTCAATTGCTTCCGAAAGTAAATGAATATGCATAATACAGTTTTGTTTCACTAATGCCATTAGGGATACTTTCAGCTGTTTTACGGGTATTATAAGCAAACTAAGGGACCTTGCAGTTTTCTCTGACCTAGGGGCTGGAATCCAATTAGGAAGTGCAAATGGTAAGACAAAACCTTCATACCAAATTGCATAATTATTTTTTAATAAATCATTCCTTTGATCTGTACTGCTGTTGTGTGTTGCCACCTCTCACGCCTCTGGCGTCACACACACTTTCTGACTCTCATGCCCACACAAGAAATCTTATGGCAAAGCTGTACTATTCCATTATAAATGCAAAATTAGCTACTTCAAAAGCGTTGAGGTAGTTTGCAAACCCTACAGACTATTTATAAGTTAATAAAACACAATTTTTTTATTACCGTACATGAAAATGAGTGTGCAAACTTAATTAAAAATCGAATTTAAAATCTCACACCCGCCAGCCAACCAAAGTCATGCATTTTTAATGTGTTAGAGGAATATTTGTAGTGATTAAAAAGTATTTTAAAAATAATAAAAACGTGAATTTGACAGTCTGTGAACCTATCTGAGATTTTGAATTTAACATGACAGGTCTCAATATTCTCCTTGGTTTTTAGGGAAGCTGGGTGAGAAAGCGATGATTGCATACGCGGAGGAGCTTGAGAGATTGTGCGTTGCGTGTCCATTTCATTATATAGTATCATACACATTGCCGTTGCTTTGTTTCTGTAGATTCATTTGTAAAAAATGTTTTAGATTTTGGAAATGATTCTAATGAAGGATGGAGTAGAAGAGCTGATGGATGTCCTAGAGCCGTTCTACGAGATGGAGGAAGATGCAGACCAATCAGTGGAGGAACATACAGATATCGGGTGTAACAAAAGATGCTGAGCGCATGTTATTGTTTTTTTTAATGCAGCATGTGCATGCACTCGCATGAGTCCTGTAACCATGTGCTGCGGCATGCTTTACAGTGGAAAACTGTTACTTTATCGATCCCTATAGGGAAATTCTCTGTACACCTCCCCTAATTCGCTCTCTGTACGTGAGAGCAATCTGGCCGCAAAGAGCAGCCACCAGTCGTGGGTTGGGTGTTAAGGGCCTTTCTCAAGCACTTGCAGGCATGCAATGGCTGGGCTTAAACCAGCGACCGCAGGCATTGGGGCTCAGCCCACTGAGCCACATGTTGGACCTATTTCCTGCCTCATACAGCAGGGAACTTTGGCATTCTTAGCGGAAGACAAAAACAAAACTAGCCACCTTCATAGACATTGCGGCGTCCAATCGAGGCACAGTCTTAAAATGATGAACAGAGGATATATAAAAATTATGATAAAAAAAATATGGTATGATAAAGGAGTCATAGCCAGTTGCAATGCAACTGTTGTGTTCGTTTGGTGAGCGAGCGGGCAAGCAGGGGATCAGAGACAGGTAGTCGGGCAAACGGGGTTTATTTAGTCGGACAGGGCATCCGAGGACCAACACGAGGAAACATCAATGACAATGTCGGGGGAAGACTGACTCAGACGAGGACTAAATACACAAGACTAGCTGGTATTAACTATAAACAGGTGAGAACAATCGGGTAGAAACACAGGGTAATGAGGTGGGCGTGGCACACACGAGGATCGTTCGGAGCATGGCCTGACAGTAACGTTGAAGTTCTCTGTATTATCTGTTGTTCATTTCCTTTCATGCATATGTGTCATTGTTTAGTTTTCATTCGCTCTGGTAGTTGATGTGGTAGACACACTGTGTTCATTACACCGTGCAACATGGATTTTATGGAAAATAAATATCCCGTGTTCAGGCTTTGGGAGCGCGTCTGCGACATCACCACAGGTGAATGTAGACAGCAGAGACGAATAAGTCAAAAGTCAGGAAGAGAGGAGGAGGGCGCCAATGAAGGACAGAAAAAGTGGAGGAACAGTGGGAAGAATTATCTGGAGACAGGCAGTACTGCTCCACTGTCCCCTTCTGTTGTAATTGCTGAAAAGAGGGAAGGTTGTTATAAATGGGAGGGAAACTGTTTGTTTTTGGTTGCTTACCACAAGGGGAAGATGGTGGCGCTGGAGGTAGTGCTATCGTTCAGCAACTGGAAGGTTGAAGGTTGCAGGTTTGGGCTCTGGTTCCTCCTGACCCTGTCAAAGTGTCCTTGAGCAAAACACTAAACACTAAATTGCTCCCGGTGTGCAGGTTAGCATCTTGCATGGCAGCCTCCATCACCAGTGTGTGAATGTGAGGCAGCCTCTGTCACCGGTGTATGGATGTGAATGTGAGGCATCCTCTGTCACCGGTGTGTGAATGTGAGGCAGCCTCCGTCACCGGTGTGTGAATGTGAGTGTGGATGGGTGAATGTGAGGTATGTATTGTAAAGCGCTTTGAGTGCTCATAGGAGTAGAAAAGTGCTATATAAATGCAGTCTGTTTACCATTCACATCCACTGGCAGATCCTGGGTTATTTTATTCCTCATTATCAATCGGACAGGGCACTGATTTCGGGGGCATGGTGTTTCAGCTGTCTGCTATGCTTTTGCTACAGTCCTGTTACTTTCATTGTGAAGTTCAGCTTGCTTGTCCTTCTCCGTTTTTTTTTTTGTGGGGAAGCCATTTACGTGACGAAAGTGCAGAGACTCGGCGCCTTGTCCTCAGTGACGCCGTGAGTGCGGCGTCTCCTCTGTGACCAACAGCGGGGCCCCTGTGGGAGAACTGGTCCAGATCGCTCAGCGGTCGGCCAAGGAGCTCCGTGACATCAGCAGCTGTCGCCTTGGTAAAACAATGGTTTCCATCAGCTATAACCCAGTTAGACACTGCCTCATTTGTTATGAGCAGGGAGTGGTACAGTTTTGGAATAATACTATTGTGGCTTCTCTGTGATGTCAGGAAGTTGCCCAATGAGTAAGTATTTATCGTTTTCAGTTACAGTAGAAAATGTTTTGTTTGTACTCATCAGTATCTGGAGATACGTGTATATGATTGTCTTTCTCCTGTGACATTTCACAGTCTTTTTATCTGGCATGATTCTATCAGTGCAGACTGAAGTTCTTGATTCTGAATCCACATTTTTGCTGCTGTAGGTCATTGATTTATTGACAGCTTTCGTTATCTTTAACTCATCAAATGCCTCTGATGGCTGTGATGGAGGGGGAAGCCCCTCACTGCCCACAGAATAAACACTCAGTGGGCTCTCCTCTATATCAGGTCAGTACAAAGGGGAGCATCTGGACGACATTTTGGACGGCAAGGTGTCATGTGACTCCGTGGAGTGGTCTGGTGATATTGGTGAGAGGCCTATGCTCCGGCACGTGTTTGATATCTGAACTCACTCCTTGCACACAATTGCACAATTTTTATATTTGTCTATCTGTCTACTCATTCAGAGGCTCCTCAACTTACCAACTTTCATACGTACAAACGAAGAGGACTGTAATTCCAAATTGTGTCCCATGGGCTCCCGTTTCCTGTCCGCAAAATCAATTTTTGTTCCGCGCACCAATTCCGCCTGGTACGACCTTTAGCCGCTACTCCCACCGCGCAGCAGTGTAGCGTGCCGACTCCCAGCATCCTGACTCTTTGTACTTACGTATACCCTTAAAATGATGTTGAATAACGACTTACGAACATTTCAAGTTACGAAGTACATTCGAAACGTAACTCATTCGTGAATAGAGGAGCGTCTGTATTCATGTAGTGGTTTTTAAAGCATGACGGCAAAAATGCTAGATGTTCCTTAGGTGCTGGCCACTCCACTGGTGTATGTTCATGGAAACGGGAAGGAAAACGAACGAGGAATCTCATGTGGACACGGGGGAAAACATGCAAACTTCAGACCCCAAGCTGGGGTAGAAATCAAACCGATCATGCTTGGGGGTATGAGGCTACTGTGCTAATTACCAGTGTTGTGTCTGAGGACGTACTCACACTTGGCCCGGTTGCCTTACACTGTGCCCAAGCACAATTAGACCACTAGCTGACAGAGCCTGTGATATGATCCTAAACATTCTCACCTATATTTCTCTGGAGACCAAAATGAGCAGAACACATCATCTCTGACACAGAGACTAATAAAGTACAACAATAATTATCATTATAAGATCTTGGCTAGGTAACTGGATACTTATCGGTATAGATTACCATGTAAAACAACCTTTGGCTGGACACCTAACCATCGCCTCTCTGCAAATGGAGATCACTAGGATTACGTACCTGTCTAGAGGTTTCCCTTCTAGATGTCGATCGAAGTTGTGCTCGGTAATCGATATTTTGCAGTATTTGCATTGCATAGTGTTTCTTTTTACTGGGTGTCTTGTACAGAAACTCCGTATGGTTTATGTATGTTAGAGTTCCTGCACTTATTTTTTCCCACTTCAAGCACTGATGTGAATCAGGTAGTTGCTGACTTGGCAGACACGATGAAGACCTGAGACAACTGCGTGGACGCGTGCACAATGTCGAAGAACAATGAAGCTCATATTTTAAAAAATCAGAGGGGAGTTGAACTGCATGCAGGCTGCAGACAGACGCTACAGACTCAGACGGAGTCAGGATCGAGTAAGGATTCTCCTGAGGGCATAATAAAACTGAGTCCATTCTTATGCGGACTTGAGACCAGACTTGAATAGCAGAGCTTGCTGTTTCCTGAGCCAGCAGGCAACATTCTTGCCGCTGATCAGTTCCTCATTCTCGTTCACCATATGACTGATTCCTGTGTTCCCTTTCCCCCAGAAAACGCCTCAAGGCTCTCCTGTCTGACCTTTCACTTTGTTGTGTTTCTCCCCTTACTGTGCTTGTAACAGCTGACGTTTGCTTACATTCCCTCTCGCTGCTTTTCTTACGCTCATCTTCTAGCACAAGTATGGCAATGCGATTGTAGCGAATTGTTCTGGAGGACTAAAGTCAAATGAAAGGGCAATCTGCTCAAAAAAATGATGACATAGTTTTGTTCATCGGCAGAGGATTTTCTGTGTAACAGAAGGAAGCAGTGTGACTCATGGCTCTGAAAAAATGCAATATAAAATGAAAACTTGACGTCTCGTTTGCACTGAAGTGCTGAGGCAGCAGTAATGATAAATCCTGTAAATATCAGCTCTCTCTTGTTGTGTTTTTGTTGGATTCAATCTTTTCAATAAAAGTATCTGACCATGGAACGCTAAATAAATTTTAACTGGCACCTCAATGAACATAAGAACATAAGAACTATACAAACGAGAGGAGGCCATTCGGCCCATCAAGCTCGCTTGGGGAAAACTTAACT
>JABFEA020000085.1:10373649-10384753 GCA_019775915.2 Cyphomyrus plagiostoma
TCAAGTCTCAGCAGTGTCTTGGTCTTGATTCCCTTCGGTCTCAGCAATGTCTTGGTCTCGGTTTAGATGGCCTTGACTACAACACTAGTACTTACAATGTAAACTGTCGTGTAACTAAAGTACAATGCAGACACAGGATAGGACATAATAATAAAATCCTTGCTGTTTAAATCACTCATAGATGTGTTTGTGAGAAATTGATTTATATTAAATCCTTTTTGCTTTAGAAATATTGCAAGTTTATCATACAAAAATTGAATAATTTTATTAATTATCACTAAATTAATTAATATAATTAAATATCAATCCTCTTACATTACAAAAACAAACTCCTGATGAAAATAAAAGATTTAGGAAAGTTATGAACAGATGATAGAAGAGATTTAGATATAATTTTAGAACAAGTAATTAAAATAAAATAAAAATAATAAAATAACCAATAAAAATAAAACCTATAGCAACAATTATATTAACATTGGCATATACTAAACATAATTTGCATAGTACCTGGGTTATTACAGCAAACGTATACACAGTATGCATGGTTATTTAAGATGATGGTGCTTATGTTTGAGGTTTGAGTGATCAGAGGTGTGAGTTAAACAGTTTTATTGCGACCGGCAAGATGAGCGACAGTCTCCGCTTACGTAGCGACGACTTACAGTTACGCAAATGTAAGTCTGTCCTCAGTGGGTGTTTGCTGTGCCACTGTCCTTCCATCCTCCTGTAGGTCTCCATGCTCCCAGAAAACGACCGCTGGAGCGAGACCCGCTCACAACTGCTGGCGCAGATGGACGTCAGCATGGGCGGCAGGGTGGCTGAGGAGCTCATCTTCGGGAGCGAGAATGTCACCACCGGTAGGGGCGCTCGCACACGCGGGGGAGGAAGAGAGTGAGGATGAAGGCCCTCTGGACCTAATTCTGACGCGTGCGTCCGCTCTTTCCGGTAGGGGCGTCTAGTGATTTCGATAACGCGACAAAAATAGCAAGAATGATGGTGACCCAGTTTGGAATGAGTGAAAAAGTAAGGGGCGTCTGTCTTCCTGTCTAGTTTCCTCTTCAGTGCCATCAATTTTTGCTGCCTTATTGCTGCTGTAAAATAGATGCTGGTAATTTAGCGATTTCTCCTCTCCAGCTGGGGGTCATGACGTACCCTGACCTGTCAAAGCAAAGCCCAGAAATACAGGCTGCAGTCGAGCAGGAAGTGAGATCGTTGCTGAAGGTAGCCGCCCACACCTTCGGCAGGATGGTCTTCGTGGTGAAGAGAAGGATGTTTGTTAAGGGATAGACATCCGCTTTGACAGTACAGGCAGTTTCCAACTTAAGTGAAACGGAGTCAAGTAAATGTATACTTGCATAAAAAAAGATCTAAGATACATAAAGTTTAAGGAAGCTTTAATACAATAAGATGACATAGGCCTTTAAGTAAAGTTATACTTGATCTTATTTGTATAATGTGTTCTATGCTGTTTTAGTACATATTGCTAGTATAGTTTTTTGGTGTATGTGTTTTCGTTATAAGGTGTGCTGAATGTCACGTGAAGGTAAATCTGGCTTACGTAAAATGTGACGTGCGTAAGGGCTTGTGGAACGGATTAGCGCAGACAGCCGCCCGCGTATGGTCCGCCGAAGCCGAAACGGCTGTTCGGCCAGAACTGTTTGGATTCCGCAAAGCTGTCTTTGCGTCGAACAAACGGGGCATGATTCTCTCTGTCAAGGAGTCCTACGAGCGAGCCAGGCACATCCTGAAGACGCACGGCAAGGAGCACAGGAACCTGGCGGACGCCCTGCTGATGTACGAAACGCTGGACGCCAAAGAGATCCAAATGGTCCTGGAGGGGAAGAGCCTCGACAGCAGATGATGGCCCTCGTGCTGGGACAGGGAGGTGGAGTCCCTGCTTCGGCCTTCAAACACCAACCATGCAGCTTAGACCACGCATCCGGACCTGCGGCTTTGCGAGTCGCCGCCTCTGCTCCTTCATGTTGGCGCCACTCGCCTGCTGTCTACCTGGCCCACAAGAAAATGGTGTTTCAGGCCAAGGTTGTCTCAGGGTTCAGCTCGTTTTGTTTTCTTTGCTCTTTTGTGTTTCTCAGTGCTCATGGAGCCTTGTTTTGGTAATACCTTTGTATACACTCTCCGATCACTCATTTCAAATACCTCTCATCTGCTACTACTGTATATCATAGAATCTAATGATCCTCAGCAATCTGTGTTTTATGCTGCTGCCACCAGAGGGCGCTTGTGGTGAAATCATTATTAGTCAGTGTTTGAGAATTTAGTCAGAGGGTATGCCGAAGTGTGATTTTTCTGTATATGTATAGGAGACCTAAGAAATGTTAATACATTTGGCACTTTATTAGACGGGAAAGCATATTTATTTGTATTCTTGTTGAGAAAACAAGTCAGTTTACTGTCTTCGGTCATTTCAAGCGTTGTATTTAATTATGCGCATTGGTGTTTTAGTGGTGTATATTACCTTTTTGTTTTCATTTCTGTTGTTTCAGAGAATGAGACCTTGTTATTTGTATTTTATAGGAAGAAGGAATATGAAAAGTCTGCTAGGAATACCGCTGTCTATAGAAAGGTAGTGCGTAAAGGTGGAAATGTTCGGACAGTCAACACTGTGGAGAAAAGAAAATTCCACTTATCAATTCATGTAATTAAGTTCCCTCCATATTAAGGGTCAGTGTGTGTTTTTTTTTTTTTTTTGCCTGCTTTTAATGACTGAAGTTTAGAATTTTCATTTCAGTCCTCAGAAGGTTATTGTTCCTGTAAAGGAGTGATGCAGAACCTTTAGAACATCCTGTCCTGTCAGAGGTTATGTTAAAGTTTTCCTCAGTCCCTATACAGAGTCTTTCTGAGTGTTTCCAGCACAAATGTTTTCACTTATCTGAAGCTGGTTTTAAATTCATAGCATTATATTTTTATTTGGTGTTGCGCAGTTTAGGATATATAAAGACATGTAAGAGGAATGCTGTAAATAAGGAAAGTGCTTGAATGAGTATTTTTGATTATGTATGAGTTGTATATTGGCTTTCCCTGCTTTCCCATTTATTACAATCGATTAAAAAAAAATGACAAATAAAGCTTGTTAAAAATCTTGTGTTTTAAGGCTTATTTCTGATAGACTGCTTATATTTCGTTTGTAATTAAGTCTTATTATTGAGTGAGGGGCAGCCTTGATCAAGGCCCTTAACCCCCAGCTCCCTGGGTGCCCCAACAGGTGGCTGCCCTTCACAGACAGCTTACTCTACAAAGAGCAAGTTGGGGGAGGCGTAAAGACAATTTCCCCATGGAGATTAATAACGTATCAATAATTGTTATTATTATTATTAGTAGTAGTAAAAGAATTTGTTGGACAAATGGTCTGTCACTAAGCATGTTTACTGTCACGTATTTCATGCAGTGAGATTATTGCTGGTCTCCTACCAGTCGTCAGTTAACACAAATTTAATGCTTGCGATATCCCAGCACACGCCTCCACTTTACCCCGACCTGCAGAACTGTCATAAACGTGAAAATGAGTTGCGTTGTGAATCTGTGGTTGACTACTTTTCCTCAATAAGTTGGAATTCAGGAAAGTTCCTGTACCCTCTGTGAGAGCAAAAACAACCCATGAAACGCATCTATTTTTGATACCCGATTGTTTTCCATGTCACCTGCTAAGGCAGAAATATTTGCTACAGGCTCTTCTGTCACCACTACTCTCTAAATCAGGGGTCTCAAATTCCAGTCCTGGGGGGCCGGAGCTCTGTGTAGCTTAGTTCTTTCCCTGGTCCACAGCAAATAATTCAGCTCAAGAGCTGTGTGGTAATTAGCACAAGGAGTTGAAACAGGTGTGTTAAATGAGGGTGAACCAAAAACTGTGTAAGGCTCTGCCCCCCCAGGACTGGAGTTTGAGACCCCTGCTCTAAATGAATAAATCCGTTGAATGCTGGTGAGGCCCTAAACAAGGAAGTGACGTTATTAATAAAGGTCCACCTTGACGAGCGGTCTGACAGTCGGGAATTGCAAATTGAGTTTTACCCCCAACATGCAATGCATTTGCCGGGGACGCCACTGCATTTGAATAAAGAGGCAAAAAACCCATGGCAATACGAAATGCAGTTCAGTGCCTTGTTATTCTATTTATTATTCAAAATATTTTGAAATGAATTAAGGATTACATAAACACTTTGCACATTGAATTGCCAATTGCAAAATGTACTTTCAAATTACATGCTCAGATTAAATATTGAAATGACAAATGCATGCTCTGATTGAATATTGAATTTCCAATTGCAAAATGAATTGCCATTTGAATTTTTGCGCTTATAATCTTCCATATTACTTGAGAGCACAATGTAAGTTCACCCATACTTAATGTATTAATAAACCAGAAAGTTATGTGTTAGTTATGTATTGATCCTATGTTCGTCCATCATTAATTAATCATAATGTTCATGTATTTCACAGGTACTATATTTGTTTATGATTTGTATTTGAGAAGTTACTTGTGCCCCCCCCCCCCAAGTAATGTGTGACCAACTTCTATCTTAAGAAACAAGAACATTTGGTTTTACAGTAAAAATGAAGACACACCTAGTTCACTTCAAAGGCTGTATGGATTTCATAGCAAGAAATGCACTTACTGACAGCGCATTTTGTAATGGATTGTAGCTTCTGCTCTCTGCATGACTGGAGCTTGTGTAACATTTTGAACACAAATAAACATGATGAAGGAAGTGTACATCCATGAGTTGCACAAATGGGACGACGCTTACTTATTCTGCAGGAAATTGGTCCATCTAGTCATTGCATAACCTAGTTATTATTGGTGATACAGGGACCGCAGTTATATCTGCGGCGGACACTAAAGGTTTGATCCCTAGGTCATACCAGGGATCAAACATGACCTCAGCATCACCAACAGGCATGTTACACATTTGGACAGGAATAACATTCCTGAAGAGCAGTCCAGTGCTCTGCTGGGGCTCCTAACCTCTCTCCCAGTACAGATGCACATACTGGGCCCATTGCGCACAACTGGCCAAAGGATCAGCCAGTTCAGCAGGCTGCTAGGACCAGACCCTTGGTGCACAACTGCGTGTGTGACTCACAAAGTACATTACGTTGACAACTTTAATCTGTTCTGGCAACGTGGGCGTCTCTATAGGCATTTTCCAGGCCATAAAGGCTTATATCAGCTCTGTTGTACAACATCTCTCGCGTCCACCCAAGAATCATATCAGAGACAGTGTCAGTCTGTAAAAGCCAGAGTCACCTGTTAAAAACATGCTATGCGTGTGTGGAAAAGTGCTTGGGGGAATGGGTGAGTATATGTGCTGTGTGAATGAGATTTACACCCATCCCCGTCGTGCAGTGAGATCAACTGTTAGAAATTGATGTGCACTAATCCATGTCACCAGCCAAAATATCTCCGGTATTTATAATTGCAGGTGGCGTGGCAGCGTGAGACATTTGGTGATCAGCGGTGATTGTGGACACACCGCCCCATAGAGATGTTCATATAAGTATAATTTAATTAGTGTGAAGCTCCCAGCGCATCTGTACCAGGTATTCTGTGTTCCTGATTGGCTGGGAGCTGGGAGGGAGCAAAAACATGAACTGTCTGGGGTTCTTTAGTGTGGATTCAATCAAAAACAACTTAAAATGCAATTTAAGGTATCACTGCTTCTTACTTTGAACGTGGAGAATGAAATAAAAACTAGCTTATGGTCCACATCATCAAAAAAGAAAACAGCAAAGCAGACGTGAGCTTATGACTTACATTTTCTGGGGAGAGTGTAGACCTCTTTGCTGTAACTGTGTCCCCTGCTGTTGAGAACACCCTCTCGCTAGGCACTGAAGTGCCAGGCACAGCAAGATAGCATCTTGCCATTATGGCAAGGTGAGGGTACTTACATTCGTCAGTGGGTCACCGTCGACTGGAATGCCTCTTTCTGCCTCATAGGGTGCCGCCTCCTCTTTGATGGTGTCAGCAAAAGCCTTTGCTGCCCACGTCCTTCAGTGCAATGGTCTCGCCAAAAATCTCCGCCATTGCCGACTTCTTTTAAGGAGGATATGTGTTTGCTCCTGTTGGTGCTGTATCTTGACCCTGCAGGGAAAGTTACTTCATTGATTAAAACAATTATTTTTTCGTAGACATTAAAATGTGACAATAACTTTGAACAAAAACATCATCATTAAAAATAAAAAAAATATATAATTTCAAAAAATGTATTTTCTTTACCTTTTCAGTCTTCAGTTTCAAGACTGCTCACAATCTCAGTAGTGAGATCACTGTATGTCCTCAGGCGTAGGGCAAGGTCTAGGTGAGACAAGGACTTGAACCTTGGATCAAGTGCAGTAGATATGTGAAGATAGTCCTGTAGGGTTGACGGTGAAGTGTATCTGGGCTTCAGGTCCCCTCTATTAGCAGTCTTAACATCTGTTGCGATGGTGCTGTCTTCCTCACTTGGGGCCATGGATTGTAGGATCCTTGTTTTCAGAGGCAGGATCATGGACATAGATGGTGCAGTTCCAGTGCTCCACAGAGTTGTAACCATCTTGAGCGGTTTGAGCAGCTGGAGGACCTCCTCTGCCACTCTAACATCATCATCAGACCTCCTCTGCCACTCTAACATCATCATCAGACAAGGCGACGAGCTCTCTGACATTTTTCTTCTGGGTTTTGTCTGTTAGTGCAGAGTATATAGCTGCCTGCTGCTCAAGATAACGCTCCGACATATAAGTGGAGGTCCACCTTGTTGTGACATCATGTATGAGCTTATGAGTAGGCAGCTGTAGCAGATCCTGCTTGGTCTTAAGCACGTGAGCAGCTGTTGAGCTTTGGTGGAAGTAGGAAACCACCTTCCTGATCCTCCCAAGGAGGCAGTCCATCTTACTCACTGTAATTCCCTTTTGGGATGCTAAATTAATTGCATGTGCAAAGCACCCTATCTGTGGGCCCAGTCCTGCCTCGTTCACTGCATTTGTTTGGTTTCTAGCATTATCTGTCGTGACTGGGATATTAGTAGTACATTAGGCCTCTCTATCCTCCACTCTGCCACTGCTTCTGTTTTGTGCCTGTGTGACTGTCATAGAGGGGGCGTGTCTGCAGTACAGGGCTTCATATCTCCCACTCCGCTGTGATGTAATGAGCGGTAACAGTCACGTAGCTTTCCTTGCCCTGGCGGTCCACCCATCTGTAGTTAGGGCAGCAGAAGATGCCTGGGACAGTTCAGCCATAACTTTAGACTTTTCCTGCTCTTACATGCTTGGAACGATCTTATCACTGAAGTAGGCGTGCGATGGGATATCATGGCGTGGCTCAAGCATGTTCGTCCAGTGTTTAAACCCTTTGTTTTGCACAACAGAATATGGCGTCATGTCTGTAGCTATAAACACCCCAACTGCTTTTCTAATAGCTTTAACCCAGTCAGGTTGGACAGCAAAGGGCTGCATAAATGCCGCGGATATCAGCAGTTGTTGTGCAGCCTTCGTCTTAGCTCCTGTCACGCCAGGGTGATGTCGCTTCCAATGAGCGGCCATGCCCGACGTGTTGCCAGTTTCACACGGCGTCCTCATACCACATTGTCGACAAATTGTGGTGGTTTTATCCACAGCCCTTTCCCCATCAATATATTTAACAGGGAAGCCAAAATGCTTCCACACATGAGATTTAAGTGATGCTGCAGGTTTCTCGAGCTCCTCTGTTCTTAACTGTCCACTTGGACCGCTACCGCTGGCCATGACTATCGCTTGACAGACTGACCACGCGCACCATACAGTGGAACTTTTTTTTTTTTTCGAATCTTCATATCACGTGTGTTACCGTTTTTAATAGAGCTTAAAACATCCGTGACATTTTAGAAATGTTTACACCAAGTAACGTGGAATGGTTTACGTGCTTCCTGCGCCTCACTGCACTTTAACGAAGTTATTAGATTTGAATAGACGAATAACTGACCTGAGATCAGCAGCTAGATCGCTGCTCCTGCAGTGAACCGCGCGCCCGATCTGTTCTGGGTTCGGTGGCCGTATGTAAGGTGTGTGTGCGTCGATAACCTTACTGCGTCACTCAGCCTGAAAGCGGACAACTTCCCCTGGTAAATAACCTACAATAAATAACCTGCGGCCAGAAACGGGAAACATGGACGACGAAGTGTTGACGACTCTGAAGATACTAATAATCGGCGAAAGCGGCGTCGGAAAGTCGAGGTTAGCGTAAAAACAAACGTCATTCGCCGCATCAAGCCGCTGCAGGGTTACCGGCCCATAAGTTGAACTTCTGTTTATAAAGAAAAAAAGCATAAAAATTACGTAGATTCCACTTATGTATATAGCTAGCTTTATATAATTGAATATCTTTTATTGCGAATGTTTAATTCGTCGTACCGCATTTGTTCAGATTGCGTTGCCAGTTCCGTTCTTCACATTATTAATTTCACTCCCATTAATGTTAACAGAGGCAATCGGAATGAGTTTAGTGTTTGTCATCATAGATGTACTGTGTCCAAATGCAGTTAGTGATGGTCGCTACCGGTCGCTGCGTTTAACGTTAGATTTATATTCTAATATTCTTATATTGGCATTTGTACTGCATGTGTTCCCTGTGTCTTTCTTTATCGGTCCAGTTTATGTTTGATAAAGCAAAACAAGACTAAAATTAACTATTTTAGTGTGTGTTTATAAACCACAATCAAGAATGAAATCCACTGTATTTTATGTGTTAGTGTATCGAAGAAAAGATAGGAATGTAATAATCGGAAAACATACGATTTTAGGTGCCACTTCAGCGTATGCCCCGCTGGCTCTACAGTTCACATTTCCCGTTCGATTGTATTCTCGGTGCCCCCTTATTCATTTTAAAGTTGAAGAATTAACTTGCGTATGTCATTGGAAAGTATTTATTTATGCGCCCCCTAGTGGTAGACCGCAGAACACGCGCTAATGGAGTAACCGATTTTAATTTCGTTTATAGCATAGTGATACATTTGCATTAGTAAATATGTATGCAGTATGTACTGTATGTAGTATTTTGGAAACATCTTTGTGAAAATGTTTCAAAACAAGTTTTTTTGTTTTTTGTGTGTATACTACAATGCAATTTTTACTTGCAAGCATTCCACAAACTATAATGCCGGTTAAATGCAAGACTGGTAAGTGCAGAACCTAACAGTAATTACCAATAAATAGCAAATAATAGAAAAGAACTCTGTTGTAGACAAACTCTCTGAGAGGTGCATACATTATATGCATAATGGAGTGTCAAAGTGTTCATTGTGGTAGGATTTATTGTCCAATGAAAGGTGAATAGAGTCCTTCAGAGTCCTGTTTTGGCCTGCCTTTTTAGAGAACCTGTCACCTATATGTGTGTCGTGAGCTGTGTGGTGGGAGTTTGCGTCCCGCTGCATACAAATGTTTGAACCTGCAACCTTCTGCACATAAAATATCCTTTCCTGAGTGTGATGAGAAATGTTCATGCAGGGGACTGACATGAAACAACACAGACTGTACAGCATGTTGAATGATTAGGACATATCAAGGGAGGGGTCCTCTTAAAATGCTGCACCATTTTTGTCAAAAGCCTGATGGTTTTGATATGGGAAAGAAGATTAACTGTTTTTCACACTAATAAAATTCAAACTCTGGGTTAAGCAGCATGAATAGTAGCTTATCCTTCACACTTGAAACACATGCCTATTGTCTTTGTTTTTCTTTTTTTTGGGGGGGTGGGCTTGCTAGCTAGATGTTTCCTTTTGGTAGTTGAGTGTCATTTGATCAGTTTTGGTCGTAAAAAAAATGTGCTAAAATGATTTTTCTCCCACTAACCTCAGTCTGCTGTTGAGATTTACTGATGATATGTTTGATCCAGACCTGGCATCAACAATAGGTGAGTGGAGATGAGTATGGCTAGTCTGATTGTATTATTGTATTTCTACATTTTCATATAGGTGTCTTAGAAGCGCAAGATGCAGCTTGAATTCAGTGTTTCCCATCCGGTCCTCGGGGGCCCACAGACGTACATTGTTTTTGCTCCCAGCCAGACGGGCCACATTTTGACTCCCTCCCAGCTCCTAAACATGTGGGCTGTCTCCTGGTCTCCGTGGACCAGATTGGGAAACACTGAGCTTGATTTATTCTTGTCAGCACTGTGCAGTTGAGCGCTAACTAAGCACAGTGACTAGTCAAAAAATAATATTTATAAAACAGTACTGTGCAGAAGTCTTGGAGAGTAACGAAACAATACGTTTAAATGTTCTTCATATTGGTAGAACTATGATTTTGCTTGTCAAAGTGTGTTAGCGTAGCCATTTTTAAAACCTCACAAAGTCACACCAGTATTTTTGTACTAACCATCCAAAATACACATGTATTTTAATCAACCACTAGCATCCCACATTTGGCTGATAAATACTTAATCAAATGATTCAAGTTAAATTTCACTGGTAGCTCACATAATTAATGAATACATGGTATTGTTGGGGTTTGGCTGGGGAAGCAGTGTTCTTGTAGCCATCCAACTGTGACTTTTTGATGGACAAAGGAAATTCTTGTTTTTTATTGTAGCTCTGTTTGTTTGCATATATTATACTATCAACAATTGTTTTTCTGAGCAGATATACACTTTCTACATAGATAAATGGTATTATGTACAGTGGTACCTCAGTTCTTGAACTAATCCGTTCTGGACTCCAGATCGAATCCTAAAAAGTTCGAGTTTTGATTGAATTTTTCCCATAAGATATAATGGAAAACCAATTAATTGGTTCCCGGCCCCCCCAAAATTGCACCTAAATATGTTTTTTTTTTTTTTTTTATTTTAGCATCCATCCATCCATTTTCCAACCCCCTTATCCTACTGGGTCGCGGGGGGTCCGGAGCCTATCCCAGAAGCAACAGGCACGAGGCAGGGAACAACCCTGGACAGGGGTCCAGGCCATTGCAGGGCACACTCACACACCAGCCACGCACACATACACACCTATGGGCAATTCAGGAACTCCAACCAGCCTCAGCATGTCTTTGGACTGTGGGGGGAGACCGGAGTACCCGGAGGAAACCCCACGACGACACAGGGAGAACATGCAAACTCCACACACATGGAGCCAGGCGGAGA
>JABFEA020000085.1:10394471-10404547 GCA_019775915.2 Cyphomyrus plagiostoma
TTTCATTTCGGCGGGTTACATTTAAAAAAAAAACCCTCCACCATCGGGGGTTCCCGAAACGGAATGCTTTTTTTGCAAACCCCCCCCCCCCCCCCCCCGCCTTTTTCTTTTCCTTGCACGAAAGTGGGTGACAGTTCATTTGTGCCTTAATCAGACCATGGAGACACACGGAGAGTAGGGTGACCGCTTTACACCATGTCAGGAGGTACACTATGAGCTGGGACAGGGTTTGTAAACTAGTATTATATTTAGAAGGACCTGGAGTTCTTGCTGTCTGCTGATTGGTCAGTCTCCTATAATCATGCGTGTGTCACTGATGTTAATGTGAAAGAGCTGGACGAGTCTTTCAATCAAGGAAACTAACCAGTAAAAGTGCACGGGGGATGGGGTGACGCTCACTGGAGATGAGCAGTTTCACACAGATGGGACCCTTTGGTCCCAGCGATCCAGAGAGAGACCTGATATTGCATCTTCTTACTTCGCTTGCTGCCAAGCTGCATTCCTGTAACAGCAGGCTGGTTTGTTTTTCTATTCTGTAGATGGTGTTTCCACTGTGTTGCTCTGGCCGTCCGCATCAGCGACCCTCTGCCCTGATTTCCTGGTGCCGTATTATTATGTCTGCCTTTTCTTTCTGACGGACAGAGGGGATAGTTCGACAGTTTCACATCTCAAGGTTTCTGCGTTCAAATCAGCTCCCAGGTCTGTCCTGGTGGAGAGTGAACACTATTATGTGTGCAGGGATGGAGATGTAAGCATCTGAAAGGATTGAGGCAGTTCATGTTTTTGTTTAAAATACTTGCTTTATTTCTCTGTTTTCATTTACACTTGCTTTTTTGATTAGTGTTGTTCTTTTTAAAGGTCCCAGACCAGTGGTCTGATTGAATCATGTCTCTGGTTTGTCTTTGCTGCAGACATTTACTCCACATTCCACCACTCAGCTTCACCTAAGCACTGCAGACGCGCACGGGTCAGGACGTCTCAGGGGATTCCCTCCAGAGTATTCCCCTACCTTCGGATTTCTCAACCCAGCCCTCAGGGACCCGTAGACCAGGGGTATGGAGTGAGATCAGTGCCAAATATACGAGAGTGCAGATGCATAGCTAAACCAAGCAAAACAGACAGTACGAGTGCGCACTGTGTCTTTGAAACGCAGATAAGAGCGCTCAATTCACCGTTTCACGCTCGCTTCTCGCAGCCTCGCGCCTGGTTCACGTTTCACGCTCGCTTCTCCCAGCCTCATGCTCGATTCACCGTTTCACGCTCGCTTCTCGCAGCCTCGCGCTTGATTCACAGTTTCACGCTCGATTCACCATTTCACGCTCGCTTCTCGCAGCCTCACGCTCCATTCACCATTTCACGCTCGCTTCTCGCAGCGTCACGCTCCATTCACCATTTCACGCTCGCTTCTCGCAGCCTCACGCTCCATTCACCATTTCACGCTCGCTTCTCGCAGCCTCGCGCTCCATTCACCATTTCACGCTCGCTTCTCGCAGCCTCGCGCTCGATTCACCATTTCATGCTGGCTTCTCTCAGCCTCGTGCTCCATTCACCATTTCTTGCGCGCGTATTAGTTTTCTGCTTGCTTCTGAAATCCCTGCACGCTTCTCAATTTTCTGCTCATTTTGTAATTAAAACAGGAAATTACATCAGACATTCTAGATGTGGCAGCTGATTTCCGAGACTGTCCTTTGAAAATGCGCAAACAGTAATTCTATTTTATAAATCTTGAAAAATGTTTATTTTGTTAAATGTACTAATAGTTATAAATGTAACTGCACATGTTCGATTTAGAGAATACTATATCATGACCTAAACAGCATCCTATCATGCATTATCAGATTTTTGCCAGACTTGTTAGTGTCTTAGGCTTGTTGTTGGTTTGTTTGCATCAAAAAAACGATATCACTATGAATGTGCTAAAATATTTTAGAAAGCTTTTAAAGTGGTTTGACTAGTTTGTGTTTCTTGTTTGTTTGTCTCTCGGAAAAAATAATCTCACTCCAAATCTGCTAAAATATAAAGCAACAACACACCGCAGCGTGTTCATGGAGGCAGCCATGTTTGTTCCGAGATGTGGTAGCTCGAACGGGAGATTGTGGGACATGATGTCACTCAATTAGGAATTCCCAAGTTCTGAAAGAAAAACGAATGCACCAGTAGTGTCTGTTTTTCTCGGTTTAGCTATGCATCTGCGCTCTCGTATATTTGGCACTGACCTCACTCCATACAGGGGTGCCCAACTCCAGTCCTGGGGGGCCGGATCCCTGCACATTTTTGGGTTTCCCCTCATTTAACACACCTGATTCAACTCCTTGTGCTAATTACCACACAGCTCTTGACCTGAAGTATCTATGGTGGAACAGGGAAAGAACTAAGCTGCACTGGGCTCCGGCCCCCCAGGACTGGAGTTCGGGCCCCCCTGCCCTAGACAACCCACGTGTTTTGCTCCCTTCCTGCTCTGGGGGTGCCCAAGGACCAGTTTGCGAAACCCTCCCCTACTGAGTCCCCTTTGTGGTCCGTAAAAATTTTAAAAGAAGTTATATATTATTTTTGTCAGTAATACTAACATCGTCCTGAACGTACACTGCCGCTGAATTAAGTTTCTCATTCTTATATCCTGTTTACTAATGGATCATCATACCAAATCATTAAAATGGGATCTGAAACTTGCTAAATAGCTTTTGTCCTGGAAAAAAAAATAATTGTAACATCCATCCGTTTGTTTATCTATCTTCCATAACCAGTTATTCAGTTTCGGATCCCAGTGAGCCTGGAGCCCATCCCGGGAAGTAGAGTACGTGACGGAGACACACCCTGGATAATTCTGAATACTGGGGGGAACGCACCAAATATTGTCTGGGTGGGGGGAAAAATGTAATTGTTCCTTATAGCTCCCGATTATCACTGCTCCACACAAACCAGGCGCTTGGAACTATACATATAAAATAAGAAAAGAACTACCTTTCCAATGCATAAAAAAGTGAAATGCTGGCCAGTGCTGTTTCATTTGTCAAGATGTTTATTCATTGTAAAATTCACCTTTAAAAATTCATATGCAAGCAATTTCCAGCATAATGTGATACTATGCACTTTAGCACAGGATATGAATCCAGTCTCATTTCCATTCGCATAATTTAACAAAGAAAACAAGTCATCAATTTAAACCATTTAAAACTTAAGCTTAACTTATAGTTTTTTTTTTAATAGTATGAACAATGTTGTTGCTTTAAAAGACTTATTAAAAGATCTTCTTTTTCATTAGTCTCCTTCTTGCAGGACAATGCATTTGAGTGCAGTAACATGTGAATGATGCTTATCTCAGACTATAAGGAGTAATGTTGTGAGTTTTGACAAATTGTTAAAAGGTTTGAAAACCATACTTTGGAACTGGCCCTACTTTGCCTTTCAGAAACAGAATGTGATTTCAACTTGGCATTAACAAAATCCTAGGAAAACCTGCATGAACAATATTCACAATACACAGTTTTCCCCCAAATTCTTACTGACAATGATGCTCTGAAATGGAAATTTTTAGTAATCGCACATTTCCCTGTTTCGGTAAGTGTATAATTTATTTAAAAAGCAGCCAGTTGACGTACAAATATTACTCAGGACATTACTGGCTTTGTTTATACTGTCATACTGCAGAGCTTTACGTAACTATACACAACAGATTCAACAAGTATACTATGCACATAACAGATTTCAAAAGTAAAAGGTTTCTGCTACAGAGTAATTGCAATAAAAAACGCTAAAAGCTGGGACTTCAGCACTTGGAGATGATGTAAAACACACTGCGAAATCTGGTTTTTTGGAAGCCACTGAGCATGGGCTTCGACCGGCACTAAGCAGAGAGTATCATCTCCTTTGAAACTGTATGTACCTTTCTCTGCAGATACCTGAGATGAGGCTGTTAGCTTTTGTAGAAGACACAAACTTAAATAAAAGCTCTTATGACAAAGCCACTCAAAAATTATCAGAAGAAAATTCAAGTGACTAAGAACATGTTCGGTTTTTAAAGGAAAACCTTAATATCCAAAGAAGCCCAATTTTGATCCTTCTAAAATATAAACTAAAATACAGTATACAAAAAAAAAAACTGGGAAACCACAACAAATCAGCAACAGTACAGTAAAACAACACAGAGTTTTCTGTACTTCTTTACTGTACATTGCCGAATGAATTCACAGCTTACTGTGGGAAATCCTACACGTCCATGCTAAGAAAACCATGTGACTTGGGGACGAACCACAGCTATTATTCCGTGGGGGGAGCTTCCTTTTCAGCAGGGTAGAGGGTAGAGTGGAAAATGGTGAGAGACTGCCTTTATAAGTCGTGTGTTGGTAAGGAAGAATAAAAAAGAACATGTGCGTGAAGGAGAACCCGGCCGCACAGCGAGTGGTGAATTTAAGGGAGGCAGGTGGAACATAACAAGGAGGGCGATGATGTCACTCCGTCTCCCCACCTGCCATTGGGCTGTCCCCGACAGGATCTCTGAGGCAGATTGTACACATCCACCGCTGACCTGACCGCCTGTTTCCCAAGTCATACCGCATCAAAGGGCATTTCAAATCCTACCATCGCTTTATGGTGGCCAGCTATAGTTAATTACCATTTCAAAAGGATGCATCTTTTTGCCGTTACAAAATATGCTGGAAATATCTCAAAATAACTTTCTTCTCTAAACACCTTAGTAATCTTAAAATAGATTATATTTAAAGTTGTAAAGGGGTAGAGTTAGGGTTCAGTGGCTTTACTGCTCTGTAATTGTGGATTTTATACAGGTTTTAGCTGTCATGTGTATTATTTGTTTCATATGTGTGATATGCTGCTCTTCTGCAGTCAAAGGACATGGAGCTGAGGTCAATATGTGTCTTTATATTTAAAAAATCTGTGTGTGGTGGACTTCATAGGACTGTCTGTGTGCCTGTGTGTGTGTGTGTGTGTCTGTCTGCACTGTGGTGGACTTCATAGGACTATCCTGTGTGTGTGTCTGTGTGTGTGTGTGTCTGTGGACTTCATGGAACCATCCTGTCTGTCTGTCTGCCTGTCTGTCTGCCTGCCTGCCCGCCCGCCCTGGCATGGGCTTCCTGTGATTATCCCATGTGATTCTTATTGTCCAATGTTAGCAATCAGTTGATTTTTATACATTTTTTTTAATACATTTAAATGAAATAATTATTTATACTAAAAATCCTCCTTTGGGATATATGGGGATTTTAAATGTTACAGGCTATTTCTACACTGAATAGTTGGGCTGTTGTGTTTCTGAGAGTTTATTAAGCGCCTAAAGAAAAGGACTTTTAAAATTAAATTCTAAAACAATATGAATGATAAACATCTTTTACCTAAACATTTGACATGAAAAGGCACTTCTGGCATTGTAAAAAAAAAACTAATTTAGGAATTTAAAAAAATAAGTTAATATATAGCGTTTTGTTCATAATAATGCAATTAACATCTGAACAATTCCTCTTACATGAACACTTGTTTAATGTACAAGGGGAAAAAAAACAGAATGCTTCTCTCAAACCAAACGCGTGTTAAAATTTCTGCACCGCGGGAAGTTTGACAGTCTTTACTTCTGATATATGGGAGGACTTCTGGATGATGCGGCTGGTCGTTCCCGAGTCGCTGTCCTTTCCCCGGGCGAGGTTTGTCAAGGCCATGGCTGCATGGATCTCCTTCCAGTATGTCTGGTCTTTGTCCCTTCCCTTCTCCCGAAGCCCGCTGCGATGAAACAGAGCACCGTGAGCTCCTGCATCTCTGACACTTCTCATTTACTGTTAATGATTTGCCCCTCATTAAGTCAGTACTTAACTATGTGGAAGGAATCGAGTGTGAACTCACTGGTCACTTCTACTGGAGCCGTGGTCCAAAGTCTCTAAAAGAAAATGTCAAAATGTCGCCGTGTTAACATCAAGGTAAATGAGGATAAATTGCAGAAAGCTAAGGAGTTCTGTTTGTTTAGGGCAGGGGTCTCCAACTCCGGTCCTGGAGAGCTACTATCCGGTAGGTTTTCTATCTCACTTGGCTTCTGATGAGCCACACCTGTTCCTGGTATTTACCTGAGAGCAGGTGTGGCTCATCAGAAGGCGGGTATGACAGAAAACCCACTGGACAGTAGCTCTCCAGGACCAGAGTTGGAGACCCCTGGTTTAGGGTGATGTCTAATTTGACCTGGTCAGCTGTGTCTGGTATTCATTTGTTGGTGAAGACAAGGATTATAAACTGATCGGCTGTAACTTTAAATGAAATTAATGAAATTAATAACACTGATTATCATCACACAGTGGCACCTGTCATGGGTGTCATTATATATTTGGCTAATGAACAGCCAGCGCTTGAAGCTGATTTGTTGGAAGCAGGAAAAAATAAGAATCTGAGCGACTATGACGAGGGCCAAATTGTGATGGCTAGACGACTGGGTCAGAGCATCTCCAAAAAAGGCAGGTCTTGTGGGGTGTTCCCAGTACGCAGTGCTCAGTACCTACCAAAAAGGCAGGTCTTGTGGCACGTTCCCAGTATGCAGTGGGTAGTACCTGCCAAAAAGGCAGGTCTTGTGGGGTGTTCCTAGTACGCATTGGGCAGTACCTGCCAAAAAGGCAGGTCTTGTGGGGTGTTCCCAGTACGCAGTGCTCAGTACCTACCAAAAGTGGCTGAGCTTTTCCTATAGGAAAGCTATTGTTTCAGAAGTTGCTTGAAAAGCTAATGCTGGCTATGACAGAAAGATGTCAGGGCTGCATACGCTGAGACCGGTCAGACTGCCCATACTGACCCCTGTCCACCATCAAAAGCTCCTACGATGAGCATGTGAGACTCACAACTGGACCACGGAGGCATAGTGTCCTGGTCTGATGAGGCACGTTTTCCATGCCATCATAGGGACAGCTGGGTGTGTGTTGACTTGGTCTCCAAATTCCCCAGATCTCAGTCCATTTGAGTATCTGTAGGATGTGCTGGACAAATGAGTCCAAGCCATGGAGACCCCACCCGCAACCTTCAAGACGTAAAGGATCTGCTGCTAAGGTCTTGGTGCCAGACACCACAGGACACCTTCAAAGGTCTAGTGGAATCCAAATCAAATCAAATCAAAAAACTTTTGTCCCCAAGGGGCAATTTGACAAGCCTCAGTGGGTCAGAGTTGTTTTGGCTGTACGAGGCAGACTTACACAATATTAGGCAAGTGGGTCAATATATAAAGTTGGTGGTTGATATGACCTAAAATTATTATCACGATATTTTTCATTTTTTGTACGGTGATGGTATTATATCATGGTATTATATTTTTCCAAGTTTTGGGCGGAGTAGCATGTCCTGTCCCCTTTTGTAAATAAAAAAAATGTTTTATAACACATGTCGGAGTTATAAAGTAAACAGAATGACAATCGGCTTCAGCTGAAAACAGTGCATTTACTTTTCAATTCAAACAAAACCCAGGGTTGCCAACTTTGGTCAGCTGGCTGGCATTGGATCTTCAGTTCGAGACAAGTCTGGACAATTTACATGAATGTAATGTTTTTTTTTTACCTTGTAAATACTCGGTAGGGGTTGCAAACTACCCCAAAGCTTTTGATGCCAGTAATTTTAGGTTTATAATGGAATAATATAGATTTGCCGTAAGATTTCCTGCGTAACTCTGAAAGTGTGAGTGTTACTCCAGATGTGTGAGATGGCAACACTGAAATCGTACATTTTTTGTTTCAGCAAAGTTGATTGGTATAAAAAATAACATTACTTTATACAGTTAAATAACGTCAGCTCTGACGAACATGAAGTCACCAATAAACTACGTCTATTCATCCAGCATTTTATAAAATATTGCGTTTGAAAGCTTTTCAGCTGCAGGATTTCAGGACAGAGCAAGTATACTCTATTAGGAACATTACGGCTTTTTCGTTCAGGGTGTTAGATTCGCTGCTGTTACTAACACTAATGGCACATTAACGCAAACAAAAGGGCTGCTTACGTCAAACTACGTCTTGCTTAGCGGCTAAAGGAGTTTGACGTCCACAGGTGCGGGAATCGGGCGGTTCTAGTGTTACCTGGGCAGTTGTACGAAGGCAGCGACACATATATATGATTTAGGAAATATGTTTTACTTTTAATTTGGTACAATATACATGTAACACAAAAATAGTTATAATTAGGCCTATAATTTAGAATTCGTAAATTTATTGTCACGACACCTTGTCAGAGTTTGTGTAATAGAAAATTCACATGACACAGATAAATCGGTTACATAGATTATATAAGGACAGGTAGTCAGATGATAACTGAAGCTTTGAAAAAATAAAATATAACATTAGGCAGTTGACCCATCACGGTATTAGCGGTATTGTGGAAATCCATGTAGTGGGGGACAATCACACCGGTAATGAGTGTGACAGCAATGTACCACCCACCTCTAATATAAAGCAATTTCTATATAAGAATAACACAATGCCAGTCATCAAAAAAAAAAATGAAAAAGTTAAGTGGATGTCCTGGGCCAATTCATCACTAATTTTACTAATACTTATCTTATACAATAAAAATAGTAACCACTTATAGAAACATGGCCCCATATACCCAGGAACATTCTGGAAGCCCCTGTTTTGTTCCACTGGCAGAAACTGCGTTTACCATTTGAAATACTCTGAGATCAGCGGGGACGTGCCTGATTTGTGAGGTGACCTTGAGATACTGGGCAGCTGCTCCTGCTTGAGAAATATTCCTTCTAGGAGTAACTAATCAAATCATCCAGGAAGCTCAAACTCGCTCATATAATCTCATAAAACAAATTCTGGAACGAAGCTGTCTACAACAGCAGGTGAATGTTTTCTCTGAATCTCGAGTAAATCTGTTCTGATTTATTCTTTTTTCCCTCAGAGGTAGGTAGGTAAGACTGTCTGCTGCTAATTCTTTAAGGTCATTGGAAAAAAAAAAACAGAAATGACACAGACTGTTGACAGAAACGAGCCAAAGGAATGAGCTGGAATCAGTGTAAGATGGATTCAGCAGCGGCCAGGGGGGAATTTCACAGCACTCTGTGTACTGTCCTATGGCAGAGTTGTTTATCTTTTGGGAACATATCAGTGGCTCGTGAACCCATGTCACACAGTCGGTCCAAAGCAGCAGCTTGTGTTTCACATAGAACCCACAAATAGTGGAAAAACATCCACCCACCCACTTTCTTGTCCTATTCTGGGTCGGGGGGGGGGGTCCAGAACCTATCCCAGAGGTTACAGGCACTAGGCAGGGAACAACCTAGGATGGCATGCCAGCCATTCGCAGGGCACACTCACCCACCATTCACACACACAGTGTGGGCAGTGTAGTAACTCCAGTTCACCTCAACATGTTTTTGGATTGGGCTGGATAACGAGAGGAAGCTCCACAAAGACACAGGGAGAACATGCAAACTTCACACACGGAACCCAGGTGAAGACTCGAACCCTGATTCCAGAGGTATGAGGTGACAGTGTGAACCACAGCACAACCGTGCCTCCCCAGGGGAGAAAAGCAGTATGGAATTAACAACAATGAACATAAAGACCACAGAAATGCATTTCTAGCATATAGCATTGTGGCATTGTGTTACAAGTCAGCAGACAGCATGTAGGATTTAGCATGTGGGTGATTCTATAATTTGGGGTATATTCCATATCCACTGATATTATATTTATTTAGTCTTTTCTTCTCTGAAATTTCACATTTTATGCATAAAAGTACATGATGTAATATCGTTATACAAATATTTAATGTAGTTTTTGCATATTTCATCTTAAAATCTATCATGATCATCTTAAATTTACAGATTTTGCCATGTCCGCTTTCAGGTTGACAGTGTTTTGGTTTCAAAATAATTCATTAAAATTAAATCATAAGTCAATAAATATATTTTAGAATGTTTTTCAGAGGGTTATATACTAAGGAAAAATCATCATTTTAAATTTAATTTTCACATTTCTATACTTCAAATATTGACATTTACTATTGTCCGCAAAACATATGTCAACTAAGTTACTAGCCAGGGGGCGGGGGGGCGGGGGCGGGCGGCGCCCCGGGGGGGGGGGGGGAGGGGGGGGGGTGGG
>JABFEA020000085.1:10404557-10428206 GCA_019775915.2 Cyphomyrus plagiostoma
TTTTTAATTTTATTTTTCATTTTTCTATTTTAAAATTTTTCATATTTAATTTTCTCCCAAAAAAATTTGAAAAATATGTTCCAACCAACCCCCCCCCCCCCCGACTCAAAAATGGTTTGCTCCAATAACATGTGACCAGCACTTTGTGACGCCATTGTCCTTATTGGTGGACATTTTGAATACAACATGGTGAGTGTCCTCTCATTTTCTTTAATATTTGATGTAAAACAGCACATGGCCCTGGAGTATTACTGATTAAGCATTAACTAAGTTACTCACATAATCATTGCTTTTAAATGTTTTAATATATTAATTAAATTATAAGTTAAACATAACTGTTAACCTGCTCAAGAAAATGCCATGTGCTTAGCTATGCTATGCTAGGTGTTGAAGTTACGTGACAAAATATGGAAATTGTCAACCAAGTTACCTACCAGCCTGGGTAACTTAGTTGGCAGGTAACACCAGTGCTCTGTATCATCAGTAATTTTCACCACATTATTATCATTATCAATCTACATATCTCTTAGCATACTATAAGACTTTTTTTATTGGTTAAATCGATTTTAATTAGGTGTCAACATCTGAAAAACAGCGGCGATATAGGGCGCGTTGAGATGCTGATCCAGCGAGAAGGGAAGCATATTTAGAGAAGCAGAGACCGGCATGGCACAGGCTAAGGGCACAAGGAAAGGTCAAAACAGTGGCAATGATGAGTGAGAGAGAAAAAAAAAAAAGGAGCAAGAGGGCCTATTGGAGGAAGGCACAGCAGAAAGAGAGGGAAGGGCAGCACAGACATGAAAACTTGTGTACAAACAGTCCAGGCAGCCAAGTAGTAAATCAGCCTCAGGAAACAAGGTAGAAAACTGCAGTATGTTGACAAAGAAATGGAATACTTAATAGAATATTTAAATAGGACACAGTAAAATGTCTCTATTCATAAACCGTGCCTATATATTAACATATATCATCTGTTTATTTCAGACAGAAAAAAACGGAAGAAAAAGTATGCGGGGAGAAAACTCCTATATAAAAAATTATATAGAGAAATACAGAAACTAAAATATGTGCTTATCAGACAAAAGAGAAGAGCAGACAGACTACGTAAAAGACTCAGGCAAAATCCAGTGTTGGGATCCCCAGCATCAAAGAAATGTGCCCGTTCCCTATAATGTGCGTAGGTGACCCTCCATGCCCTCACGGCAAATATCAAGGACACATTTACTACCACCAAAAAGAAAACACACAGAGAGGTAATGGCAAGACTCGTCACTGGAAGGATCCTTAAAAAGTACGGATCGCAGAAAGAAATCTCTGCCACACTACACGTCTCCAGAAAGTGGAAAAATAATCTTGGTGATGGTAAAATGAAGCGCAGAAGCCTATGCTCCAAATTGCGAGACGAAGGCGTTGCTTTCTGACAGAGGAAAGATTAAAAAACAGAAGGGGTTTTTGAACGATACCTTGAGAAACCTCCAGAGGAAATTTCTAACTGAACCTAGTGAGGTTTTTATGGAAGATATTGTTCAGCTGAATGTGTTTTTTCTATCCAGTTATTAGCATTTGATTATTTATGGACATTACGTGGATGTACTGTATTAACTGAACTGCAGTGTTTGTTTCAAGTTTGAATTGAAATGAATTATTTATAAGTTCATAAAGTTTGTATACTTCCTTAAAATTTAATTTGTCCTATCAACTAAGTTACTTGTGTCAACCGCGTTACCTTCATTGTCAACTAAGTTAAAATGTAATTAATAAAGTTAAACAACGAAAATGAAGCTTGTAACATAATTTGAAGTTTGTTATACATCCAAATAGGTATGGACTTTGTCTGAGTAATTTTTTTTTTTTGGAAAATGACTGGTATGGCAATTTTTTAATTAAAAATATTTTGGGTTATTATTAACAGCTGTAGTCAAATCACATATATACTTGAAAAATAAATAAATAAATACAATAACATTTTTGAATCATTTTATGTCTAGCAGAACAGCCTAAAAATACATTAAAATTGCTTTTTACTTAAGTCTGATTCAACTAAGTGACTGAAATACATAAGGTTTGTCCATAACTTAGTTGACATACTTATAAGTAAAAGCGTCTTTTCCATTAAAAAATAGAAAAAACGTCTAATGATTAAGCTTTGCAACAACTGGATATGTTACATTGAAGAATTATACTAACTTACCACACTGGCTATTTCATTTAAAAACAGTATGCTTTGGGGAAATGTACCCCAAATTATAGAATCACCCACATAGCATTGTGTTACAAGTCAGCAGGCAGCATGTAGCATTTCACATATAGCCTTAAGTTACAACAGAGAAAACTCCCGAGTTCCCCACTGACTGTTTGATTCCATCCATCTCCTACATGGCTAAATACCCTAACAGGCTGTGTACCAGTGACATGCAGAAACTTCAAGGATCAGCTGAGCTTCTGGGATGGCCGCCCTCAGTTAATTTTGCATGGTCACTGGTGATTGAAAAGGCACAACTGGAGCCTCATAAGTGCATTTTCATGCAATTCAGGCGAAGTGAAGGCAAATATAACATTCCTCTGGATTCTGGGAAGACGAAAAGCCGTCTGATTTATCTCTGTTATGTCTGCATTTTTACAGCCCTGTAGCTCCTCTTCTCAGCCTCTGTTATTGCTGCTGCTTTAGACAGAGGCATCTTCGCCCAAAGGTTTATGTCACGTTCCGGCAATCGTGGATTACTATGAAGCGACCGAATGTGCATGATCTGCCTGTCAGCTGGCGGCCATGTCACGGCCACTGGTCAAACATGGCTAACAGCTTTTTAGGATAATTTTTCCCCCAAATGTTATCTGAACAGGTTTTGTTTAGACATGCAGTGGCAATACCGCTCCAGGTGGTATTAAGAACTATCATGTAGCTACCACTTTCATTAAAGAATATTCAGAATAACCTAAACAAATGCTCTGAACAGAACAGGGGGTCCATGCAAACATCCAGTGTTGTTTTATGCAATTTTTTGCATGTGTTTTTGTTTGGTTATTGGTAAGGAAGAGTGACACAGGGCTTGTTTATCTCCCTGGTGTGATTAGGGCTGGGCAATATAGCCAAAAAAAAGAATTAAAATGCATATTTTATATTACTGTTTTTTTTTTTAATTTATTTTTTTAAACCAGAGGTGCCAGATCCATGTTAATAGCTGCTGGAACTCAGACAGAAAAAAAAAAACAGACAGGTCCCAGATTCCGGCAGAATCCAGCACAACATAAGCACTGCAAACAGCATTTCACAAATCTAAGGCAGAAGTTGAACAGGTTATTTCGGTCAGGGCTGACAAAATGCCTGCACTCTCGTTCTTCTTATGGTTTCTGAATTCTCCATGGATTATTATTGTGTGAATTTCTCATGGATCAAATTTTACTGTGGACTTTCGTTTGGGATTTTGCTGGATTGTAGGGGTTGTCTTGGACTTACCTGCTCTCCCGGGGCCTGTATCAGAAGCTAGATTTCTTGCATAGCTAAGTCACTTATTGGATTTAAGGTAGTCTGTGCTAAATATTAGTGAACAAAAATGAAGTACATTTAAACCGGTCTACCTTAAATCTGAAAACTTATCCAGCTAAGCAAATCCACCCCTGGTTGCCATGTATTGACTGTGTTGTCTTTCATTTGGCTGACTGTCCTATTGCATTCTTTTATTTGCTCAATAAATCCTCCATTTGTGTTTTTATGACTGTCTGTGCTTGAGCTCTGTTGCCAGTGTTATTTAAGTGGTGATCCTGTTAACTTGGGACGAGCGTGTTTACGCAACATGCATTCACTTATTTTTTCAGCAAGCAGATTCAACAAGTTTAGAGAACAAAACAAGCAAAAACTTATGCTAATGACAAAAAACTACGTCCCACACTTTTGTAACATACGACAAACATGGAATCCGTTACGAAAAAAGGTCGCTCTTCAAGTATGTATTTTAAGTGCCTTGAAATATGTGCTTGCACAATTTTAAATATTTTCAATTTTACTTGACGAATCTGCCACCATTCATCTGCACGGATATGTAAACACTGGCACCTGAATGTGCTTATTACAAGTAAACAGGATTACCACTTAAACCAGAACACCAGTCCAGACAAGCAGTCACAAGAAATGTCAAAATGTCATGCAAGATGTGTTTCTGGCAAAACGTTAGGTCTTTAGTTATATCAACGTTTTATTGAACATTTGTTATATTTGATATTGAGGAAAATTATATTGTGATAATTATTTTTTTGCCGTTTTCTCGCCTAGCCCCAGGTGCGATCATAAATTTTGGGCTCTCCGTGTTGGTCCAAAACTAACAGGATAAACCGAAATTTGTAAGGCAACCCTTGTACATCAAATAAAAGCCAGTTTCAACCAAGCACACTACGTCCACATGTGCTTATTAGTAACATAAACAGGCGAAAAGAAAGATAGACCCCTTTCTGAATACTAAAGGCTGTACCAAATTAGACACACCATAAATCTGCCAATTTATGGATTTATTTCAAAGTCCCCTTTCCAAGAACGGAGATGTGCATGAGGACTTTGTGGACAGCGGCGATCACTGCTGTTCCTACACTTTCTGAAAATGTGATCAAGATCTGCCTGCTAATATGTGGCACACATTTCTTAAGTCTTCAAAAGTACTCGTGGTCCACTGAGGAGAAGCTTAGCCTTAATGTCAGCCACATGGAAAGGCACTTTGCTGCTTGAGGGAGGAATGGGGATAATAATATACACAATATCCATAGCGAGCAGAACCAACAAAACTCTCCAGTCACTTGCATCGAGTGAAGCTACAAGCCCACTGATTGGACAGATCACCCGTTAACTGTGACCGAATGATTCAGACTCTGCATCTGATTGGAAACGACAGACAGTAACTAAAAAGGAAGGAAGGCTGCAAATGATGTAAACGGAGAGGAATCAGGCACACCAGGATTGCAGGGAAGCTAAAGACACTGATCTGAGTGAACTTGCAGACAGCGCCATTGGATGCAATCTGACCCCTATAAACTATAAAGGGATGTAATTCTGTTAGAAAGGAGGTTATGAAAAAGAATAACAGCATTTGGAAGCAATCCGTGTAACGAAATACCACAAATGAACCCATGGCAACAGAACAAAAGAAAAGAGAATAACTGTTTTAAAGAAATCGAATTTTAAAATAACACAGAATTTGCTTGCTCATTATTTACCACAGACCTCATCTGTCATTCCTCTCTGTACATAGAATATTCTGATTGTCTACCATTTAAAAATAATTTGAAAACAGACTACGGCACTCGTGCTGCTTCCCTGTGGTTTTTGACCAGGATGACTACACTCTGGTTTTCACTCCATAAAAACGGCCAAAGCAGTTATTTGTTCGTGAGTAATTACACACCCAGAGTAGGCTCATCCGAGCACTCCAGTCTGCGCCGAACCCTCGAGATCATAAAGGATGTGTTCCGTGGAGCGGCGTGGCCTGTGGCTGTCCCAGCTCCAAACCGTCAGAGAAAAGAAAAAAACCTTGCCTGGCTGTCCCAAACTCCTCAGTGTGATCCACGGCTCAACAAACGAATCCTAAGGAATGGAAAGTTTTTTGAAAGAGACGCATAAATAGGAACTTTGGCGCTCTGTTTGAAAGGACTAGCTTTCCAGTTGTTGCAAATAGTGGTAGAGAATGTGTTCTCAAAGCCATACTGTAGTCAACGATAATTACTGCAAAATCTGAGGGATAATGACAATTGTGCTGTTTTGTGCATTTATGTACGGTAATACTAGCAAGCATCTGTACTGGAAAATTACAGAGTCACAAGTCCAGGTTTATTGCTGGAACCCATATGACCAAATGCTGCAAAGTGGAGTATCAAGTGAAGGGAAATGCAATACACTGAAGCCGCCTGGCATCATCACACAACATTTACATGGCTTGAGCAAACGTTTACTTCAAAAACGAAATGATATGCACGGCCCCACATGTCGCGTTGCTGACGAGTGACGTCACTTAAACATTACATATTTGCCATATTCTGTGAGCGACAGAGAGTCCTCTTTTTCATCTCACCAAATATGGTGGCCCCATGAAAGCACATCCCAGACATACAGAATACCTAGATAATCTCGTTATTCATTCCTGCGAAGCACCCCTCCCTAAACGTGCCCAAGCTGTTTCTCGTGATAATTGCTGGACGCCATTCACTGTGGAGAACGCCTCAGCTTCCCTTCAACCCTGAGAGTGGGGTCCAGTGAGACTGGCTGGCCGTTCTGACACATTGCATCGTTTTCAACTTCATACTCTCAGCAGAATTAGCAGAACAACAAACCCCGAAGATGTCAACTACAAACGGAATGTAATCCGTAAACAAAAGACAAAAATATAAACTGCGACTGTAAAAGCCGTCCATAGTGCTCTATGTTCCCTCTCATGAGGTAAAATGTAGCTTCCGAACCTAAATTCATAGGCCTGAATTGTTTTTGTCAGCTGTATTCTCCCTTAAATTTTCAGTTTCTGTGACGACAAATGTGCTTTTCTTGCCGATACAAACCAATTAAGAGACAGGCCTGGCATTTAGCCTGGATGACCTACCAGAATGAGACAATAAAGGTAATATGCCTCTGGAGTGAGTGATATGCCTCTGGATTGAGTGGGAAGTAATTAAATCATTCTTTGTATGAACTTTGCAAGACTTACTTCATTTATGTTCAGGTGAGATCATGGGCCATGCCACCAGTCTGATAGATGGGACAAGATTCTCATTTGTTTTCTGCTCTTAACTCTCTTAACTATTAACTCTGGGGGGTTACTACTTATCTAAAGTTTCAGCGATAAAACAATGCTTGTTTTCACTTCCATGCCCTATTCCTCTGACTGTTTATTGAACTGGACGAAGTTTAGCACAAGAGACACATATTTTGAAGTTAAAATGCAGCAGATAGTCATTTGCCTGCAGAGGGTTTTTCTGAGGTTTGTAGATGAAAGGCAGCCACGTCGCGTTAATAATTACAGGCATCGCTAAGACAACTTTCCCCTTCAGAGAAGTCTCTGGTATTTAAGTTGGTAACCCTAAACCGAACAAATGTTTGCTTTGTTCTACGAGGCTATGGAACAGAGTTTGTTTCTGTAAGATGTTTCCACTTGGGAGGAGAATTTGAAATGGGTTTGAGGCGCTGCATGGTCCTCAAAGATATCGCAGCTGCCTGGACGCGGCCACTGCCCGTCTGAGAAGCCCTTACAAGCTTTCTGTAGCTTCTTGAAACACCAGAACATACTTCTGTTACTGTAGCCTGTAATTTAAGACAAGGCCTCAGACAGTGTGCACGAAAAGTACATTTTGAAATGGTAATATATTCTGAGACCTCAGTGAGACTCCTCAGCGAGGTTACAGCAGTGGGTTCTCGAATAATGATATTCCTCCCCGTCGTCCCAGAAAATCAAAATCACAAGGAATTGTACGTTTTACACACCAACTATGGGTAAATATGTCTTTTGAAGTACAGTTGGCTCCAACCTGAGAAGACAGATGTTGCCACCATGAAAAGACGCCGTTAATGGAAAAAGTGAAGTTGTCCCATAAAAGCACGCTTAGCAAACGTGGCCGTTAATATAAAAAATGAACTTATGAATATGAAAAAAAAATCCCGATTGCCATATTGCTCTCTAGCTGCTAAAATAAAAGCTGAGTGCAAACACTAAACGACTGTTAATGCTAAAAGAAATGGAAAGGCTACAGTTTCCATGATCAATAATGGGTCAGAATTCTCCCTTCATACCATATCCAACAAGAAATACACAATGTAAATATGGGCTTGATTTATGAGTTAATTTATTTGCTTCTCTATCAGCATCATTCATGATAATGCCAAAATCCCTTTCACAAAACATATACATCATATGAGTCAGAATTCTGAGTAAAGGCAAACTACTGAAAGAGATTCTTGGCGTTCAATTCACAGTTTAAGTGTCATTTACCATAAAACCCTTGGCATGCGTACTGGTACTCTCTAGCACCTAGTTTTTCCCGAAGGAATTCCCCACAAGTCTCTTTTCATGCCGAGGTCTTTAGCATCCTTCTGGAAGCATAAGGAACATCTAAACCCGCCTACACCAATGATTTAGCTTACTTCGAGAATCAGTTCATCACGCCCCAGATCCAAGGTAACATCTGCTCCCAAATGTTTATCCAGTTAAGTGCATCAAAGACGACGACAGAAGTATGCATATTCAAAGCCACCAACGGTAAACAGAACGGACCTACTCTGCTCCCCCCAGCCAGGAATATGAATCTAAAATGCCAGGCAATCTGCAGTCGTCATAAGCTGAACCAGGTCCTTCACTGCGAGATGAAATTCAAGGAACATTCAGCAGGAAGTGATGCAAACTCGAGACTAAACTAATTTTTTCCTCACTACAGCAATTTTTACATCCATATTCAGCTACAAGGGGCTAACAGGTGTTTATAAAAGCTTCCATATTAGTTTCCAGAACTTTCCGTGCACTGTCTGCCTGTGTCACACCCGGTGCCCATTAATGCGATGCTCTGGTTATATTTCCAGCAAACTCCTGCATCCTTAAGTAATATTACAAACATCATTTCTGCGTTATAGAGCAAATGACTAACTGGTGGGTGAATGGAAACACTCCCATTCTGATGAAAAGGATTCTAAGTTGACTCCTCTCAAATAAATTCTGTACTATGCCTATTTAAAAATATTACCTATTATATATAAAACATAAGCATATTAACCCTACATTTCATGGTATTTTTCTGGGAATGATGTTCTGCAGTAGATTTGGCTTTAAAGATTGCAAATCAATACAAACACTGTTGTCTTTTTTGACCTATTACATGTAAATGGTAAATGGACTGCATTTATATAGCGCTTTTCTACAAAGCGCTTTACAATTTATGCCTCACATTCACCCATCCACACACACAATCACACTCCGGTGGCGGAAGCTGCCATGCAAGGTGCCAACCTGCACACCGGGAGCAATTTGGGGTTCAGCGTCTTGCTCACGGACACTTTGATGGGGTCTGGAGGAAGCGGGGCTCGAACCGGCAACCCTCTGGTTGCCGAACGATAGCACTGCCCTCTGCGCCACCAACCATGTTTTTGGCCATATAATAGTGCTAAAATAACTGAGAGAATTCTTATCTGAATCCCGGGTTCTACTAAATCTCAATGACAACGAAGCAGTGGCTCGTCATCCAAAGGCCCCCAACGGGAGAGAAGCAGAGAGACTCTCTGCCCTTTCAGACGTAGGTCATTACCTGCACGACAGACGAAGTTCGCCTCGGTCCCCAAAGGCGACGGCGAGAGCAGCTCGTCGTCATACTCGTTGGAGCTGAACGACCCCGAGTGGTTCCTCCGGCGTGAGTCCACGACGCCGTTGGAAGCTATGACATGCCGCAGCGAGTCGTTGAGGTACCGGTGCAGCAGGCTGCTCTTGTACTTCGGCGGCGACACGTAGTCCTCACCGAGGGAAGCGACGCCCCGCAGCCCCGTCGCCGTGGCCGTGCTGTCCTTCTTGATGACGCTCTGGTACATGGGCTTGCTGAACTCGCCGCCGGCGGACTGGGTCCGCAATGGCGTCTCTCTGCCTGCCACGGTAGGGCAGAAGTCAGCGACGGTACACCTGGGTCCTCATTTCTCAATAAAGCACCTTGTTTTACTATATGGGGCAGTCTGTGCCCATGACCGCAATGTCATTGGTTCGAATCCCATGGCTGGTGCAGTAATCGTATCACCTTTGGATCCTTCAGCAATCCAATCGCTCCGAGTACATCGGCTGACTGGCTAAATTGTATTATCTTAGCAGACAGTTTCACCTAATGTGACATACAACTGAGAAAGCAGTCAGCCAGGTAAAGGAACACCTGGAGGTTAGGGACCTCGCTCAAGGGTCCAACAGAGAACTCACTTTGCCAGTCACGGGATTTAAACCTGCAACCTGCATGGAGCCCTAACCGATTGGGCCACACCATCCCTACACAGTAACCCTCCTCTCTGATTGTCACGTGTATATTCCTTTGCGTGTCTGCTAAAAAGTAACTGCAAAATGTACTATTTGTTTAAATATCAGTATTCATCTGCACAAAAAAACCCTTTAAGTTATTTTGAATGTTGGCTCCAGATGAGGAAAAAAAACCTTTAAAATTCCTTTGAATTCAAGTCAGTATTTTTTTCATAGAAAAATGAAAGCAGACATTCTTAATGTGTTTGCATGTGGTTATAGAAAAATTATTATTAATAAAAAATCTTTACGATATAAAATCTGAGAAACCTTTCCAAAATGAATAGTTGATGTCCAATCATCAGCTACTCCTGCTGTTAGTCGGTAATATTCAGATTCATTGTCATATATCAGGGTTACGAACAGAGGGGGTGCATCGGCCCGGAGACGAGGAACCTGGCTATTGCCGGCAATATCTTTACACGGTGGAGACCTGAACTAGCCACTGGCAGATTACGCTCCAGCCACAGGCTGCATTTTTTTTTTTAACCAGCAGCTGTCACTGCAGGAGAGCCGCGCCGTTTTCGCTGGATCGGCAGAGCGCGAGCTGCAGTTGAAGACACAACACTGACCTTCATCCAAAGAACAAAAGGGGACGGACACAGCATGAAGACCAGATGCCTCATGCCAAGCATTGATTCATTCTCACATTTCTAACAAAAAAGAATGAAGAGCAGTTTATGGATACGGGTGAGAGCTACCAGCATTCCTTCCGCTTCCACACTGCAACCTAGGCAGAAATGCTCACGCCCGGTGTTTCCCGAATCTGCCCCCGTCGACCTCCAGCCTCCAATGCAGCTCCCCGTCAGTCATTTTCATCAAACGCTACCCATCCGACAGTAAACGGCACATAAGGGGCGTGATGTTGATGTAGGGTGTGAGGTCCGCACCCTCAGAGCAGCTATCGTCGCTGCTGACGCTCAGCCGCTCCGCGTTGCCCTGGACGTATTTGTTGTAGAGCTTGATGCGCAGGGCCCAGCTCAGGTCAGGCTGCCTCACCGTGTTTTTCAGTCGGCGCCGAGCGTTGGCGAACCAGTTGGATACCTGCCAGGGCGGTGGGGGGGGATTAAAATTACATACACTGCCATGTTGGGATTTCCCCCCCACACCTATGAGATACTAGAAACGGGAACAGGACCCGAGAAGTACATCTACCCACTTCACTCTCATTACTCCATCCATCCTCTCATCCATTTCTATAAACGCTTACCCATATCGGGGTCGCGGGGGGGGTCTGGAGCCTATCATGGAGACTATAAGCACAAGGCAGGGAACAATCCAGGTTGAGGCGCCAATCCATCGCAGAACACACTCACGCACGCACACCTCCCATTCCTCTCATACTCTACCTTACTCTAGTACACTATATTTCATTGGTTAAAATGGTGCTGAGCAAAAGGACACAGTCGTGTAACAGCCCAATCACAAAGGACATGACTCAACTTAATTATTTCCCCACAGGCTTCTACCATCCGCTTTTTCCGGAGCCTGTGACTTCACTAAAATACTTCATTATATATGTGTTTCATTTTAGATAATGAAATTACACTGGCGGCAATTCAGCACGCGACCATTTCACATGAAAAAGGCATTTTTGGATAGCAAGTAAGAATAACGGTCGGAGGATGTGATTTACAAGCGTCTCAGAAGTTGCCGGTGCTCATTTTCACCGCCTTGTTTCCCGTCAACCAAGCGGTTCTGTATTCTTCACAGAGCCACATCACAGGTCCGTGACACAGCTGGCTGGTACTGTCGTATGCAGTAGAAGGCTTTGCAAGCTGCCATTCGTCGAAAGCTGCCCGAATGTGACCGGCATCATGCGCCGCCTCTTCCTCATCACCTCTGATTGGTCCAAACGCAGCTAGTGAAGCACTGCTTTGCATGATGCCCGCCTGCCCATAACCCAGTCACATGACACAAAGCTTCTCTAGCTCTAAGGAGTCTTTGTGCCCCCTCTGCCAAAGTAATCTGGCTTCTTCACACTATTTCAGCTGTTCGGTGTTAGTTACTTACACAGTGTTGCGAGGCACCGTGATGGTTCACTGGTCAACACAGTAGCCTTACATTTGCAAGGCTGTGGGTGTCTTACGCGTGTGAAGCTTGCACATTCTTCGTGTGTTCGCGAGGCTTTTCTCAGTCCAAAAACACGCGGTTAAGTTGCTTGGCGTCTGTAATTTGGACTGCGTGAGTGCGTGCCCTAAATGGACGGATCAGCATCCGCTCCAGAGTTCCTCTGCCCTGTATTGTGCATTCGCCTGAGTTAATCTCTAGGCCCACGTGTATGGCAAACACTTATAGCAACGTAAATGAATGTTAATTTCACTGTGAGGCTAAAACTCCACGCTCTTACTCACTCACCTGGACCAGCGTCATCTGGGAGCCAAGGGCCAGCAGGATCTTCTCGGTCTTGGTAGGGTAGGGGTTGTCCCTGTGCTTGTAGAGCCACTGCTTCAGTGGCCGCGCCATGTCCTGCAGCGCCTGGCGCTTGTGCCGGGCCTTCCCGCCACCCTGGCGGGACCTACCATTTACATTTATGCGGGGGGTGGAGTCATTTCAGGTTAAGGTCGTCGCCACCTCAAAAATATGCTACTACGAAAGCGAATGTCTGTTGTAAGTGAAGTACATACGGATATCAATTAGTCTAATTACTGTTTGAATTAATTTTAGCATCTGTTAACATTAGTTGTGTGTCATGTTTCCTGGCTGGTCGGTATTTAGGCAGCAGGTTTGGTAATACGATCACTGATATTTAAACGAATAGTATTAGACAGCAAAATGTGCATAAAAATACATAAATAGATGCAGATTTACTCTCGTTTTAAAGCAGCATTTTAAAACAAATACTTGTTTTGTAGAAATATCTTTACATTGGGAATGCAAGAAACCATTATTTCATCCTGTGCTCCACGTGTATCCTGTCATATGTCCTGGGCTCTATCAAATAATTAGATCGCCACATCGGTAGTGAAGCACATAACCGGAAATGACTTCTTCTCTTCTTGGTGTCAATGTTACGGGGTAATCAATATGTTACATTCACATTACTTAATCCACGTGCACGTGATATCACTTACGGTGAGGTTTCATTAGGGGGCGCAAAAGAGCGAGAGAAAAAACCATCAGAGGAAAGACCTGATAGCTTGACGTTACAGTTATTTGCGCTCATCTTAATTTTTCACTACTTTTCCTGTAAAACTGGTGCACTCTAGCTAAATGGCATCCATGTGCCCTGTACTACTGGTATGTTTTTAATATTGATGAATTGACAAAATTGTTGCAGCATGGACACCCTCATGTAGGCAATCAATTCATAGATTTTTCTTTATATACATTGCCTACTTTAATTAATTTCACGTAACTTTTATTTATATTCACTAATTAAACTAAGTTCTAAGATCTACATATAACGACAACCTTTCAAAACAGGAAATGCTGTAAGGACATAGAAAACCATCCAGCATGGGAGTATGACCTTTACCCGGCTGGTACTACGATATTCGCAACAGCCGTAATTGTAAGCTAACCATGTCCTAAATTACACCTCTGACCAGCTGGGCCGAGATGCATGGTCCGAAATCGCGTGTATCTACCTGTTTGTTTTGTTTGAGTCAATGTACGAAAAGCACGGCAAACGGGGAAAAAAACGTTCCATTCTGCATCCAGAAGTCGCAGTACATATTTGAAAAATTAGCTCCTTTATATGCTTTTGCTGCCACACCTCGTAAACCCGATAAACATATCAGCAGAAAGAAACGTCTTGTATTTGCGTGTCGTGCGTGTATAAAGCCAGTAATCCATTTAAAGTCCCCCAGTAAGTACGTAATGTCGCTTTAATTGTATCAATAAATATAATAAATTCAATCTATCAGTGATTTACTACGGTTCTAATTCAATCATCATGCGTAGGGCTTTTCCACAAGTGTGGAGCCCGTAGAGGTCAGCATTGAGCTGACAATCTTTTTCGATCGTTTCATATTTCCGTTTGACCTCACAGTTGCCTGCGGCTGATGCTCTGCAAATGTTTTCCTTATAATCCAGTTTTGAATGAACCACCTAAGAGGCCGGTGTCTTGCTTGAGAAGTTTGGCGGTACACACCAGCATAATATTTCAGAACTTAAATTACCTGCAAAGCAGCTCTCTGCAGTGATTCCACTGTCCCAGCTGCAGAGACAGATCCAGTTAATCACAGTCTGTCTATTTTTTCCTCCTGTATTTATCTGCCTGTTTCACTCTTTCTAAAGACAGTCATGGCCAGACTATCCCCCGCCCCCCCCCCCCCCCAAAAAAAAAAAATGTAGGTTAAGTTCAGACCGCTGCTGTTCCATTAGCATATATAGTTTGCTGATGGGGTGCTTTTGTGATTTTTTTATGTACACGACATACCGAATGAAACCTGCTGTAATTCTTACTGAAAATGCTCGTGCACCTTACTAATATTATCAGATGTTAAGTGCAAACATGTAGGCCTATAAGTTATTTTAGATAACTATCAATCTCGACCATTGCGAATTAAGCCACGTGTTTTCTGATGTATTAAACACATTTCATTAATTACATCCGTTATCTTATATGGCTTGTCTCTTAATTTAAACAGAAACTGCGATACATACCCAGATCTCCTATGCCTGATGACATGGTTGTCCTTGATCGCCGGAGCGCTTGACAGTATATCAGGGTGCTGTCCTTCGATAACTTCTATGTAGTTTATGCTGCTCCGTTCCACTTCGTTAGCATTGTCCTCGAAAATGACCGGCTTGGTCAGCTTGTTGAAAACAATGGTGTTCATGTTTTTAATCGTCCTCCGAGGTCTCTGTAGGTAGTCTATCGTCGTGCTGAACTGGAAAGCTATCGATCCGAAAGCTGCAATACAAATTACGCCAGAAGTTTTTATTTTATTTTATTTTATCATTTTTGTATTCACATACACAATGGTTTGTATTGAATGTACAGAGGTATGAATTGCGCATTAAATTCAAACTTCGCCGCAGAAGCAGTGTAAATTGCAGCTGCACCACTAATAACACGAACCACACATTCAGTAAAACGTGCAAAAATGTGTATTATGAGCTTTTCATTGATTCACTTTGCAGCCCAAATAAAGGTACAGAGCACGTAACGAAGCGCGAGGGCCTTTGTCATTTTATAGTTTTGATGGAATTTGCTTAAGATTTCCTTGCGTGCCATAAATAAAATGACTGATTTCAGTAACAAAACATTTAACTTATCCAGGCAAGGTACAATAGTACGAAGCAAAGCTTTCGATGACAGTTCAGATGTTAAATCGACGCACGCTGCATCTCTGATGCATTTTTCTTCTTTTATGTATCAGTAACCATACGCATCTCCATTGAGAAATGCATTTTTCCTGTAAGTGATCATTTGTTGTAGGAGCGATCACAATCTCATTTTAAAACAAACTCCGCTCACCGGCAGGATCATTTCGATGCGCACAGCCCATCATTTTGCAGTTTTTTAAAGCAAATTGCGGATTGTTAACTTCAGTAAATTAAAGTTCTCTCTTTCGTTTACTATCAATTGCTACCTCAAATGATGCTATAATTATAATATAATAACCATACATTAGATATAGCAGTTACCTGTGACGGGGCTGATCGGCGCACTGTGCACTGTACTGTCCCTCTCTCTGTATCCCATTCCCTCACATGTTTCTTCATGGGATCCTGCGCTCACATCGCGCACAGAGCGTTTGCCTTGTTACTTTATTCAGCGGGTCCGGGAGCCGCACCCTGGAATATGAATAGCGCGCTCAGCTCGCGTCTCCCAGCTACACGGGCCAGTCAGTGAACATAAAGTTAATGCGCCATGCAGGTTTCCGGCACAGAGGGACTTGCCGGGACGCGTTGCCTGTCCTCTTCTGGACACCATCCATCGCACTGGCTGTTCTTATCGCTGCCAGATTCGGCTTCAGTTTCATGGGAGCGGATCTTTACTTCATCAGCAATGCTGAACACGCCGAGCATTTTATTTTCTTTAGGTTAAGATATCGCAGGTTGTCAGGCACCTGCGCTATCAGAGAAATTTTACGAATGTCGTAAAAGAAACAGTTAATTTGTATACGACTATACGAGCATCCGTCCACCCACCCGTCGATATGCTAGTTATTTAGTGAGACTGGATGCGATCCCAGCACGCACAAGGTACTCTCTGTACATGATGCCAGCATGAACCAACCTAATTAATTCGAAATACAGCCTTTTCTTTCTAAACTGCGTTTTAAGAAGCTCGTTTAGATTAGTAAAATGGAGATACGACTTTGACAAATGGGAAAATGCAGTTCTGTGTTGACTAGGAGACTACATTAAGATTTTTTTGGCGATCTGTTTTATGGTCGCATTATCGCCGGCCAGGTGAGGAAGCATACAAAGATTGAAAATATCCTGCTGCTTCGATACTGCTGTAGCGGAACAGTCAAAGACAGCTATAATAATCAGTTTTACAATTACTACTAATAATGACAAACTTACCTGGAAAGAGAATGTAACAGTATCACTGGCTGAATGGGGAAACAGAGAGATATAAACTTCAGTGTCCAGATTCAAACGGAGATTGGTTTTTCAATTATTTAGCATGACTTGGAGAGCGGACTGACATACAGGAAATATATTAATCAGCTTCAGAATTAATGGCCGGGTCAAAGAAAGGAAAGCTGTTGAGGCTACAGAGCCGCGGCGTTGAAGCTCTCCATTGCCGCTCGTGAGCTGCAGGCAGAGGAGGCTGGGACGGGGTGGGGGTGGGGGGAGTTCCTCTTCGCCCAGTCCAAAGGCAGCAGGCCCACCAAAATATTTGGCACACTCTAAATGAGTGTTATTCATTAGTTTTTATGTTGAGATGTTTACTGTGTCTTTTTTTCCTGCAGCGTGGTGCCCAATTTTATATACTGTGCTTCAGTAATGCCATCTATTTAAAATGACAATTATCTGTTGATGTGAAATAAATTAAATTCCAGTTAAAGTGGCTGATATCCTGGGAGATGAGCCTCAGACTTTGGTCCCACTGTTATTTTAAATCTCAAAGTAGAGCCACTTCACAGAAACAGGTATTTAGCAAAAAAAGAGGGAAAAAAGGAAAATAGTAATGCAACTCGATGCTGCCATGGGAACCAGCTGTTAAGAGTGTCACTTGAGTGTCACAGGACTCATACATAGAAAAAAGACGTAACTGCAGTGTCTGTGAGTGTTTTCTTTTGTTTTCACTAAGCTGTTCTTTTCTAATTCCTTTAGGAAGGCGATACCAGAAGTGTTTATGCATTCAACCACAAAAAAATAGACCTGTTAGTTATTTTAACATCGACATTCATCTTAAATTATTACTGACTGTGGAAATCAAATTGCTTAAATAATTCAAGATATCTTTTAAAACAGATGAACACTCTACTCAGTGCAGTAAGTGTTTAAGACTCTGGTTCTTAATTGCATATCTATGTTCCCTCCATGTGTATATGAGCAATTATGGAATGCATGCCATCATTAGTACCATTAAACTAACAATTACCATGCTTCAGACAATAGCTATTTATTTTAAGACTGTTTTTATTTAAATAAGCCTAACTGCACCCAGCCCATTAGAACATAGTTACAGTCTTTTTAAACTTTTTTAAATAGCCAATATTCCTTGAATTATTAATGATTTTTTTTTCCAGGGTAATTAAAACCTTTTATTTCAGCAGGAAAGCATTAACACTAAGTAAATGCTGTTCACTTCCCCCAGGGAGCTTACAGACCCATGGAGGGGGCACTGAAGAGTGTAGGTGGGAGCATTTGAGAGATGTGTTGTATTTCTGAACGTGATACATAGCACACCAGGAGGTGACGTCCGTCAACGGCATGGTCTAGAACAGGGGTGGGCAATCTTATCCGCAAAGGGCCGTAGTGTGTGCGGGTTTTCGCTGCAGCTCCCTAATTATATTACTAATTAGAGGACTGATTGGCTGTGGAGTCCTCACACCTGGGTTTGAACAGCTGACCTACAGGTTATCCCAAAAACCTGCACACACACCGGCCCTTTGCGGATAAGATTGCCCACCCCTGGTCTAAAAGAACACAGCTGGCAAGCTGAAGCAGCCTTGCAAAGACTAAGATGGCTCACTGGTTATCTTTACTCAAAGGCCCTTATTGGGCCATTTTAAGGGTACATGTCATAGGATTGGACAAAGAAATGGATGATCGAGGAACAGGACCATCAATAGGAACATTGCAACTAAACAAATATGTAAAGGAGTATAATCTGGTATAGTGTGCTAGAGGCAAGGGTGTAAGTTTTGGTACAGAAGGGAAGGACATGTCCCGAGCAATATTTTGTAAGTACTGTGTGAATTTAGGGAGGAGGTTCGAGACTAATTTGGTTCCTACTAATGTTGAAACCAAACCTTCGCAATTGGCTGGAAGGCTGTAAAATGCAGCGAATCAGAGCATTCATAGCATTGTAGCTAGGGGGAAAACATTAGCAAGCTAACCATACATACAAGTTGGAGCATGATGCAACCGAAGTCCTTCAAAACATCACGAACATCTCTGGATGGTACACAGGTATACTCTATGTCAGGGGTCTCCAACTCCGGTCCTGGAGAGCTACTATCCAGTAGGTTTTCTATCCTACTTGGCTTCTGATGAGCCACACCTGTTCCTGGTATTTACCTAAGAGCAAGTGTGGCTCATCAGAAGCCAGGTAGGATTGAAAACTGACTGGATAGTAGCTCTCCAGGACTCCAACTGAGACCCCTGCTCTACGTCTTCCGATATCCAAAGTGTGGGTGGGCCAGTTGGCGGTGCAATTGTTTGGTACCTAGCCTTACAACAAAGAGTCTCAACTCCAGTTAAGACATACCCTGAGAAGATCTGTAGACAAACATTTTGGCGAAAGCCTCCCTGTCTGCAACTAAATGATAATATTCTGTTTTTGTGCATATACATGACAAGCATCAATAACTATTGGATACAAGGTACCATAAAATTGCTACTCCACCATAACTGCATTCAGAGTTCTCATACAGGGATGTGTTTCTTTTTTTTCATTAGACCTACTTCCGTATATTTTATTGCTAAGATTGGTATCTTGAAATTAGCAGATGGGTGTCTGTTGTCCACCTGAAGGCATCCTGAAGGATAAGGAGCTGGAGGAGAAGCTCCTCAGGAACTGGGCAGGCATGAATACAAAGACAGTGTGGTCAGCACTGCTGCCTCAAAGACTTATAAGTCCAGCCTCACTGGTTCTGTGCAGCTTTCCTTCAGATGCCCCGTTAGACTGGCATCTGATGACTAAAACATTGATGCAATTTCTTAACAGCGATAATTTAATTGTCATGGAAGAAGAATGCCATCTTAGATGCCATCTTGCATTTCTATAAACCTCCTTGCTTCTTCGCTCTAAGAATAGCAAGAAGGAATTTCAGCCCATAGTCCATCCATCCACCTATTTTCTTGCAAGCTCCCCCCCAGCCTTTAGTGTCAGTTATAAACGTTAGATCTAAGTCACATTCGACTCCCATCCATTCGGTGTTATCCCAACATGGTCCTATGCAGTTCTGCAGGGCCAAAATCTATGGGAACTTGGGAGGAAGTTACCCTAGATCGGGGGTCTCCAACTCGGGTCCTGGAGAGCTACTATCCAGTCAGTTTTCATTCCTACCTGGCTTCTGATGAACCACACCTATCCTCAGGTAAATACCAGAAGCCATCATCAGAAGCCAAGTAGGATAGAAAACCTACTGGGTAGTAGCTCTCCAGGACCAGAGTTGGAGACCCCTGCCTAGATGGTGTGCCAAACCATCACAGAGCAACAGAGGGGCAAAAACTTGAACATGGGTTGCCAGAGGTGTGAGCTGACCCTGCTAAACACTGCACCCTCTTTGGTTTAACTTCTTTAGTACTTTAATGCGACTTACAGGCCAGCGTGAACAACAAAACATGACAAAGTTAGACGACAGACAAGGTATTACAATTTTATATGAGTTACTACAATAATGCTCTGAAAAACTCTGTATTAATAATAGATACGCATGATGGAAACCATCTACCATGCCACGATATAAGGTGACATACTGCTTGAATGGCTGAGACATGCTGTGTCACAGGTCATTTTTCTCCCAGGCTCGCCTCTGTTTGCAGGGTGTTTCATCAAAAACAGTAGATGTCAAACTGCATCCATAAATTTTATGACGATCATACGACACTGTGGTATTCACTTTCTTATTTATTTGTCCTTTCTTTGCCAAGCCGAGAAGTAAATTTGGTTTTATGGTTGGGAATGAGGAGATTTATTGGGGCAATGAAACAGCATAAAATGTCTTGAAACCACTCAGCAATGCACATTAATTTCATTATGTACTTAACCTTTAAGGAATATTAAAATCAGGAAGCTTAAGGCCCACGTGCAGGAAAGCAGCTTTTTCCAACGTGCGAGGCAAAGAACTCTACAGCTGTATACAAAAAGAGGCCTACTGCCATGTGTATCTTGCAGAGGCAAGACACAAGGCATGCCACAAACCCCGTGTGAGAGGCCATAGCTGATGGAACATGGTGTTTGCCTTTTTTTTGTGTTAGTGATGCAGGACTTTGCTAAGGACTTATATGAAAGTGATCTCGAGCTTCTAGATGGAGGAAAACCACTTCTGATATTTGGAAGGGAATTTAACTGTTCATTAGTTGCTTTATGAAAATGTTTTGGGACGCCGTGCCTCCAGAGATGTGGGAAATTTTAAACTTCAAAGATTCCAGCAAAAATAATTGAGATGCACTGGAAGCGCTGTCTTCAGCATTCTCAGTCTTACCACTGGGGTGCGACACCAGCTATGACCGTAATGCAGGAGTAGCTGCAAAATATTGTAAATTCATACCTGCAGTTAGGCAATGTGCTGTTTTCAGCCAAGGTTGTTAAACATGAACTTGAAGTCTACGTGCATCAAACAAAAGTACTGGCATGCCCTTAATAAAAGTGATGTTTGCTTGCTTAGACTAGTCTGCAGCTCACCTGAGCTTTGAGAAACACCCCAAGACCCATTTGTTCCACAAATACCTACCCTAATACCACTGCATGCTCCTTCAATGGTCTTAATGTGTCACGTTCTCCAGAATGAAAAGTAGGTTCTTACTTAGTTTGGAGCATGTTGTGTAGCTCTCTCCAGTGCAGGTACTCTTGTACCTGGGCCTCCATTGGAAGCTCAGACTCGCTGCACTTATGCCCAGTCAACTCCTGTTTGATTGTAATGTACCATTTGCCCACCGAGGCGTTCCCAGGCCAGTTGAGAGATATAATCCCTCCAGTGAGTCCTGGGTCTGCCCCAGAGCCTCCTCCCTGTAGGACATGCATGGAAAACCTCTCCAAGTAGCCGCCCCGGAGGCATCCGCACCACACCTCCTCAACTGGCTCCTTTCAACATGGAGAAACAACGGTTCTACTCTGAGACCCTCCCGGATATCCAAACTTCTCACCCAATCCCTAAGGGAGAGCCCAGACACCCTGCTGAGAAACCTCATTTCTGCTGCCTGTATTCACGATCTCATTCTTTCGGTCATTACCCATAGCTCATGACCATAGGTGAGGGTAGGGATGAAGATGGACCAATAGATCGAGAGCTTTGGCTCAGTTTCAAGGCAGTACGTCTCCCCTGACCTGAAGAGGGCAATCCACCCGTTTTCAGCTGTGAACCATGGTCTCGGACTTGGAGGTGATAATCCTCATCTGCGCCGCTTCACACTCGGCTGCAAACCGCCCCACAGCACGCTGGCAATCCCCAACCGATGAAGCCAACAGGACAACATCGTCTGCAAAAAGCAGCAAGGCAATCCTGAGGCCACCAAACTGGACACCCTCAACACCCTGGCTGCACCTAGAAATCCTGTCCATAAATATTATAAACAGGATCGATGAAAAAGGGCAGCCCTGGTAGAGCCCAACCCTCACTTATTACCGGCAATGCAGATCAAGCTTTTACTTCGTTCATAAAGGGACAGAATCACCCTCAACAGTGGCCCCCGGACCCCATACTCCCGAAGCACCCCCCACAGAGCACCTCGGGGAACCCGGTCGTAAGCCTTTTCCAAATCCACAAAACACATGTAGACTGGATAGGCAAACTCCCAGGCCCCCTCCAGTACCCTTGCAAGGGTATAAAGCTGGTCCACTGTTCCACGGCCAGGTTGAAAACCGCATTGTTCCTCCTGAATCCAAGATTCGACTATCGATCTCACCCTCCTCTCCAGTACCCCAGAACAGACTTTCCCAGGAAGGCTGAGAAGTGTGATCCCCCTGTAGTTGGAACACATCCTCCAGTCTCCCTTCTTAAATAAGGGGACCACCACCCCGGTCTGCCAATCCAGCGGCACTGTCCCTGACCTCCACGCGCTGTTGAGAAGGCCTGTCAGCCACGACAGCCCCACAACATCCAGAGCCTTCAGGTACTCTGGGCAGATCTCGTCCACCCCCGGGGCCCGGCCACCACGTAGCTCTTTAACCACCTTGACCACCTCAGCCCCAGTGATGGGCAAGCCCCCCCAGCACCCTCAGACTCTGTGCCCTCAGATGACTCAAAGGCAGTGTGCGTAGATGCATCTGAGGCAGGGTTGAGGAGGTCATCAAAGTATTCCTTCCACCTCCGGGTGATGTCCCCAGGTGAGGTCAACAGCACCCCTTCCCCACTATAAATAGTAGGAACCAGGAGCTGCTTCCCGCTGTTGATATTCCGGATGGTTGCCAGAACCTTTTTGAGGCCGACCGAAAGTCCCAGGGAAGCAGAGGAAGGCCCCTATAACTGCAATCAGTCTTTGGTGCCTTGAGGTGATAACGTCTCAGTTACATATCCACATCCTTGAGCACTGTGCTACTAATTTATCTGCTGACCAAGGCCCGGCGTGCTGGATGATAATTAAACACCCTGGATGGCCCATTCCTCAGGCAGCACAGGGTTATAACAAACTGGGCATCTCACCCATTCCTTTCCTGCAGCGAAACATGCAGCATTCTTTGAGATGAGGCATACATAATCTCCAGAGATGTAGGTAGTCCTCAGAGAAATGCCTTTCCTATTGCAAAAAAGTATCATGTATAATTTATCATACATTTCTGGCTGAAAAACCTCCAGTTAAGAAAATCACATTTCTCTGATTTGTTATGAAATAGGATGTCTTCTTTGACTGAAAATTGAGTATGCACGGAATAACACTGCAAATCCATTTTATCAAATGGATCCCTAAAAATCCGAGTTGGCTAAACCCCCTACTGTTTGCTTTTTTGTGTTTTTATTACATCACTCTTTACCACAGATGGTCCTCTTCAGACACATATGCAGGATGATGATAGTATCTCGCACAATGAATACTCAGTATATGTAAAGACTAATACTGAGCAGTAATGAAGCTAAACGTGTAAAAGAGTTTCAGAGTTAAATATTGTATCCCATGCAAAGTCGAGGGGGTCTGAGGTATATCCGCGAAGCCATGAGCACAAGGCAGAGAACATTCCAGGATGGGGTGCAAACCCATCACAGGGCACAAGGCAGGGAACAAACCAGGATGGGGTGCAAACCCATCACAGGGCACAAGGCGGGGAAAAACCAAGGATGGGGCACCAACCCATCACAGGGCACAAGGCAGGGAACAACCCAGGATGGGGCACCAACCCATCACAGGGCAC
>JABFEA020000085.1:10433703-10450310 GCA_019775915.2 Cyphomyrus plagiostoma
CCCCCACCACACCACAACCACCACCAACACACCCCCTCCGGGCGGGGGGGGGGGGGGGCGCCCCCCCCCAAGGTGACTTTCTAGGAAGAATTTCTAGGTAAAAAAACACACAATCATTATTATTATTATTATTATTATTATTATTATTGTTTTTGTTGTTTTAGAGGTAATATATAGCCTTGTGAAACCTTCCTTTGTAGTTTTATTTGGCAATTTTTGTCATGCTTCTGAAGATTAAAAGTTTCTAATGTTGTATAATGAACAGTAGGAAACGTGGACCTCCAAGCATTTCGCCACGCGAGCGACGTGCCGTGAATGAAGCGAGACCCAGATCCGGACGCGCGCATCATGCGTCAGAGTAAACAAGGCAGCCGCACGCTTAACCTCCTGAGACCCACGGATAGAAGTGTCCTTCAATTGTGGGTTATTTGTCTTTGGAGGAAATAAGACATCGTACAATTAAAATTTTTTCAATTTCATTTTTAATTTCACAGCATGTTCTCTTTAGTGTACAATAGGAATAAATATGTTTCCTTACATCAGTGAAAAGACAAAATGTCCACCACAATGGACATAAATGAATGGGTGGGGACTCAGGAGGTTACGAGACCGGAACGGCAAACCATTTTCAAGCTAGGGGTTAATTTACAAGGGACTTTTTTGATTCCCGTTGTTAATGCCCACATGTGCTTCACTGGAAACGTACCGTCATTCCTAGATAGGCCCAGTTCCCTGAAGTCGATTGCTGATCAAAGCACAACAAACTGAGAAACCACAGTGCTTGCTGTATAAACAAGGCGAAGGAGACGTTTGTCTCCTGAAAGCCACACCAGTCATATCTCCCCATTTCTGTCTCAGCTCCATAAACGAAATTCAATATTTTAATGTGAAGATGTTTTGGTTTGCATTACAGAGGAAACAGTTTTAAAGCTGTTTTTGTATAGTTTCCATTTCTGTGGAAGAAAGGGCCTTTTAATATTACTTTTTGTTAATAACGTTGTAGAATGAAATATATACAATGTTTTTTTTTTCTTCTCCCTTTTCTGATGCAATAGTCGAATTACTTGTCAGCTCAGATTAAAATGCACTCTGCTTTTTCTCTCTTTTCTATATTTCGAATACTGGAATGATGTGAGGGAAGAAACCTCAGACTGATGTATTTTCCAGGGAGAAACGCTTTCTATTCAAAGCTTAATTTCCTCTACTAGGCTTAAGGGAGTGCAATATCCACCGCTGGGAAGGAAGATGCATCCTAAATGAGACCCTTAAATGAAAGCTGGTGCTCATGAAGAACAACCTTTAAACCTTTGAACGTCTCATAAGTATTCATGTGTAGATGCTAATATCTGCATGGAATGTAACATTGTCTCCTCTGATATGTATGTGTAACACATATACAATGTTAATCAATTCTCGGGATACAACCAAGGGTGAGTACTACATTATGTGGTTGGCGTAGTGATTTACCAGGAAGATAGTCGATTTTGAGAACGTATAGTCAAACAAAATGAGAAGAACTCCAAACTGGAAGTAAAGATCAGATTTTTCCCCCTCTCGCGTACATCTTTGAAGTTGAACTTGATTGAACTGGACATTAATTAATTTTTTTTGAACATCAAATTTTCAGTGCAACAACTTACAGCCATGTGGTTCATGCAGAGCAGTGAACCGCACTGGCTGTAAATGAAGGCAGAACTGCACCATTAAATGAACATGGGAAAAAATATTTGGCTGCTACTGTGAAACCACTTAAGCATTTATAGCACATTCAAAATGGGGGGAATTACTCTAAATTTGCATGATTAAAGGATTTTCTTTGCTCACATATATGCAGTTACCAAACGATTATATTATTTCTTAAAATTTTCAAATATTTCTCAGTACCAAGAACAAAGCACAAAGTACTATATAAGCGACCGAAGAAACTCATCTGCGCTTGGCTTTAACAGCCTCATCACACAGAGGAGAGCGGAGCACTGCTGTTTAAAGCAAAGCATCACCTGTGCTGTGACCTGGTCTTACTGGTGGATATCAAAGAACAATAACCATAAAGATATTCCCATGCCATTTGACGTTCTTTACTCTAAAAATGCTGTCACATTTTATTCTCATACCTTTGTTCTATCCGACATTTTCCTGATTAGTGCCTCACGCTCCTAAGTTATCGCATTAGATGGCACATTTCTCGTAAATGTAAACATGTGACGAAGGTGATGGCAACAGACGACAGTAATGGCAGTAATGCAATCCTCCTTAAGCATTTAGCAGTTGTGATGATGTTGTGGTTCCAGGAAGTTTCCCAACTGCACCGAAAAGCTTCCTTTTCGTAGATTCCCGTGACATGTCCATTACCTCTTAAATACTTACAAAGAACCTTAGAATAACTAAACGCATGACTGTAACCACCGTCTTTGGACAGCACTGTACTCAGAAAATGCAGCACACACATCCCAATGTCATGCCATAACTTATGTTGCCCGGAATGTAACTCCTACGCGGGTGTTTGCAGAAATACTTTTCCTCCTAGCTGTTTATGTGTTCTCCAGAAGTTTCACTATTGCTCAAAAATAGCGAACAGGAATAGGATTTCAGGCTACTTTCAAAAATAACATTTTTCAAACGCGCAGTTTTTGCTCAATAATTGAGTTGACAATGACTTAACAATGAATATTTTGTACATACTGTAAAAAGATCATCTAACACCTACGAGGTAGAACTTCAGACCACCTAATGACCCAGGGTGACTCTTTGGCCATTCTTCGGCTGTGCTTATGTGCAGTGTTCTCGTTTTCTAGGTCCTGTGGGTTACCTCTGTGTTCACTGGTTTCCTCCGGTACTTGAAAGACACGCGGTTAAGGATAATTTGCATATCTACATGGCCCATAGCGAATGGCTAAGTGCGTGCTAGTGTTTGTGTGTTTGTGCCCTCCGACGGGCTGTGATCCCCCATCTGCCATGTAGCCTGTGTGTTCCTGGCCAACCCACAGCCCGGCTCGTGATAAGCCATTAAAAGATGGATGGGTGGATAGACAGCAAGGCGAGCTCAAGGCTACGTAAAAGTGAAATTTACTACTTACCATTAGCCTGTAAAAAAATTATTGAAAGGACACCCTCTGATTTCAGATAAATGGACATGATTAAACTAGGGTTTTGAAGACTTTAGCAGAGAACTCTGGTACTTCGGGTGAATACCGCAGAGGCTAAAACAGACCCTTGACGTCAAACCAGTAGAACATCTTGGAATTGAATCGCAATGCCGAATTAGGGTGAGGCCAAGATGGAGTAGAGTACAATACCACAGTCTTTCTACCATAAATATTAAAGAGATCATCAAGACTAAATGTTGTCTATTGTAATGTTCTTTTCTTGGAATAAAGGCATGATTTTTTTTTTTTCATAACTGCATGTGTGCCATGAATTTTGGCAAGACAGATGTGTTTTGACACATTTCATAACAGTAAATGTTGTTGATTTTTATTTGACCTTTTTGAGTGATGATGTCACAAAAGCCTATTGTTGAATACACATGATCTAGTAACAGTGGGATGAAGCTTTGAAGAACATTGTTTCTTGGAAGGATTTACATATTGACTCAACAAGGGAGAGGAATCAAGGTGGAGAGCTGTAATTATGTCAGAATTTTCCCAGACTGAGAGTGAATGTGGTTCTTCATATATCTATGCTTTTCATTTGACAATAAATTCTGAAATTACTGGGGAAAAAAAGGCAGTAAACAATGACAGAGGAACTAAGGCAATGTCTCTGAAAAGTGCTGCCCAGTGTTCTCAAAGTATGTTCCTCATCGCATCAAAAAGCACATTTCTATGAAAACCCAGTCCTAATGTAACACAATACACACAGGTTCCGTGAATAAGCACACAGCACAAATGTTGAGATGGATTTTATAAAAGATTAAGGAACAGGCAAAACAGCTTTCTCACAGCTTAATATTGAGGCAAACTCTTTCCTCCAAACATCTTTATATGCCCATTGTAAGGTTGTGGTTACAGCTTTTGCATAAGAAGGCTTCTTTTCAGACAGCTGCAACTCAGTTGCGCTTCAACATAAAGTCCTTTATATGAATCCAGTGCTAATTAAAACGGGAATTTAGGTTTAGAATTTCCTTGTAAAGGCAATGAGTTTCAGATGATTCTTCAAAAAAATCTGAATGGTTGAAGTTTTGATTTTACAGAGTTACACTGAGCGGCAAGTTTGAAAAGCCAATGCATTGAGAATGAAATCTTGTTTACTGAGATACCATAAACAAGTTTTTACAGCTTGGGTTGTCTTTGGAAGTGTTTTTCAAACCACTTCATAGTGTGTGTGTGTGCTACTGAAGGCCTGGAAAACAGAAAGACTAACACAAGAACATACATTCACACCGTTAGCTTCCAGTCATCACCAGCAGGATTTGATTTCCTTGTCCCGCTACGAAGACATTGTCTATTTAGTCTCATTATACAGGATGATAATCTCACAGCCGTACGCTAAAGGTGAGAGAAGTCTAAACACACCTGCATAATCCAATCAGTAAGCCTTCCAACAAAATCTTCAAATGTACATCCAAGAAATTTACTTACACTGACTAACTAGAGCAATTTCACAGCTCTTCTCATAGAGCCACATAAAGATCGCAAGTCTAAGCTAGAATCGAATTACAAATAGGAGGATATTCAGCCTGCATGTTAAGATTGCAGGGCTGGGGGGGCAGAAAGCACTCAGACAGACTCAAGCAAATCAGGCAGCCGATTTGTTTGCTGTGTCTTAAAAAGTAATTCCCAAAAACGATTCCCGCAGGCTATGAATCTGGAGGCACACCTGTACTCCCTTAGTAAAAGACCAGAGATAATTCGATTCTGAAACTTTCTTTCGCCTCTTTCACACACACGCATCTGATTCACCTCCTGCTGATACCGCGGACCACTGAGACCATATATCATTAGCATGAAGGTGAAGATGTTATTGCTGGTGAAGTAATGGGGTGTCTCATTGACACTGATGAATTACTCCTGATAGGAATTGTAACGTTTAGGAATTTTTTGGCTACGCGAGTGACAGTTATTCTATATACAGGTTTGAAATTCAGACAGTAGCCTACTTGTGGCCTTAATTGATAGATAATGTGCAATGTAATGCATTGTTTGAGTACCTGCTCACTGGTTAACACATGAGCACAATGTATGAGTACAATGCTTTGTTTTGATATAATCCCCAGGAGCTTGCTACGTGTTTACAGATATTTCAACCTCTGTTCACCCCAAAAATCCTCTATTATTCTAAAAATAAACTTATAATACAATTTATGAACATGCCTCTGATACTGTGGTATTTAAATTACAGCCAAAAATATAGACTTTTTTTCTTAAGTGGGCTAATTGCTGAGCATTTATGAATATTATTGTTTTGGGTGAATTGACCATTCCAAAGGTTTTGTTTTTTTCTTTTTTGTGAAGATAAACATCATTCCAGAAGTACCTAATGCCGTTTTGGTATTTTAGCATTAGCATTGTCAACATTAGCAGTGCGGCCTAGCTAAATCACCACACATCTCGCGTACAGTATATCAGGGCTGCCGTTCAGACAGCTATGAGACTGGATGTTCGTCTTGACAGTCCAATCTCATGTCTTTCCTTTACCTCAGGAATCCAACATCTTATGATTCATGGAAAATTAATAGTTTTACAATGCGAATAAAAGCCGCCGTCTTCCAATTACACACGTGGCACCATAGTGGAACAAGATTATCTGCCATCCTGTGGCAGACGGTCAACACGCAGTAATGGTGACGACAGGGTTTATCATACGCTGACAGCTATCCGGTCCCCGAGGGTGGACGGCGAGCCCCTCCATCCCGTCCAAGGCACCTCCAAGCTTCATTCCAGAAGGAACCGTACCCCCACATCAGCCACATTCCAAAGGTTTAATGGTCCCGATCTTAATATAGGAAATACAACTACTTCTTCACACGTGCTGTGAAAGTCTTAAGCTTTGGGTATTTAGCCAATGCTGTCATTACATCACGTACATATATTTTCGCATTCAATCATTTAACTTTTTTTTTTCCTCCCCATTCCGATGCATCATTAACCAAGAAAATAGTTACCACATGTTTCGCCTGGGTTTGGAGGCCTTCCTGTCTCTGTTTGCGGAAGGGGTGTATCCCAGCATGCTAGATCTCGTGGCTGTTTGTCTACACGCGTGCTTTTTTCACCAATGGCCTGGCTTCCCCCCCTTTCCCCTGATTGATTCTGAAATGCATGCTTGCCCTAAAAACAACAGCACTTGAGTCTTTCTGCTGTGATTAGCGCTCCTTGTTTGATATGAGTGGCTTAGCGGGCGCCTTCCAACTTTCTGTCCGTCTCTGACATTTTTATGGCTTTCAAATTACCCAGGGAGGCTTTAAAGCCAGTTCCCCACATCACACTGCGTTCACTTACTGCAGTGGACATTTTTTACTCCTTCTTGCACCAAAGCAGCAATAAAATCTGACCTCTCCCCCTGCTAACAAAAATCTAGTTTTAAAATACCGAACGTAATAACAGTATTAAGACAGAATAAGGATTGTAGGTGACACCAGAAAAAAAGAACTTAATTCAGTGACAACTTGTGGAAGAACCAGGAACATGATTGCCAGCTTCAGTGTGACTTTCATGATTAATCCTCCATTATAGTAACTCTCAGAATAATTCCAGAACTGCCTAAAAACCAAAGCAGGAACATCTAAACAAAGGGGTGACCGCATATAAACTTTCGGGGTTATACATTGTTTTATTCTCCCCAAAAATTCTGACAAAACATGGAAGTCTTTGGGTCAATCATTCATTTATCCATTCTGTTGTGGTGTTGAGAAGGTACCACTGGAGTCATTGTGACGTCCTGACATGTTAAAACATCAACGCAGAGTCAGGTGCACCAATGCACTCTCGTCTGAGGGCCACGTCTATAAATGTGTGTAGGTGCCATCTAAATTCCCCACATCTAATACATTTGAAAACAGTTTCTTATATCACTGAAGAACAAGCATGAAATGCATTCTTTGAACAATAAACACAGTACACAGTGGCTGAACACAGTACAAAGCAACCTGCTAACTCCTATCGCACACCTTAGTTGTACACTAGATTTTTCCTGTTCATTAAACACTCCATCTCCTAGGACAAGTTGAGAAACATGGTTTGATTTTCTTTCCAGGGTCACATTTAAAATCTACTCTTATCACCGGATATTGGGACATCTGGTAAAGCTAATGATACGAATATGAGCCTTGGATTTAATAGCAGCCTACTGTTCCTGCATACTTTGGTGTCTGGAGAGAGGTTTCAAGGATGTCCCCGGTCTCACATTGAACAGGAGAATAAACAGTGGTAAATCAAGTTTTATGGGCATACTTTGCAAGCTATGAAATGCACAACTGGGATCCCAAATGGAAATTCCCAGGTAAGGCACTATTTAATTTACAAACAGATGTACTTCCATAAGCACCCTTCGACACGAAAAGCCCTCTATCAACAATATAATAAGGTACACCTTTCTAAAGTCTAGGCCTGACATATTTAATCCTCTTAGGTTAAGATATGTTGTTATATTCCTGTCTCAGACATGGCCAAATAATTTTTACCAGTTGTCCAGCAGGCATGCCAATTTAAAGCTAATAACTTTACAATCGCATAAATAGCTTAAAGAATGACACTGTAATATTTTAAAGACAGCGTGACACTGGAAAATATGCACTCTGTCACAGATCGTCACCTACACCTGTTTGGCCGAGCTCCGGTTTATGGTTTACTCCGGGATAACAGATGGGTTAAATCCATCCATAAAAAGAGTCTTTAAATCAGCTCGCATGTGACCTCACAGGCACCAGTGTAAGCTAGCCCCACGTGCAGACAGGAGAAGACCCTTAATGGTGCATAAGACTCATATCCCCTCTCTGACCATAAGGCCCCATCGGTGTCACTCAGAACAGGCTGCCATTTCACCATGTCCAGCACAAACATCGGTGCCAGCTGCCTTGTGCAACAGCACAGATCATACAAAGTTTATGTCCCTGCACTATTTATTAACTGCCCGTTTGTACCTTGCACACCCTGTTACCGTGATGTTAAGTGTACTATATGCTGCTTTATGTTGCACCACGGCCATGGAGAAATGTTGTTTCATCACATGTACATGTATGAACCTTCTACTTAAGCGTAGGAGCCCATTATTTTTCAGCATATTGCAATATAAGTATCATTTATGACAAAGTATATAAACACTTATGAAAAATAAGTCAATACACAGACTACATATTATAATTATAACTTTCAGTTGCAGACACATCCAAAAACCCTTTTACTCTATTGCGTATGTAATGTACAGAGCCTAATATTTCAAATGATCAGCCAAAAACTTGCTCTAAGCAACTAGAGGAGGCAAGACTAAGACATCTGGTTGGTTGGTCCTGCCTCCTCTAGTTGCTTGGACCCAATCTGATTGGGCATTGCTCTGAACCAATATTTTTTTTTTGTTCTGCCCTCAGAACATTTTTGTATAAAACTCCCACAAGCCAAAAACTTACAGATGATGGAACTGAACCTGCCAGAAAGGCATTGGATAGGAATGGTCACATTACTAAAGTGGATCTCTAAGGTAACAGTGCCAGACATGGGCCAGTGGACCCCTCAAACTCAGTTTCTGTCTCTGCGGAGTTTATTCCCTCAGTACCTGTATGTCTACTTCCTGAAAACTGACCTCCAACCCATTATCATTTAGCAGTTTAATATAAAGTGGCAAAAGTGAATCCCCTGTGTTTGTAGGGTGTCAGCCCAGCCAGTGGTGGCCCTGGCAGTACCACTCCACAGACTAGGATAAGTCAACGTTGGTTTCCTTTAAAAATCGGTACATAGTGTGCTTAATGCATAGAGTTTGTTCCATCAGGTCGCATGAGTAGAGCAAATGAGCATCTAAGCCTTGCAGCAACAACATTGCAATAAGACTGTATCACATATCAGAAGAAACCATGAAAATCCCACCATACATACAACTAAGAATAGACTCTGCCGATATTTTTCCAGGAAAGTGTAATCTATAAATATGCTTGTTGCTTTATACGTATCAAGTAGAACAATAATTACTACCTTGTGTTTTTAAACATGAACATTTGTTGCTTGAATTGGAAGTATGTCCTGTTATTAGTCTGCAAGCAATAAGGTTTGTTACGCAGCCCAATTAGCTTCTTTAAAATCCATTAAGGTAATGGCATCTGAGGGCCACCTACGTCTAATATGGTCAACTGGCAGGTTTCCCAAGCTAAATGAGCTTCTCATTGACTATCGTCTGGTCGGGTTGCCTCCCCGACACAAGAATCTAAACAACAGATTGCTAAAAAGAGCTACCAACGGTGTGATGTAGACTTTCAGACATAGAATGGCAGGTCCCATTGAAAGGTTAAGCTGCAATTAAATTTATAGTTACGGTGATTTTTCATTTCAAAGCCTGTACCAACATGTAAAATGTTGAACTGAATTTAATTTAATTTAAATTGTTAAATTCATCTGAGATCCATATTCAGTTTTGGACATTTCAGGTCCAGATAGTAAAAATCCAAACCTGCATTTTGTTTCAACCGGGTCAGTTGAGCATTAAGAGTCACAGTCACAGAGTAACTCAGCTGGCTGGTTGAAACAAAATCCTGGACTGGATTTTTACTTTCTGGACCCAAAATGTCCACCTCTGTCCAAATTAATCAGGGGTGACTGAGATATTGTGCATAGGTATATGGTAAAAATAGAATATGTCAACCATAATTTATTAAATGTGTTAAATCATTCCTAGGAATAAGTACAATGACAATAAATGTCTAAACGTTTCACTCCTTGAAAAACCAGGGTGTATTTTTTAGTGTAACTGAAGCATGTGGACAAGCAGAAAACTGTTCCAATGACCAGGATTGAGGGACTCCGATGCAGAAAATGGCGCAGCCTTTGTGCCTGAATCCAGGCCAGGTTCCATAGGCATCATCAGGTCCACAGTAACACATAGTGAAAACAAATGCCACTACTGTCCAGCCACAGAATCTGGTAGTAAAATTACTAGTGTGAACCCTCGTGAAATTTGCTTCCTCCCCCTGGTCAGCAAAAGCTATGGAGGGGAACCCCCTATTCGGTCAACAAATGTCGATTCAAGAGGAACCGCATAACCCTCCCCCACTCAATGGGAGAATTCCACAGAGGACCTATGACTAGGTTGCCCCCCCTCAAGATGCTAAAAACATTTCAGTTTAATTGGACTGATTCCAAATGTAGATCTAATGTTTTGACATGTGACAGACACGTGTATTCATCAAATTAGCTTCCATGTAAATATGTCCATGAAAATAACTCCATTGCTCCAAAATAAATCCACATTTTGCATTTAAAATATGATGCAAATGATGACATGGAATATTGTTTTGGTTGGTTTGTTTTCATTTAGAGGCAGTGAGTGGATGTTTGAAACAGCTGGGTCAAAATTTGGTCGTATCATGTCTGTCTTCCAGCACAACGGGGTACGTGCAGTACATTCGAAACTCTAAAATAAACATCCAAAACAATCCAATGTGTGATGATTAAACTAAGCAGTCAGTAGTTCACTGCAGTGAACTCATACACAAGACGTTTTGTATTGCAATTCACCTGACTGGCACATGGTTGCAAAGACAGGTGTGTAAACCTGGAGTACTGACCTGGTCTTGTGAGAACAGAGTATTTTAAGCAATGTTGGACTCCAAAATCTACTCATAAATTATAGAAATAATCACAGTGATCTTATAGCAGGACGTTCGAATTTGTCACAGACACTAAAGCAATACTTTTCCTGCTCCCACTATTTATGTATAGAGATAAATAGGGTATTTTAATAATCCCAAACGAGAAAATCAGGAGAAACAAGTGTTTCTATTCAGACCAAGGCTGAGACATGAGCTGTCCAGCATTTCATACTTCTCCTTGTACTGGAACATAAACCAGCGCTCATGAGATTTGCCACAAAAATGATTTGGCAACAGCAACAGTGCAGGCAGAATGTCTTCATAAATCACAGACCAAGGATCTATGAGTATCACACAAAAACATCTGTAAAGAATAGCAACATCTGTTCACACTCTGAAACATACCAGCAGTACCAAAGTCAGTAAAATTACCACTCTGAATATTTCATTATGTTATATTAAGTATGTGGTGTAATTGAAAATTCAGTGACTGGCATCACTTTCAGTGGCCTGTGTTACCTATGCGCAAAACGCGATATATTTACTGGGGAAATTCATTAATTTTTTCTGTAATTAAATGCAGATCTCTTTTTGGTTAAGGACTTCGACTCACCAGTTCCAGCTACTAGAGGCCTACCGTTGTAACCTTGAGTGAGGAACTTGCGTTGTTGCTTTCAAATACTTACCAGTACAAGCAAGTACAAATTACAGGCATCAATATATGCAAATAATTTTTAAACTTTAGTGATGATGACAATTATTAATATTTACTGATGTCATGATAAACATGACTTACATGTTTCTAAATTCGGGGACAGCCCCACTGGAGCAAGTTGGGATTAAGGGTCTTGCTCAGGAACCCAGTGATAGTCACGTTAGAGATGGGATTCAAACTCACGCTCTTCAGGAGCCGGAGGCAAGCAGCCTAATCACCAACACCCAACAACTATTCAGCACCTTGCGTAAAAATCTACCAGCATGGCCTGTGTATCTGTTGCAAACCTGTGAAATGCTTTTGCCTTACCCCGACCTTTGCCCTACCCCCGACCTTTGCTCTCCCAGCTATTGAAGGAGATCCGGTGGCTATGTGGAAAGATCAAACAAAATGACAAGCTCCGAGGCCCCCTTGGCCACAGAGGGATGGGTTCCCATCATGACTCTGCATTGGTACATTTTACCTATTTCTAAACATTATCATGTCCACTGTTGTAAGGACTTTTTAAATTGGAAATATAAGAAAATTATTAATTTCCTCCGAACTCGCAAATTTTTCTCAGTTTTAAAAATGTACAAAATATTCAAGTTTTTATAAATAAGCTGTCATGACAGTCCTATAACTTCCATTCTAGGATGTTATAAAGTAGGATAGGAATATATGAAGGTTGTTGTCATTAGATTTTTGGAGAATTCTTAGGCAGAGTGGCCATACTGCCAAGGAATTCACTTCCCTGAGTTACCAGTAGAGGGAGAACAGCAACTGTTTCTAAAGATCCATCTACGGGAACTTGTAAGCCAGACTGTATTACTGCAACATGGTAATGTAACAAAAACTAGAACCATCTTTTTTTGTTTTCCCTGTGAGCATCAGGAATACAACTTTAAGGAAAGCTTTCTATAGGTCTCATATCAGGTTCTGTATTGCGAACTGTAATTAAACACATCTAGATGTTAAATTTTGGTAACTAGAGAAATTGATTCACTGATTTGGAGCAAACTGTTTAATTACTGTGAAGAACTTTTAAATGTACACGCTCACCCTCAACAGTGTTCTGTTTGTCTGATTTTCATTCCAGTTCATATTAATAACACATCTGCACGTCATGTTAATGGAAATATGCTTTCCATCATCCAGGGAAATATTCTGTACTATGTTGTTTGCGATTCTCCCACTTTGATTCCAGCTGTTTTTGGGCAAAAACTGTACATTGTCTCTTATTTAATTAGGCCACGCATTTCTGTCTCTTCACTGTTGTGTGTTACCTGCAACAAGTCATGTTAGGAGTCCGGAATTAAAACTTTATTAAGTATTAGGTATTATTGGGTATTAAGTATTAAGTTTTAGGTTATTAAGTATTTGCTGACAGCTTGTAAGCCTGTGCAGTAAAAAAGCCCTTGGATTTTCTTTAATTATACAATTTGCAAAGTGTGTATATATCATTCAGGAGTACACTCAATGTATTTGATCAATGTGATAGGTATATTATTCAAAAGAATAACAGTATCAAGCTAGAAAGGATTTACTGAAAGGCAAACTTAATCTGGCTAGAAAGAAATGAATTATGTCCTCCACTGCAGAGAATGTATCAAAATCAATTTAGGTGATTTATTGCTATTTATTTAGTAATTAAGACTGGCCTGCACAATCAACTTTATGAAGACTAATGTTCATAAATGCTGCTCTACACAGAGAGAAACCCCATCCTGTTCAGAAAATAAAAGATATTTACCTTGGCACTATGCAGGTTGGAGCTTCTGATGCTGGTGAGCTGAAAAAAATCCTATCAATAACTTAAATGTGTGGTTTCCAGACACCCAGAGCTGGGAGGTTCAAGTCAGAGATTCAGCCAGCAGAAACTTGAAGTTTAATCTTCGTTTAGCAAATATTAAAAGCAAGAAAATAAGACTTTTTCATCTCATAATATATGGACTCACTGTGCTAATACCACATTTGTTCATTGTTACTGAACTCAACTGTTTTCATATACCTACGCTCGATTCATTTTAGACAGTAGCTTAGTTTCCTGAAAGAAATTTCTGAGAACACCCTAAATATTTGCTTTGAACATGAAAGTCTTAACAAATTAACTCTGAGTGTAATATTACACCCTACATTTAAATGTAAATGATCTTGAGATCAGTAAAAGAGGCATGCAAACATATTATTTTTATTTTTTTTTTATTGTGCGTTTTGATATCGACCACAGATTGATCTTTTAGGCTATTTTTTTCCCGATTTTCTAGATCATTTCGGCAGTTAAACATAGGGTTATACCGGTTATACCAGAGGTGGAGATTTCAGGTCCAGAGAGTACAAATCCAGAACAAGATTTTGTTTCAACCAACCAGTTGAATATAAGGAGTCACAGTCACAGAGTACTCAACTGGTTGGTTGAAATCTTGGTCTGGATTTGTGCTCCCTGGACCTGAAATCTCCACCTCTGGGATATACCCAGATGGTCCACATTTGCTCTCTCCCAATTCCAGGGGGCTGGGAGGGAGCAAAAACATGAACCGTCTCGGGGTCCCCAAGAACCGGTTTGAGAAACATTTAATAACATAACTGATCGACAACGAATGCATTTCAAGTACCATCCCGAAGTACTGAAGTACCAAAGAAGTATCGCAGCTGGTTTTTACTTTCGGTATTGGAACTTTTTGAGTATTGGTACTCAATGGAAAAGAAAGTACCAAAAGTACTGCATATGTGCATTGGAAAAGTGTCCTCACTAAAATGTCTGAGCTCTCCACTGAAATATATATATAGACAATGGTACCTCAGTTCTCGAACTCATTATAACTCGAATTTCTTAAAAGTCAAACCAAACTGTTCGAAAAAAATTACCCAGAGCTCGATCTGAATCTCAGAAGTCAAACCGTGAATGCCGACCTAAGATAACTTGTTCGCATGGAGAAGTGAGTCACGCGGCACGTCTCTCAGCAGAAACAAAGGGTACAGCTTCAGTCTCAGCCTCGCATTCGCTGTGATAGCACCTTGCATGTTTACACTAACTGAATACATATTTTTAGACAGTAAAAATACATTTAGACAATGATAGACAGTAGCACTAATTATAATTATATAATAAAATCCAATTAAAAATAAGGATTTCTTATTAATTATTTTAATATTAACAATAAATTATTCATACATTTAATTATAATAATATTGTTGTGCCGAGCCGGAAAAGAATGGACAAAAATGAGCAGACGTGAGGGTATCAGGGAATACGGGGTTTATGCCGTGTCCACACATACACGGGTATATTTTATAATGGTGTTTTTCTTCCTCTGTTTAAAAAAAAATCCCTGTCCACACAAACATTATCTTCTAGAAAATTTCCGTCCACATGAAACCGCTAAAATGTGCTGTCAAAAGCATACCAAAACAATGGTCGGCATTATAGCTCTAACCGTACTGCCATGTTAGCCAATCAGAAGCCTAATTGCCAGTCCTGTTAAATTGAAAACCATGGCGCACATTCCAACGCCTGTGTTGATCAATATAATGCGAGAGTAATTCAACATTTACCTGTACACATGTAAGAAGCCCTGTGATCAAGGTTAGCACAAGAGCTATTTTAGCTAAGTTTGCCATTGCTCAAACTCGCCTAATGTATACAGCAAACAGCACACGCTCTGACGTTAAGTAAAGTGGACAACGGCACACAATCTGACATTTTGAGCCAAAAACTCCGTTTTCCCTGTCTACATGTCAACGCTGAAAACGGAGTTTCTTAAAATCTTCACCCTGGATGGAGTTTTGCAAAAGCTCCTTTTTCAGTGACCTGAGATGCCGTTTGTGGACAAAAGCCCAAGACGTATAGAAAAAGGTACGTTTTAAAATATACAACAAGGCAACAATTACAGGTAAGGTAGGCGAAACACAGATGGAAAATACAATGGCCGGACTGGGGAAACAAACTGAAGGACTAATGACAACAACCAGAAACAGATGATCACACGGGGATTCCACACGGGGTTAACGAGGGGGCGTGGCACATGGAAGGAGCGGACGGTCGAGGCTGGACACATTTTTTGGATACATTTATTTTCTTACTTTAAAAATTACTGTTTTAACTTTCTCTTGAGAATAAGGATGTAAAGGAAGTTAGATATATGCAAAGCTATCATACCATTCGCTCATACACCATACATTCACATATCATGGACTGACACACCGTTCACTCACACAGGCTCGATTTCGTAACTCAGTTTTTGGAATGTAAGGGGAAAGCAGAGTACGCAGTGGGAACCCCATGACGACATGGAGAGAACATGTAAACTCCACACACTTGGATCCACGGTGGAGACACAGACCCTGGTCGCAGAGGTGGCAGTGTTAACCACTGCACTACCCCACATAAAGCCATTAATCAACTAAAAAGATCCTTATTGCCCATATCAAAGCACTACTAATTGCTAGGATTTCTCATCAATTAGTTCCTTTACCAATTTGATATTTTCTTTATTGACCATGACGAAGAAACAAAGCACTCCAACACATAATTTAAAAATGAAAACAGTCTGAAAAGCTGGAGAAAATAAGACTTGTTCAACATGACTAAGAAATACAGCTTTAAAATATGACGAAACGTTAATCTCCAGGATTCAGGTCTTTCACAGAGCTGCTCTGGGTAACAGAGATTTAAGGTGCCTGTCTTCTGAATCTTTCCCGCTCCAACCAAGCATCATCAGTCCTCGGTGAAGGGTAGGGAGAGTGCTTAGGATCCAGATTCTGTATCTGATTGCTGAAGCATGTTAGTTTGAGCTGGATGGCAGTGGGAGTTTCAATAATGGAGCAGGGGCAGTTTTTTTTTTTCCTTTTTTTTCCCCTCTTCTCCTTTTTTTCCCCCTTTCCTTCCTTTCTTTCCCCTCTTTTTTTTTTTTTTGGCCCTCCACCACCACCCCTCTGCGGAGGACTACTTTATCTTTTATTTACTTATTTTTATATATATATATTTTTTTAAATTATCCTTATCTATTTACTGATTTATTTCCCTCATCAGAAGGAGAAGGGGAGAGAGAAGGAGAAAGGGAAGAGAGAAGAGAAAAGGAAAAAAAAAGAAAAGGGAGAAAGGATATAGCACCCCTATGAAGACACGGAAAAATTGATAGGCCTAGTTTGAAAAACTGAACACGTGATATAACAACCGCTGCA
>JABFEA020000085.1:10450410-10462255 GCA_019775915.2 Cyphomyrus plagiostoma
GGAACCCCAGGAGGACCACCGCAGGGACAATTGCAGCCCCTACCCAGAAAAGGGCAGAGGAGAGCCCCGGGGGGGGGGGCCATCCGGCAGCCACAATGCTGGAGCCCCAGGGGGCCGCGGCGGCGAGCCCGCAGGTCCCGCGGGCGGTGGGCCACACCCGGGCAGACCGGGCCCCGGGTCCAGAGCAGGGGCAGTTTTGGTGAAGTCCACAGATGGACAGCTGAGTTAATGAGGGCCAGCAGACTCCGTCTGGCATGAAACAGAGGGATCTCTGGGCCCCTACAGAAGATCATAGTGCTAACAAAATGCCTGGTGATTGATTCATTGTGCATTGAGTTTTTAAAAGTAATAAATCGCCTTTGTTTGATTCAGCCCAGTTGCACTGTACCTCTGGTCCACTCTGTTGGCGGAACAGTCATATCGGGCTTTTTTTTTATAAAAAAGGATGCAGGACCCAAATCACAGCTGTTGATAATAAACATTTTAGAATTCCTTATCACAGCACTATCTTTGTGTACAACAATGCACATGGCTGGAGGCTTGCTTGCACCGATGCAGCCAGCTGCTGGTGTTTGGAAAAGCATCTGTCATTCAAGTCTTTCCCTATGAGAAACGCGAACTAAAGTCTTCACAAAAGGACCTCTATTCAAAAAGACTTGGCCCCAAAACACTGAGTGTGCAAAACCACAACACAGCCTTCTAGAATTTTTTTTGTTTTTTTACAAACTATAAAACTGAATCTTTCTCTATAGCAAACACTTGGTTTTCTGCGCAGTGACTTGAAGCAAGGTTGATTGGTCATTTCATCCGGTAACTTTGCTAGGGAAAACTGCCTTCCTTACTGTAACCTCAGTGACTTCATATGAGAAAGCATTTTCCTTGTGTTAAGAGCACTTTAAAGCAATAACAAACCTTTAAGAAATGGTTTTAGCGAAACCACACTGATCATTGTTTAACTTATTGTAGATTTTCAGATTAACATGCGTACACCACAGCACAAACTACATTCTGTAGGAATGACAGCAATGTTTCCCCCTTTGGTGGTGCAGGTTCATTCTGACAATGTAAGATGCATGCAGGAGCAATAGACGTACAATTTGTAAAGTTACCAGCCGTGGTATAGTAATATATGGATGGGACTGCAGTAGCATTTAGTAGCTAGCTAATAAGTTGCGTCTGTGATGCTGGAAATCGACGTGAAACATGCTGAACCGTAGTTTGAATAGGCAGAATGGGGACATTATAAAACGCTAAATGTGAAAAAGCTTAATGTGGTTTAGCGTACCAAAACAGTGACCAATAATCACCGAATTCCTCTAGACATATCGTCCGAAAGACTACGTCCGAAAGACTACGTCCAGATGTGATGGGTGTTTGGAGGTTCTAACAAATATATTATTGAATGTGTTGCACGAGAACATGGAAACGCTGCTATTTTGAAATTAAATGACAGAAATAAATTAAATAAATTGTATAACAATTATCAATATACTTCTCCAAGGATGTACTGATCGGTGTTGTGATTAAAAATGGGGACACCATCCTTACTTAAATTGATAGCTAAGCTTACATAGAAAATAATCAGGGGCTCTACCGGATAGTGGTAGTACAATTATCTGATGGCTGGGTCAGGAGGTAGTGCCCCCCCGCCCCAATTTATTATTGAGGGGTTGCAGATCACAGTCGACCACTTGGCGACCACTGGTTTCATGTGCAATACAATGCAAAAAAACCCCAAATAAAACACATGTAGCTTGGAAGAATGGTTTATCGACGTTAATTAAGGAGAGTGCTTAATTCCAGTCCTGATGGGGCCCATCTGCAACACAGTTGGCAGACTTACCTGCTCAGACACACCTACTAAACCTGCTAAACAGCTGATCAAGGTGTGTTTGAGCAGGGAAATCTGTAAACTGTGGTGGATTCTGGCCCCCCAGTACTGGAATTTGAGATTCCCGCTAAACATAATTGAATTTGGCCTAATTATGCAAATATTTCAGCCGAAGACATATACAGTGGTACCTTGGTTATCAAACTTAATCCTCTCCAGATCAAATCCTAAAAAGTTCGAGTTCTGGTTGAATTTTTCCTATAATAAATAATGGAAAACCAATTAATTGGTTCCCGGCCCCCCAAAATTACACCTATTTTTTTTTAGCATTTAAACACAAAATGAACAGGATAAAACAAGAAGAGTATTTTTTTTCTTAATGGCTTCCAAAACGATAAAGATCTTATCCCAACATAACCCCTGTCCTGCCCCGATCGTCCGCTCCTTCCGTGTGCCACGCCTCCTCGTTAACCCCATGTGGGATCCCAATGTGATCAGCTGTTTCTGGTTGTTTGTCATTAGTCCTCTGTATTAAGGTCGCGTTTCAGTTTTTTTCCCCAGTCTGGTCATTGGGTGCATTCAACTTGCTTACAGCGCTGGCTTAAAGCAACATATTCTGATCCTGATGCAATGCATTATGGTCAGATGCTTTGAGAGATCTCACCTGGCTGCACAAACTGGATGACACACCTTTGCCCTTATTGGCTGAAGAGTTTAGTTACACGCATGACGTTTGTATCCCAGGCAGTTCCGGTACGTAAATTTCTATTTCTCCCAAATATCATGTAAAGCAGTGAGAACTGGTTTTCAGTTAATTTACCTGGTAAAATAAAGTTTAAATAAATGACATAAATGCTCCAATAGTACATGTAAGTTAGTGGTTTATTTATTGTTAGTTATTGTAATGTTGTGCTGCTTTATTTGGTTAATCGTCCAGTTTGTGAAGAAGGCATTCAAGTAATTGCATTGTAGTATGACTGGCGCGTACAATTTATATTAAGTATAAATAGTAAGTTTGACTTGTTTTATTATAATACATAAATAAAGATTTAAGCAGTTCCTTTGCTAACCCTCCTTGCCCAACCCCAGCCCATCAGTCCATGCACCCTTCTCATCAGCTCCTGCTCTGAGACAGGGTGCCTTTGGCCTCTCTCGGTTTGCTGAGGGTGGGAACTTTGGTACAGACCCCTTTAGGGACTTTGGTACAGATCCCTCTAGGGACTCTGGTACAGACCCCTCCAGAGGCTTTGGTACAGATCCCTCCTGGGGCTTTGGTACAGACCCCTCCAGGGACTTCGGTATAGACTCCTCCAGGCCACAACGCTCCACCCGACGCCCACCTTCATTTAGAGCACGTCCTTGTCATTTTTTATCAATACAGCCTCTGGAACCCGAGCCTGCCCCCCCCCTCCCATTGCCTGGTCTCTGATTGCACCACCCTCAATGTGGGTGCCCTAAAACAGAGAACGATGCTAAGGCTATTCCCAAGGCCGCAGTTGCCAGGAGATCGTGCCTGGGGTTGGGTCATTGACCAGGAGTGAAAGCAAATTCATGCAACCAGCAGAGTGACTTTGGTGAGACATCCCTAAAATAGTACAGATGTTGGTTTTAAATACCCCAAACTTTGCATATAATGTTAATGTTATGTGATATCTTCAATGGATGTTAGCCAAAGAGGGAACAACTGTGCAGTCTAAAGGAACAGTCTGAATTTATTTAAAGACTAGAAGCATTGTTTGGCTTCCATATTTCAGGAAATGTTGGCTCCCGATTTCCTGAAGACTAACATTAAGAAATAACAATAATGTCAGAAAGGCCAAAAAAACATAGGCCAATAAAAAATTTGCTGTGGGAAATGTGACTTTTCACAAGACGCATCCTACAATTTCAAGTCATCTTCGGTAATATTTACTGCTTACTGTTACTGAATTTTTATAAGTACAGCAAAAAATATTTCCAGTTGTACGGGAAAAAGCAAGTTATGTCTATTATTTGAAATCTTACTTTAGCTTTTCATGTATATTATAAAGTCTACAGAAAAGGGATCACAAATATGCTGCAAATTACTGGTGTACTGAGTCTTCATACATCTAAAGTATAAAATGGATGGAATAATTATAGAAATGGAAGGTTGGATGTTTTCTGTGTGTTTTTGTGAAATGTAAAATGATTGTATATGTAAACCTTTCAACAAATCAGAAAGTTCCAACCATGACAGACATGTCTAGGAAAATTGTCAACACAGAACAAGCACCCAATGAGATTAATCCAGCAGGGTGGAATTGCAAGTACATCATTATAGTATTTTGTTTCCCACAATGTTGGCAACGTTTATGTGTGTTTAATCATTTCTGGAGCTCTAAATGGTTTTTTTTTTCTGAACATGACGTGGTGCCAACTTCATCCCATGAGATGAACATTCTGAGATGGCAATATGATGGGTGGAAAAATATTCTGTTTTTACTGTGTTTTTATGGTAAATACATCGATTATAATAGTGTGCATGAATCCTGCATTTTTTGTTTGTGTACTATTGTACTATTGACAACACAAACTGTAGGACATTCTTAAGCTAGTATCCAGTACGCTAAAGTAGCGTAAAGAAAAACAAATGCCATCATCCTCGTGAAATGGCATTTCACTCTACAATGCAATCACTCAAAGGACAAGAAAATGATCAATAAGCCAAAATGCCGCTTTCTACCATACAAGAAATTGCTACCATGCTATTCAATGTTGGCCTCCCTTGTTGGATCTGTATTGTTTCATATGTTGAAGAACATCATAATATCATACCAACATGAAGATCATCCATCCATCCATTTTCGGACACGGCTCGTCCTATTCATGGTCGCGGGGACATGACGATCGTTTAGGCACCATTTTCTTTGACTGCCATGGACTATTGCACATTACTCTATTACTATTATTACTGATATCGTTGTTGTTTTCGCTACAGTGCTTATGGATTTACGTCATTTGATCGTTTCACCGAATCGATTTCTCAACGGCACAGAAAGATTTTCCTACTAAAACTTGACTTGGCAATCTTTTGACCAAACTGGAAGAAAGTTAATAGGCCAGCGGCCTGTACTATGAAGCCCGGTTACTGGCTTATTGGGGTAACTTGTCAGATTTAAGGTACCACAGTTTAAATGGACTTTATATTCGTTCACTTACATTTTGCCCAGACTATTAAATCCAACAAGTCACCCCGATAAGCCAGTAACCCCACTTCGTAGTACAGGCCCCAGGTGAAAGGAAGCTTATTACAGGCCTATAGTCATCCTACTTCTCCTCTTACCAGAGATTTCCCAGACTACACTTGTACTGCATCGACTATTACCACTGGCATTGGACTTCGCATTATTAATGCAAAGATGAATGTTTCTTCTCTAAAAATATTTCTCTAACTGGATGTCCTAAACATGTGAGATCATTGTAAACTCTGTTGATCCTGTTCATCTTAGAAAGTCAGGAGATGTTGCCAGGCTGAGATATATCTCTTCGGAATTTGCCGTTAGCGTAAACTGGCTGCTCGTGGTTCATTCTGCTGATTTACTGCAGTCTGGACAGCTTCATGACAGAGACGAGGAGACTGGCTTATAAAGCTGTCTCCTTTCACCTGATTGGGCCTCATATCACCGCAGTTAACGACAGTCAACCGCACATCACCGTCACCCCTTTATCTTTTACAAATGAAAGCTCTTTACTGGGAATTATATCGGACTGATTTAGAACATGAGAGGTCCAAAAACCATATACCACACGATACAATCTGCTTTGTTGGTAAGTTTCCATAATATTAATCATAAATTATCTTCTCCGTGTATACACCTGGAGGCAATTAAATTTAATTGACTCAAAGTTAAGCACACTCTCTCAAGCCAGTCTCTCCAAATATTTGAACCTGACTGGCCACAACTTCCACTAATCCTCTGGCACCATATCTACTATGAGTAACTCAACTGAGTGTTTCCTTTTGACTACTCCTTATAAAGCCCATGCAAAACAGTTACGAAAGCAAACAAACACAACTAATCTATTGCCCTGGGTTACTGTCGTTTCATATACACATATTTGGCACTTTATTATTTACAGCTGCTAGCATACACCTCTGAACAAAGCAAATTGCATGGCTGTGACGGAACACAGCATGTGTCACATAAAACACTTACACATAAAGCGTGTGTCAAGAGCATCAATTACTGTTTTACATTAGAATGGCTAAATCGTCTTTAAATGTGGGGCCATTGAAGGTGCCATAAGTGGTGGTTCCGATATCTCAGAAACAGATACCCTGCTGGGATTTTCACATGCTACTGTATCAGGAGTTTACAAAAAAAATCGTGTGACGAATGACAAGGCACCAGTCAGTGGCATTTCTGTGGCTGAAAATGTCCTGTTAATGTGAGAGGTCAGAGGAAAATGGCCAGACCCGCTAAAGACAACAGCAAGGCCGCAAATGTAAAAATGACCAAATAATGCCATGCAGGTTGGTCTTTCTGAAACCCATAAACCTATTTTAGAGAAAAAAGGAGGCCCCGCCTAACCCTAGCTAATCATGTTAAATATGATAGTCACGGACTCTATTTGTCTAGGAATTACAATTGTGCTATTTTGATACGAGAACTTTATTTACATCATATTACATACTGACGCTAACCTCCAAGGCACCAAGAAGAGCAACGGTTATTGGAAGGCAAGTGGTCTCACTAGAGGTGTCTTATATTTGAATTTGGATGTATTTGTCTTCTGCAGCTTCTGAGTTTGGACTTGTGTCATGTTTGTTTCATAAAGAGTGGTTTAGGGAGTCTTCCTGATAGAGAAGCACAGCTGAAGAATGTCCTGGGCAGCTGCAATACAGCACTGGGTCAAAAATCTGACAGCTTCAGTTACACTAATTCAAATTCCGCAGGAGCAAACAGCGGCAGACCACTGCTGGTCTTTGCACAGAGAACCGGGGAATGGGCCCCTCAGGTGGAAAGGTAGGAGAAACGAGGGCCACATTAGTCTGGAGGTCACTGCCAAGAAAAGCCACTGGGACGGAGGACTCCCAACAGAAACTCCATAAGCAGCTGGACTCAAAGTATTGACCAAAATATGTTAATTTTAAAATGGCTCAATTGCCTGTGGATTGTTATTTTATAATTTCCCCCAAAAACAGATCTAACGGACCAGCAAACTATCATACAATTTCCTTTATGTCACATTCCAATAAGATTAGACTCTTACGTAGAATGGAAACTATTGGACATATAACCTGGAATGTTTACAGGGATGGTCGATGGACAGGAGACGTCACGCAAGATGAATAATCGAAAAAAATAAAATGAGGCGTACCAGACATAATTCAACAGGTGTTTTCGATTCTATTTGCTATGCCAAACTACTGTTCCCAGTGATGGAGGTACCAGAGTATCTCTTTGTCTTCATGATGAATTCGTACACTGTACACGAATTGGAATTTATGACTGAATATGGAGAAACTGACAGATTCCAGGTAAAGGAGTTACTGTGTAAAATCATAAAATCTCATGGTGATATTATTCCTGTACATATATATACACACACGCATAATATTATTGCAGGTGGCATCCTATGACAGTATCACGCTTGAATTCATGGATTGAGAGGTGTGTTCCAGTAATTTTGTCCATACAGTTTGTGTGTGTGTGTGTGTGTGTGGGTGGGGGGGGTGTATATATACACACATGTACACCAAATACTGAGAGAACCTGGGCTTGCGTGAAATCAAGATTAGAAGATGAAACATCAATAACCATCATCATGCAGATGACCTCACATAAAAAAAAAAATGAAGAAAGCTTAAATTGAAAAGTTGTGACTATAAGTAAACGTGAAGTAAACAAAGGATCACAGGATCAGCGGCAGGCAGCGTTGGTGGTGAAGTCAAAGAGATTATGGACAGCTTTTGCCTCCTTGGAACAGTCATCAAAAACACCAGATCTGCCAGTCAAAAATACATAACAGATTACACATAGCAAACACATTACACATAGCTGAGATGAAGGACCTTGAAAAATTCTTCAAACGTATTTACATGTCTATGAGAATAAAGATCAATATGGATATGAAAGCTGGATGATGAATAAACAAGACAAGAAGAGTATTAGGCCTTTGGATACTAGTGCTAGTGAAGACTTTAAAGAATAACATGAACTGCAAACAAAACAAGCCAGTGATTTTCTTTCATACCCTTGTGATCATATCAAGCCCGAATGTCCACGTGAAACACAAATGAGCAGAAGATCTCACATGATGAGAATGTCCGGTGCATTTGGAAAAACTACAGCTTTTGGAAAAGTGGAGGACAATCAGGCACAAGGGACATAGAATAACAATGAACATGCCTTTCAGAAACCTGACAATGAGCTCAACAGACAGAATGTTCTGGAAGAACGCTGCCTTTTATTGTCTCCAGGAGTCTGCACCTAATAAAGTCTTAATAGCGTGATACCTATTAAGAAAATGGAAATGTTATACCCTACAAACGACTGCAGAGCCTAGAGTAGACACAGTAACCTTCCCAAGTAATCGTTCCGTTTCTTTCATGAATCGGTCAAGCTAACTGATGATGATAAATGCAGGTGGAGGGCAATTAAGTCAATTTCCAATTCATTGCTATAAAGGCAACACTTCACTGAGACCTAAACGTATCATTTGACCATTTGTTCGTGCGCAGAAACCTGGATTATGTCCATTCACCGCTTTCTTCATAGGACCGCTTATGTTTTACTCATCACTTGCATCTAAGAAGCTGTGTACTGGGTGTTTTTACAGCAGATCGCTAAAAATGTGAGAATTCAAGAAAATCGCATATTAAGTTTCCATTTACCTCAATAAATTACGTAAATATCACTCATTTATTTCAGATTTTAGCGATTTGTGTCCAACTATGACTATTTAATCTGGGTTCACTGAAATTAAAAGCAGGTCTAGTAATAAACAAGGGGCATTTGCTTAAATATCCTGTACAAATATGGTACATATTAAATTAGACGTGTATTTGGAATACCATCTGAGGCACAGTGCTATTGCACTGCAGCCTTGTGTATTTCCACAATAGCACATTGCAAGCTGTCCAGCCAATTCTCTGCCATTAAAATTCAATCTTCAATGGCTAAAACATCAATCCGTAAAATAGTAAGTACAGTATAGGAATGTAAAGAATCTTCCCCTTGCAAAGTGAAATCCTTAAATCCGGAATGTCCAGTAACTGCATGGCTATATTATTACTTATGATAAGTAACAGGGAAAAGAATGTCCTTTGATTTTATAAAGGACCATTCTCCTTAATTTATTTAATTATCACGGAAACCTCTTTTCTATAACCATAAAAATGTAGTGTTGTTCAATACAGGAATTTAGGCACACTGTTGATGTATCTCCCCATGTTTTTATTTCCGGTCACATCAGTTCATCATCTGGAGGGAATCAGCAAATAAAGGCATTCACTAATTGACTAATGATTGGCTTGAGCTTGCCTTGGCTTAATGCTGGGTGATACACCGCAGCGCGCAATCAATCAAAACCCTACTTTGCACAAAATGCTTCTCCGCCTTATAAAGACAGGAGACCTTAATAGTTTCCACTTTTTAGGTACTTTTCATTTTGGATGCCCTGAGTTCTGGGACGGTGGCTATGGTCTAGACAGCCTCGCTTCTAGACATCCCGTAACAGTCTGTTCGATGATATAGAGCGCAGACAGAACTGCCTGACTGCCTAGTACAAGCATTCCATAGTTTGGCCTCAGAAAGTTTATACAGTATGCAAAAAAATACATAACCATGGATCATTAAGCATGATTGCTCTTGGGATGGGTCAGATATCTCCATCTCAGTCAGGTGTTCCTATATATCTGCCGTCTTTCTCGTTGAAAAGCATCTAAGATCATGCATGCCATTCCAGCAACCTTAGTCCCCGTGACCTCACATCTTTGCAGCTGACCACATAAAATAAACTTCACGAGCTATAAAAAAAAAAACATTGGCTCTGTATTTGTTTGAGAATATTGTTACGGAATTGCTGTCATGAGCGGCAATTTTTTTCATACCCTTGTACAGTAGCAACGATTTTCAGAGCGAGATATCTGGCTTGAACGCAAACAGCGGAGCATCGTTTAATTGGGAATTTCAATAAGTACGATTCACATACTGGCAGTTTAAACCCATAAACCTCGGAGGCTCCTCTTACTGTTACTGACAGAGACCACACTTCCCCCAGTGGCACCTGCCAACAGAAATAAAGATTCTCACTTCCCATTTGACTTGTGAGCTTCAAGCTCTTTTTGGAACCCACTTAATCTTTTGGAACGTTCTTATCAATTGGCTCTTTGAGCCATTTGAACAGCATGACTGATGTCTCTGGGAATATAAGGGGATTATGTTCTGGGCGTATACCCACAGACTCATGGACAGATGTATGCATGCATGTATGCGCAAACAGTCTTACAGACCGCTGCTTAGGATCAGGCCCCCTCAGGGACCAGGAAAACATCTTTGGCCTCACAGCGTACATGTCCATTCTTATATGTTGAGACATTGTTCAGTTAGAATTCCCTGCAAGGTAGGAGAACCTGTTCTTTCAGCTGGAATTCTGGAACCATTTTTGGTTTTCGTCTTAGCTTTATTGTTCTGGGTGCCTTTAACAAGAACAAGTGCAATGGAACTCCACTCTCATAAAAGTCTCTCGATTCGTGATGGACCGCAGAAGTCAGGCGGTCGCGAATGGCCAACAGCTACGTGGAGAACGTTCAGAAGGAGGTGGAAGGCCCAGAATAGCACCTGGACGGAATCTGAGACACTTAGCAGGAGATCATGCGGAGACCCGGCAGGGAACTGCGCTGCGGAGATCCAAAGCGGCATCTTGGCAGTTCACGATGTAAAATAAGGACAAAAATTGTGGGAAGACACAAAGGAAGAAGCTTGTTACAAAGCTGAAAAAGCTGCAACAGTTTCATTTAAAATGAATATTAAACATATGGCCCCCCTGCTTGTACTGCTGCAAATTTGTCTGGCACAACACATGTAACCAGCTACGAAAGTGAGGTCTTGAAAACAGACCACAGCCTAATTAACGAACGCGGATGGCTTAGATTTTCCCTTTGAGGCTTTGCACTGTATGTAAATGGATGTGTAAGCCTTCTTTTAAGGCACTAATTTGGTTTCTATATACAAATGTGGAAAAATGACTCTAAGTATAGGTCTTTGCTGGTCCTGGGCTCTTTTGGCAGCTATGTAATATCATTTATGATGATATATTGCTGGAATATGTACTGGTGGTCTTGTTCTTAAATCTGTCAGTCTTGCAGGGAACTTCCTAAATAGCTGATGCGTGACAAACAAACCTCCACCTCAAAAATAACTTTTTTATATATATATAAATACAAACAAGTTCAGAGCTTTATTTTACAATATGGCGTGGTATGGCGTACTGTAGCATGAAAAAAGCACATTCAGAAACAATAACAATTTCTCATACACATCACTTGATCTTAAACATAAAATACTCCAGCAGAGTTAACAGGAGAACAGGTCTCCTAACAAAAAATGAAGTACAGATGCTCCTCTAGTTATGAACGATTTACGTTCTGAAAGGCTGTTCGTAACTTGAAATGTCCGTAAGTCGTTATTCAACACCATTTTAAGGGTATACATAAGTACAAAGGACTAAGATGCTGGGAGTCGGCACGCTACGCTGCTGCGGTCAGAAGTCGTATTAGGCGGAATTGGCACGGCGAAAAAAAATTGATGTTTCGGGCAGGAAACGGGAGCCCAAGAAACACAATTTGGCTTTACGGTCCTCGTCGTTCGTCTGTCTGAAAGTTCGTAGGTTAAAAGTTCGTAAGTAGAGGAGCGTCTGTATATACAAGTTTCTTAGGGAAGTGCTTATCAGTGCACAGAAGATCCTACAGAAGAGCGATGAATTTAGAGATGACACAAGCTGACAGGCTGTTAATCTTTTGTTCAAGTAGAATGTACCTGTCCTTGA
>JABFEA020000085.1:10552866-10566062 GCA_019775915.2 Cyphomyrus plagiostoma
TTTCACTTAATTAACCAAATTTAATTTTCTCCAAACCAGGTAATAAATTTATCCAATAATATTCATTAAGGATTATTTCACCACCCCCCCCCCCCCAAAAAAAAAAAAAAAAATAAAAATTTGAACTTTTCCGATACCAAACACTTTCCTACGTGATTGCTCCCAGTAAATCGGGTAAATAAAACCTTCCAAAACATTTTGGTAAAGATGAAACCATTTACCAGGAGTCGGAATTAAGTGTGGTAAATCTCTTAACAGCCTGTTCCGTCCACATGTATTGCTCAACCCATGACAATATCCAGTGATACAAGTGAATACTGTGCATCTTTGGCTGGAATGAGATTTGTAAAAAAACATTAAGTTCGCAGGTTTCTGCGTAGTTCTTGTTTTACCTGTGAAAACATGGTAGCAGTGCGCAACGCAATGCAATTTTATTTAATCATCTCTTTTTCTTAGGTCATAAGTGGATGTTTCCTCCAAAAGCACTTCAGTAACACCTTAAACTTTTTTATTTCTTAATTTGACCTTTCTGACCAGTTCTGAGTGGACTAATAAAATAATGTTGTATTTATCCATGTTCTGATATCCATCAGTCATCCAAGTGTTTTTAATGTTATTATTTTGAGTACAATAGAGCGCAAGACGCTATCTATCATCTCTGTGGCGCCATATTTTTCCATCCCTTCCTCTTGATGTCTGATTTCACGAACGTTGTTTTTATCTGCCCATCCACAACCGTCCATTTACTAAACTATAGATAATCACGATTTCCGGAAATCATCTCGCAAGGCACAGGTAAACTACGTACAAACAATTATGGTTAATAGCGTGAAGTCGTCATTAAGAGGTAGTATACCATAAATAGTATAAACATTAATTAAATGGTGCTCGTAATCATAGCCGCTGGTAAATTAATATACCGTTTTTTAACGACGAATTCCAATCTTGAAGCTTCACATATCTTGAAATCCGGATTTTAATAGTATATGGCAGTATTACATCATATTGTGCTCCCGCTTTCTTGAAATAAGTCACTTATATGTTAATAAGGCTAAACGAATCTATATTTTCAAACTGCCGTTCGCAGAAATTTGCCTGCCGCCCCACACTGAATCACACTACGTCATTTCTATCCACGAGTGGGCGGGGATTTAGCTGCGCGGCGCGCCAATCGTCAAGCGGATGCTAATTAATATGTAAATGACGCACCAGCGGAGAGGGCTGACACGAGCTCACGATGAGAGCCGTGCAAAGAAACTTTTAGTCTCCGGAGTGGCTGCTTTATTTTTCACGGGGATCACCGGTGGGAAGAGAGAAGATCATATTGGGATACTGGCTTGGTTATACCACGACGGACATAAGCTGGCTCGTCAGTGAATGATATTAATTTGCACGTGTTTTCTCAGACCTGACGAAATATATTCATTTAAGTTCTCTTATGTCTAAAATGCAAAAGGTCCTTATGATAAACGATGATCTCTGCATAGTTTTAAATGCAGGGCAAAGCTGTTTCTCATATTAAATGCACTCTGGTTCCGCCTGGAACAGCCGGGCGCAAACAGTTACCGGAGTCCAGCGCATCTTCTTCGTCCATGCCGGTATTGCGGAACGATCTTCCATAACACTGTCGGAAGAAAGAGGATTTATTATTGTTTTTTTATTCCTAAATGGATCGTCATACTAGTTTAATTTCTATTTGGCTTCAGCTGGAACTTTGCGCTATGGCTGTTCTAATAAAAGGTAGCCCGATCGTCCCTGGGAAATTACCCGTTTCTACCTGGGTAGTTCTGTATTTTCTACCGTCTGTTTGATAACTTGAGTGTTACAACTACTTGTGGTTTGATACGATGGATCTGATCACTCCGGTTTCAGGATATGCGTGAAAAGATGATAAATCTACGATGATCATATATGAGATGATAAATTAGTCTATTGTTAGCGTGTAATTTTCAATAACCATATGACGCAGGCGTGAACTAATCTGAGTAACTTCATAATTGTTTGATGACCTTATATATGTTTGATGATTTTATGTAAGTAAATGAAGTGAGATGTGCTTAAATGGTGTAAGACTTGCTCATCGTAAACGGCTTCAGATTTACAGTATAGGAAACGAGTTCGCGGCCCGAGTGCAACTTTTACCATTTGACCCCAATCCGAGCAAAGCTCAGGTTTATGGAAAAAAAAAACCCGGGTCTTCAGTTCCAGTCCCAGTCCCAGTCAAAAGCTATTTACTGTGGCTAATAGACCGCTGGTTGTAATAGCAAGTTTAAAAACAATAGGGACCCCGTAGCTTCCATGCATGGTTGTTATTTATGAAATTTAATTATTAAACTGTATGACCATTTCCAATTTAATTTAGCCAATGTCAAAATTAATTAGGCATTCTAAACGTTTTACTTTTAAAACGTGTGTTTTTGCGTGTTGAAGCATTGCAATCTTTTAGTCACCATCGACTAGCTGTGGTTTTAATTTCAGTGCATGGGTCTAAATATTTATTATAAGAGTACACCGGAATTTGTAAAACGGCCTTAGGGAAGAGGTCTTTCGAAGAGTTATATATATAAACACACACACACACACACACACATATATATATATATATATATATTCTGCATGTTAAATAGTTTCATGCTTTGCCCAACAATACTAGCTAAAATGGATGGGTTAATTTCACTTTTTAAAAATGTTTTGGCCAGGGTTTGGTTGATTCTACTGTCTCAGTTTTATATCGCTTTGGGTGAAAGGCTCTAAATTAATGTCGATGTAAATTTAACTAGCTGTATGCAAATAGCTGAAATATACGATGTGATATTTTAACTGCGATATATTTCCTTCGCAGGGGAAATAAGATGTTACTGTGACGCCCCGCACTGTGTCGCCACCGGCTACATGTGCAAGTCACCGCTAAACGCCTGCTTCTCGAGGGTCCTGGACCCCCGCAATGTGAACTCGCCCCTCGGCCACGGGTGCGTGGACTCGCTCGCCCCCTTGGACGTGTGCGCGCCTAGGGGCGTGGAAGGCGCGCCGGGGGGCTCCGGCGTGGCGCGGTGCTGTCACGACGATATGTGCAATTACAGAGGACTGCGAGACCTGGAGCCGCCTAAAGGTGATCTCTCGGTTTCAGGGCGAACCCTTACTTTATTTGCCGACTGAAATACGTCCACATGCAGATGTTTTTTTCATTCTAATAGTCCTTGCAGAGGAGAAACTGGAGAAATAAATCAATAATATGTTTATGCACGCTTTCCTGTGGCTAAAAAGAAAAAGGGTTATCATTTTATAACTAGAAGCAATACGAGTCTGTTCCTTCTGCGCAGGCTTTGAGTTTCATGGCATTGTGATACCGCGTTATCAGGCCTGCTTTCTCTCTAGAGCACCACGCTCAATTCACAGGCTCCTGGCTTCTCTCACCGTGCTTCTCACCACGCTTTCCCGAATGAGATACCCGTTCAGTTCTATCGAACTCGTTGGGTTTTTGATTGGGTACTGTGCACTGATACTGAAAGTGATTAGAGGGTTTGGAAACGGAGGAGATGATACGGTCACTGGGGGCACTAGGCAAAAAAAAATAAAAAATCCACAGGGTCCCCCCAACTCCCTGTTCCCCATTTCAAAAGCCAAAAGCAAAGCTCATAGTGTGATTTCCAATCATGTACACATCACGGAATACAGGAGCTTGGGGAGGAACGCTGGAACGCAGTAGATCCAGCAGAAAAATGGGGGTGTTATAAATCAGTGCCTCTCATTGTTTATGAACACGAGCGATGTGACTAAACGGTTCCAGTGAAGTCCTACAAGAGCCAGGTAATAACTGGGACCTTTTTTGATGGAATATCCATCTGCACCCTAATAGCTGAGAGAAGTCAGCTGGTGAGATGAGGCTTGAGGGAAATGAACGTTAGATGTTAGGGTTGTTCCTTGAGGAGGACTGCTTTGAGAAAGGTACTTAACCCCAATTCCTTTAAACTTAAAGTTCTCTTTACGTCTGGTGGTTGTCTTTGTCGTCCGGTCTCCTCAGAGCACGGCGGCCGGCCCGAGCTGGACGGAGGCACCCGCAGCCTCGTCGGCAAGGTTCAGGAGCTGGCGTCGGCGAGGGAGGTGTGGTTCCGCGCGGCGGTCATCGCCGTGCCCGTGGCGGGCGGCCTCATCCTGGCACTGCTGGTGATGCTGGCCCTGCGCATGCTGCGCAGCGAGAGCCGCGGCCTGCGCCTGCAGCGGCAGCAGACGCTGGCCCGGCTGCAGCACGGCTTGCGCGGACATCGCCGCAGCCACGAGAAGGGACTCCGCCCGGCTAAGTTGGACCTGGGGCACGGGAGCCCTGTACTCGGCTTACAAGGTGACGGCGCCTGCCCAGCCTGCGACAAGATGTACACGCCGGTCCTGGGAGGGCAAGGCATTCTCTCCCTGGTACACTGCGAGACGTACAGGGGGCCCCAGAAGCAGGAATTTGTCTGACCTGCCCTTTGGAGCCAGCCGGAACTTCCCCTAACCATGTGGTCAGACTGTACCATTTACAGAAGGTTTTTTATTTTTTTTCTATATTGCACTTTACCTGAAATAAAAGCTCAGTCCACATGGAGCAGTAATTTAATTTGAGGCCGTCGGAGACGGTCGTACTTGAGCCCACTGGGTCCTGGACTTCTGTCGATTGCTTGAAGGATTCCAAAATATGTATTATTTGCACATCCGTAGGTCCTCTTGCTTTAAATGGAAGAAGGTCACTTTGACCTGAGTATAGAAGGCTTTCTGCAGAGGGAGGATGTGTATATCAGTGTTAGGAATGCACCTTCCTTAGTGTCTGTCTTTTTTTTTTTTAAATAGCATTATTTTGACTGGTAAACTGTTGGTTGCTCCCCACCTCCAACCCTCAGATGGAGGGGGGGGGGCTTTCAGGAGCTGAAAGACTTCTTACATTTCCGCGGAAGCATCTGGAAGCTGAAAAGCGGAATCAATATAACATAGTTCATGTAATGAATATGCAGAAGCTAAAGTTCGAGCTGGTGTTGAGATGTTTTATTGACTGTACCTATGAATAACTGGCTTTCTAATGGTGTCAATTGATTTGGTTCGTTTGCCTGTTTAATTTGTCCTACTACCACTAATCCCTTGTTCTGTAGTGTTAATTTATAATATGAGTATGAGTAAAATGAGTGGTATGCATTGTTAAGTGTGCACAATGCACTATTGCGTTTCAGTGTTTGTCTGGCACGATTGCCTTTAGCCTTCGGTTCATCCCGTTAAGAGCCTTCAGGGGAAGCCACTTTCGTGAGTTAGTTTAGCAGCTGTTAATTTCACAATCGCTGCCATGCTGCTGTCGGCGTCGTCCACGCAGAAATCACCTCCCTGAAGCCCTGGCTTCTCCCAGAACGCTCGTCCCCAAGAGAACGAGGGTGAGCCTGCACTGTCCATCAGTCAGAATCTGGAGAAGCATGAAGAGCCTGTGGGCTGTCGGTCCTGTTAAAGCTCCAGCGGGCTTGTCACTGTCCCTTTGGGTGGGGGATTGGGGGAGTTAGGGTCCGTAAACGCTGTCATTAGTGTCCCTCACCGACGGCCTGTTGCTGCCCCCAGGGCCATTAGCACGGTATTACTAACAAACCCTGAACCTCCGATGCATTAACACTCTTCACTTGGCCAGTAGTGTCACTAAGATGGGAACAAGGTCGATTCAGAACATTAACCAGGCTGATAAATATTACAGTCCTGGGGAGGCACTGCCCTGCCCCCATTCCCCTAACCCCCACAGCAGTAGTTTTCCCTGTTTCGAAACTAATCCCTGCACCCACCTCCTCTTCCATTTCAATCCTCGACAAATTCACAAAAAAAAACACATGTTATAAATACAGAAAAACAGCAGGTCGAATTCATAGCCCCCAGTCCTGCACAGCATCAATGTATATTCATCACGAAAACAAACGCTTTCCTTAGAATAATTGCAGTTTAGTTTAAAAATGGTTACGTGTGCCCAAGGAAACTAAAAAGTTAAACAAGACATGAGTCATTCGGTAGCAGCGGAGTGTACAGGATGTTGGGGGTGGGGTGGGGGGAGGCACAGCCTTATCCCTGATGGACAAGCGTTAAGTGGAAGGTTGGCGTAAATATTTAGCCCCTGAGAAGCACCGCTTCTCCAAGCATAGGAACGTAGCACGTTTCCCGTGTGCCTGCAGAAAATAATCATAATGACTGTTAGCTGGTGGCCTTGGAACTAAAGGAGCTGGTTTGATTCGGCTCGTGTCTGTAGGGGGTGGTGGGGGGGGCAGAATTGTGATGATAAAGCTTGACAGATAACTTTACCTACGCAGCTGGGGCTAATATCTAATTGTGTAACCTTGCAGAGGCATAACGCTGTTAAGCTTGTTATAATACCGTTAGGGAAGGAAACCAGTAAGTTGACTGGGATGAATGTCATCCTCTGGCATGCTCTTAAAATCAGCCTCACTGAGGGTCGTCCGGGGCGAGTCACAAAATGAACAGACGACAAAGAAGCAGGCTATTCCAAACCAGCACTGGCTCTCACAGTGTAATTATGGAGCCACTGCAGGCTCCAGTGTGGTCCCACTGAGGTAGGCCTGGAATAGCTGCAATGCATTGTGGGAAGGGGAGAAAACAGCCTCTGCCTGGGTGTTCGCAAACAGGGGGCTGTGGTTGTGACACCAGGCCCCCTCCCCCCTGCACACCACATTGGCTGCTGCCTGCTCTGCCCCCCCGCCCCGCCGTTTACAATGCAGTCGGATGGCAGTTGGCAGAAGCTGTTCTGACACCCGTGAAGGGGTTGATCAAGTAGGGTGCCAACTATAGGCTTGGGTCAACTTTCAGAAAGAGTGCGGTTCTTACAGAAAGGCGTCAGCTCTCATATGATGCAATGGAGGGGTGAATATCCCCTTCACATAAGACGTAACTATTACTGCTTGTGACAATGCATGAATGGCAGTATAGCAGAGACCTGGAGCGCCTACCTGTTTAGGCTCCTGAGCTGTGCATTGGCATTGTGGTATGTTGGGTCCTGACCTCTGACCCCATGACCCCGGAAGTAAACAGCCACACAGAGGTGAGCATTTGCCAGACAGTTTTTCTGGCACCGGCAAAGGTAGAGATTGTTCAGAAGAGACCCTCCTGGTAATATGAGGAGTTTCTGTCTGAACCGGGAACAGGTTTGCTGAGACGTACATCTGCCCTCCAGAGCTGGCCTGGACTCTCGAACATCTGACACCATGTTAGGTTTCCAAGGTAAAGAATCCCGATTTGTCTATGAAAAAGGGTAGTGAAGATGAATCAGTTTAGTAATTCACCATCTGCATAAAAGCTGAAAGTAACTGAACCCACTGTAGGTTATGAACTATGGCAGTTCATTCTCATGTTGCTGAAAAACAGACTTTCTGCTCTCAATGGATTAATTACCTGCATCATCACTCAAGCATTTTGCCCTTTTTTGTATCTTTTTTGGTGGGTTAGCGGGTGGAATGTTGGTTGGCTTTTGCGTTCGGTGTGTTTCGGGAGAAGTACATTCACGTCGTGCGTGCATATCGATCACTGTCACTGTCACAGACCCAGTGGGACCTCCCAGGACCAAAAGCCAAGCGCCTGACAGTGTTGTGTTCGTGTTTATGAAAGCTTGGGCCACTTTCGCCCATGTTGGACACTGCCACTGTATCTCTGCTGCGTTTCTGATCTCCTTACCACTTTAACATACACGTGGGAACCCTCAACGTTACTGACGTTTGGATACCTTCTAAGGAAATGCGTTTGTGCCGGAGTCACTCCAAAGTTTGCATGCCTTTTGCTTAAGAAGTGCTTAGAGTTTATGTGTTTAAGCCTCTTTCAGCGTCTAATGGGTTACCTACTTTGATTTTCTCTGGCGAGGTCATTATGCTACTCACCTGTGACATCTCGACGCACGTTGTGTGGGTAAGTATCCTGACTTTCTGGGCACTGCTATGGCCTCTTGGTTGACTTCATCCAGTTCTCCAAAGCATATAAGCAAGTGAACCTCTGTCTATCACTGAAAGGAGTAGCAAAATGGTTTTCCAACGGGATGCCAACAGGATTTATTCATTTTAGAGATTTCCCAAGTCCAACTTTTTCCAAGGAGTTACCTGTGTTTTGATTGGTTCTCTGTCTGGGTTTTATTGGCTATTCCATCGCATCATTGGTGAAGGAGCTTAAAGCACCACCCACCACCCCTCTCCTTTGGCCAATCGAAATATTACATCATTAAACTATTAAGTAATACAGGGATGTGAGGAGGTTTCACTTAATGGTGCCCACAGGGCTTCACTCAAGCCCAGATTAAGGCCGTTTCCTCAACTGTCATATTAGCTGCCTCTAAATGTAAGAATAAATGACATTTTTCATTAAACTGACTTGCAGACCATAATTCTTTAAAGGGTCATTTTCCCCCCAAAGGATAAATATGCTTTAAGCAGGTTAAAGATAAAAATGATTTCTTTTGTTTAACCGAAAACGTTTTCCCTCCAAGAGAAATTCTGCGGTCGTGCTCCAAACCAAGGTCCTGTAATTAGAGCCAGAGTCGATTTGCAGTAATCTGATTACCACTGAACTGTGACTGGTGGGGGTGGGGGTGGGGGGGTGAAAAAGCAAAATCATAAAGAATTTCATAATCAGATGAATGGCTATTTACTGCCAAGCTTTTCTTTAATGTTTATAGAATCCTTTGAAAACATTTTTATCTACCTTCTAGAACAAAGACACATTTTCCTTGATCATTCAGTGATTATCCACCAATGATTCATGGGAAATATATGTATGGGAGTTAGCACACATCAAAACCGTGAACCCGCCATATAGGTAGTGGCAGAAAGGCCAGAGTGAGCTGACCTATTTAATCTCTGCTATAGTGAAAATTAGTGAGTAGAGAGTAGAGCTGTGGGTTGGTTGCCAGCTCAGCACTGAATGACCTCACCCTGCTTAGCTGCCGCTCACTGTCCCAGGCTGTGCCGTTGCATGTGTCCTCTGCTTTTCCTCGTTTTATTACTCCTGCTATAACTTTGCTTACTTCCCTGGGAATATTCCGCACTGCACCTGGTTAACTCTGCTTCTGTGATCACTATTTATCGACATGCTATGCATGACTCCCTTCTCTTCTCCCATCCGCATGCAGCTCAGAGCCACCTGGCTCTCCACAGATCATTAACCCGGCTTAGACGTCCTCCTTGCAAGTGTCTGTGCAGAAAGCATCCGCGGGTTTGGCAAGGTCCAGTGCCCTGACGTAATCATCAGCACCGGCAATCTATCATTCCATCCATCCATCCATCCATCCATCCATCCATCCATCCAGCCATCCAGAACTGCTTACCCGACGCAGAGTTGCACCAGGAGAATGGTAAGGACACCCTGGGCAGAATAGCATTTCATCATTCTCCATCACTGGCCTCTTCTACAAAGGTGAGATTTAGACAAGAGGTGACCCACAAAGCACAGCTGCATTCCCACAAGAGAATGTCAGCTTCTACTGGTTTTTGAAAACTATTCTGGGATCACTACGGCACAGTGAAGGCATTCCAAATGATGATTATACTGTGTGAAGTCTGGGTTGCTGTCTGTTTGTGCTGAAAGACATCGGTTCATACTCTGCCTATGAGTAGTATTGTACTTTGTCAGTATGGGATAATGGTAGAGGGCCCTTGGCTGACTCATCGATCATCAGTCAAGACATATTCTTATGCTGTCTCGTAAAGAGTTCCCTCAGAAAGAACCTGCAATACCGTAATGTTGCATGTAATGTAGCAGCACATATTTCAGCCACTGGACATTCAGCATCTCCCGAACCTGATCAGTCGCCTGCTTTGGGTCACTTCAGGTCATGGCGCTTTTTTTAATTTTCACGTTTTGTTCCCCCATCTGTCTCCTAATCGCTTATCCTAGTCAAGGTCGAGGAGGGGGGGGGGGCTGGTGCTTATCCTAGACAGCATGGGGCACAGGACTGGAGTACACCCAGGATGTAATGCCAGTCCATCAAAGGACAAAATATGTCCTGCCTTAACGTTTCATTTGAAAGTGAAGTCCCTTACTTAATGGTCTATATTAGGGGTGCTCAATCCTAGTCTAAGTGTCATCTCCAAATTATGTGCACTCTTGGACAGATGCTTAGGTGGTAAATACTTCCCAGGTTTCTCAACGTTTCTCCTCCATGGAGTCTGATTTCTCACGAAATACAGTGCGGTAGCTTAAATACGACAATGGGGGACGCGTCAAGGTTTTAGTGTCACACAGATAACCGCAGGTACCAGAGCAATCCGGAGCATCCTTAAGAGGCTGTGTCTCTCTCCCTCGATGGAAATGTTTTCCTCTTGCGACCCATGTTTGTAAATATGCCCGATTAGATGTGTACACGCACCTGGGGATCGGGCAGATGACTTGGGGCAGCTGTTCTTTCTCCTCTAGCTCTGAAGTTCAGCTGCATTCTTTTTATCTTCTGGGAAAGTGTCCGACGACCGAAGCCTCCCTTACAGATGGTGTTATGGGCTGGCTTCTGGTCCCGCCCCCCCTGCTCATGAATGCCATCTCCTGATTGGCTGTCAGGTGAGCAGGTACTTGTGAGAGGCACTGCTGAGGCTTTGGTTATTTTAGACTTCAGAGACGGTGAGATGGAAAGAGATAACGGACCGGAGCCTGTCAGCACACGCAGTCAAGGGCTTTGTCCTTCCGCGGAGCAGCTCCTAGGCCGCCATGAAGCCTACGCTCATAGCTCATACAAAAAACCGGGTCGTCCTGCTGAGCTGCCCACCATGTGGGCAACGATCGACTCAGCGCTCAGGGAATGGGAGACATTCTCCCAAACAGCCTGCCAAAAAATATGAAGGCGGTCTTGGGTCATTCCTGCCCATGGCTAAATATTTTCAAGAATCCATTAATCATAATGGGAATAATTGAGAAGCTGTTCTGGACATGTTTCCTGGTCCTTGCGTCCCCCCCCCCCCCCTGCACATCCTTCTCTAGAAGTATGCTATGGAGATCCAGATGACTAAACTAAAACCTTGTCCTCTCTGATGCCTAGTTTTATTTTTCCAGTGAGGGTTGAACATTCTTCTCCAAACGACTGTTCCCTGTCGGCGTCCTGGAGCCTATCACGGCCAACATAGAGCTCCTCACACAATCAGCCCTTTAGGGAGACCAATTGGCCTAGCTGCACGCTTTTGCAAAGCAGAGAACCTGGAGTCAACCTGCACGTTGCTGGGAGAACACACAAACTCCACATATACTGAGGTAAGACAAAGGGACTACCCACTGGACCGCCGTGCTAACACTAATTCCAGAACGTATTTGTGATGGCCTGAGATGGCCACTCAAGGTTGCAGTTACCTGGAGGGAGACAATGGGAGGTGGTGCATACATTTTTGGTCTGACTGGCAAACAGCTGAAATTGTCATGGTTCCCTTTAAATTCCCATCGGCAGTATCAACAGATGCCCACTGTAGGGGTATGGGGAGTTGGGTCTGGCATAGTTGTTTCTTGTATTTTTGTTAACATTTTTTGATTTAGTTTTTCTTTATAAAATTGTTTGTATAATTTGATGGGCTGAATAACTTATGGGGTTTATGGAGTTATTGGTATGTAGGTGCAATTGTTACGGTAGTGTTCCCCCCTTATGTGTGTCGCTGGACTGATCACCCAGTATATATGTTTCCCCAGTGTGTTATTGGGGAGGTCAGTTATGTTCAGTGTAGGTTGGGTTATGTTGTGCTTTAATTTTGGTTTCATTCTGTTTGGTTGACCTCGTTATATTGGGCCCAGGATTTTCCTGTGTTGGATATTCTTTTGTATTTTGGTCATTTTTGGATTTTCAGTAAAGTTTTGTTAGTAACAAATTTTGTGCCCCTGAGTCTGCTTGCTGGTCCCTCACAGTATTATATAATAAAACGTTTTTTAATCAAAAGGAATCAGACCACTAATTTGCATCTTGGCTGGTTGCAAGATTTTTGTGCTGAGGTTTGGGTGGCTGTTGATCCAAACTGTCTCTATGCTGTGCTGGAACAACACAGTAATCAAAGAGCAGGACCCCCCCCTTAGTCAAGAGCGTGAAACATAAAACAGCCAGGGCTGCAGGAACTGCGGTCAGGTGGCCTGTCTGTCACATTAACGCTTAACGCTCTATGATCATTGACATGGACAACAAAGAATATCAACTACGAACTGGCCGAGGCCTGAGCAGACAGTAGCTGTGCATCAGGAGCACTTGCTCCTCTGTTAGCTGCTAGCTGTTAACTGGGCAAGGAGCCTTGAATTTCAAAAAGATCTGTAGCTGCATTGTTTTCATCCCTATTTTGCCTTATTGTACTTTATAATTTTAGCCAACGTCAATTCTTCCAACCTGCGTTAATAAATAATGCAGTTACTTTTACAGATGAAATAAAATGTAATTGTGGAAAATTCTGTGTTGTAGTAGCCACAGAAAAGGTGTAAAGATACAGAAAAATAAATAGCAGTAAAGCATAGAAAAACTGAAGGACGCAAAAATGGTAAAGTTTATTTATGGTATTTTTATATTATTAGTCACTTTGCTATGATTTAATTTTGGCATATATATGTCTGTGTGTGTGTGTGTGTGTGTACATACATGGAATTCAAGGCAGCCATGCCAAACTACAGAGTAACATTTAGGGAATATGTCAAATCACTCCAGAGGGATAAATAAACATCAGTACTGTTCTGATTCATGAGCACAAATTCACAAATGGAAAGTATTTGGGGCTGGTTCAACCCCAGGATGAGAACAAAGAAAATGCTGCGAAGGGTAAAGGTTGGAATAAGGTTTCTAACAGAGTATTGTTGGCTTAATGTTTAGATTTAGATAAAATTCTCACTTAAAATGTCATTAGATATGTTTACAAATTGAATAGGGTATCGGGTCTTATATTTGGTCTTAGATCTTTTTATGTTTAAATTATTACCTATTATTGACATTTCTTAATGGAATGCCATAAGAAAAATCAGAGGGATTTAACGGATAAGTGTTAATTTGCAAGAAACTGTATGGTTTATGGGTAACACTGTCTTTGGGGTTGGGGGTTCAAATCCCACCTGTGTCTGCATTTTCTCCATGTATCATATACACTCACCTAAAGGATTATTAGGAACACCAAACTAATATGGTGTTTGACGCCCTTTCGCCTTCAGAACTGCCTTAATTCTACGTGGCATTGATTCAACAAGGTTCTGAAAGCATTCTTTAGAAATGT
>JABFEA020000085.1:10570581-10581720 GCA_019775915.2 Cyphomyrus plagiostoma
ATTCAGTTTGGAGTTCAGGAGATTGTCTTGACCAGGACCACACCCCTAAATGCATTGAAGCAACTGCCATGTGATTAGTTGATTAGATAATTGCATTAATGAGAAATTGAACAGGTGTTCCTAATAATCCTTTAGGTGAGTGTATATTAATCACATTTAATTTTGCATGAGCAACCAAGATTTAAAAAAGGGAATATATTTGCACTTCACATGTTTATTGAACATCTTGAACATGAGTCGGATGCATTCCATCTGCCACAGAAGTGCAATACCATGGACCCATATCAAAAAGTAAGATTTTTTGCTTAGCCAGACAACTTGTTGGATTTAAGGTACCTCAATTTAAATGGTCTTTATCTTCGTTCACTAGCAATTATCCCTAACTACCATAATCCGATTAATCATGCCCGGTTAATTGCCATTATTAGCAATATCAGTTGATAACACATTACGCACGGTGCTTTACATATAAAACGTAGCAACACCTCCACAGATATGTTGGGTGGTATAAGTATTGTTTAAACAGTATAAAACTACCACTTTCCCTTCTGTTGATAAAAGGTGCAGCCATCTTGGATTCTGAACTCGGGATCCTCTGTGCTGCTCCGAGATATTTCTTGAATCTCCGAGAAACGGGAGCACACATGCCATCACTTCCGGCTTCAAAACTCGGAATCTGACTCACAATACAAGTTCCCTGGGCAAATGGAACGCACAAAAACTGCCAGAAATACGTTGACAGAAACATTTCAAGGATTTTGAGTCATTCTGCCATGCTGATGGGTTAATTGCATAAAAAATTTGAATCAGATTAATTATGATGATGGATTAATCCGCGTTAAACCGTTAATTTTTACAGCCCTACTTTTGACATATTTTGTTTTTTGATTGCAGTTACAGATTTTTATAAAATTGTGGGGACAACTTCAGAATTACAGGCTTTTATCACATTGTGGAGACATTTGGTCCCTAAAATGTAATATATGCATAACCCACACACATAGATGTGGCAGGATTTAGGATTCAAATAACAGCAACATACAGTACTGTGCAACAGTCTTAGGCAGTCAAAGTAAATGTTTAAATGAGGGGCGCCCTCCTACTGCAAATCTTACATGTATGCAAAACATTTGTGAAAATTTAAGGGCTGATGTCATGTATATTATAGGGGCTCAGCCCGTGCTACTTATATATCTCATTTTTATGTAAACAATCACATTATGGTGGGAGCCTTAACACAAATAATATTTGGTACAATACTTCATTTTGAAATGTAATAGTGTGTAATGTTTTGTAGTCAAACCATGTTGTCGAGGCATGTATTTAATGAATAAAGCATGTTTGTGGAATTTGATAACTACCGCAGTGCATGATGGGTATCATATTTGGAGGCTCCTTAAGTTTCATCATCTGCAACTGCTGCAACTGGCATAGGCAGGCCCTAGAGATGAATTAGGAAAGGGGGGGGGGTCCATTTTTGCCCCAGAGCCCAGTGTACAGTTGTTCTTTCACTGATTACTGTGATATTATGTCTGTCAAAGTGTGTCAGCTTAGCTGTCCTAATGTCACCCCAGCAATTGCAGTCGTCATCAAATACACCCATGTATGTTTTTGACTCAACCATTATCACGCCACGTTTGGACCACCAGTACCTCACTGAGTTATTAAACAAAGTTAATTAAGTGAGCTTGTGGTGAAATGTAACGAATACATGAAATGGCTGTGGTGCCCCTGAGGAGAGGTTTGGGGACCAAAGTGGTGTTCATGTGATGTGAACTTCTGTGTTTTTTCTGAGCAACATTGGCTCTGTGGATAAATAGCCTTCAGTATTTCCTCTGACTGCATAAAACTTTTAGGCAATACTGTACAGATTAAAATAAAGTCTACTGGGAGCGACATGCCACGTGTCACTACTCTCTGGAGCCATCTTGAACATCTTGAACTGCATATGAGGGAGGTAATAGTGAAAGGCACCCTGGGTCCCATCTGCAGAAAGTCCTCCTTGATTGGACCTGCCCTTCTGCTCTGGGACTCCCCCGTTATGACTCCCCCGTTATGACTCCCCCGTTATGACTCCCCATTATGACTCCCCATTCTAACTCCCCCGTTATGACTCTCCATTCTAACTCCCCGTTATGACTCCCCATTATGACTCCTTGTTATGACTCCCCGTTATGACTCCTCATTCTGACTCTCCGTTATGACTCCCAATTCTAACTACCCATTATGACTCCCCATTCTAAATCCCTGCTATAACTACCCGTTATGACTCCCCATTATGACTCCCCATTCTGACTCCCCGTTATGACTCCCCATTCTGACTCCCTGTTATGACTCCCCATTCTAAATCCCTGCTATAACTACCCATTATGACTCCCCATCCTGACTCCCCACATGTGACGGTCATCATTCTTGCCTACCTACGCTGTTGCTCTTAGGGTCTATTTACTGTTCTTTGTGCCTACAGGCTCCCTACACTTTGACCCTCATATTCCCGCCATGACATTGTTGCTGGTACCGCTGGAAAGATTTAAATGATCAAGGAGGACCTGTGGGAGGTTTTAATGACAAGGCGGGCCACCCGGGGGTGTTGCGTCAGTTTTTCATGTCTGCCAGACATGGCGCCATCCGCTGCCGAGGCCGTGGGGCCAGGAGGAGGGGACATTGGCGCCATCTGTCCCAGTCTGGTGGCTCATTGGTTGGCTTTGTTGTCCAATCAGAGCGGTTGACAGACAGTCATAAGAAAGTCAGGAGGAGGGTCAGCTGTTATGTCATCAGCATTCCATTACTTTTTACTACTGATACAGCAGCTGTTTACTTGTCTTTTATACCACAGAAGGAACATATGTTCATATATGTTAGTGCCTTTCATTGAACCAGGAACACCAATTTATACACCATGAAAGCATCTGAGGTCAAATTACCAGTGAAGATGCTGGATCTCTCCATGGGGACCTGCTCACTGTAGGTCATGTTCAGGAGAGGGCAAAAAGTTTATCCACATTTTTGACATGTTTTTTTGACAAAGTTGTCCTGTGTTCCTGATGGCACCTGGAGTCAGAACATACAAGTTCCCGCAGGATAAGGGAGGTTCTGTGTTCCAAGCCCTCTAAGAGCTCATTTGAGCACTTTCCCTAGATGGAATGGAGACCTGTGCATGGAAACCGATGAGCTCTTTTGTGAGGATCCATTTCTTATGCCAGTTATCTTTAGGATCCTTGTTAAGAGGGCTTTGTTTTTCGGTTGCCCTGGGTGTACCTCACTTCTACCCACATGTGTCCTGCCACAGATCTGCCAGGGATTCTGAATGCAGGTGCCAGATCTGTGACTGAGACACAGAGGCTAAGTGTTTCCCTTGAACTCCCCTGATGGGCTGCTTCTGTGTGAGTGAATGTGAGTTAAACAGGTTGAGTGGGTCTCCATTTGTGAGAAGCTGTGACACACACACACACACACACACACACACACATCAGGTAAACATATCTTTATGGGAAACGCTCATTCATTTCTATGGGAAAAATGCTAGCGCTAACCATGACAACCCCTACCCAGCCCTAACCATAAGTAACCAAACAAAATACAAGTGTTTTTGCATATTTAGTTTTTTCATTGCAGCCACAGATTTTTATTAAACTTGTCCCCATAAGAGATAAAAAAATGGGTATTCATCACGTTGTGGGGACATCCCCATAAGGTAAGGTATACCCGTGCTCGCTGTCTCTCTCTCTCTCTCTTTCACACACACACACACACAAGATGGACAATGATGATGATGTGGACATAGCAGGTTACTCCTAGAGGTTCAGCATACAAATATGCCTACAGTTCCCAAAACTACAGTGCAACTCGGTTAATGTTTTGTGTTCATAGGCTATATCTATCCTTCCCCTGACTTCATCTTTGTATTCATACAGCATCTTAATATGAAGCACACGGTTTAGTGGGGAAGCTCAGATGTAATCCAAGGCTGACTGTATAGACAGCATTATATTCATTTCAGAGTAATCGCTGTATGGAAAATATATCCGAGACAGTGCTGGGCACAAGGAAACATGCAGGTACTTGCTGGATGGGATGGCAGTCCATTGTAGGAGACATGCAATGGAGAATTTAGAGGCACAGACTGGGAGTGACCTTTAAACCCCCAACCCTGGAAGTGTGAGAAACCAGTGCTACCAACCGAAGGCTTTCTGAATGCATTCTGAATGCAGCATACTGTTTCATGATTTGGCGTACACTTTCTGAATGTAGCATACTGTTTTTGGATGTAGTGTACTGTTTTTCTTTCACTTTGCAGTCATTTGCACATGGTACTCTTATGCAAATTTATAAGACACCTTTGCACTGTTTCCTGTAAAGTAGTGCTTTCTATTCTGTTTATTGGCACCGAACCACAACCAATTCTTGTATGTTTATCCATGCTAGCCATAAAGTGTTCTGAATTCTGAGTATATATGTACCTAAATGTGCATAAATGTTTTGGTAATGCCTGGTAGGCAATAGATTATAATTGTCTTGTAAGGAAAGAAAGCTAATGTCACGTACACTTCTTCCTGACATGAGACAACGATTGCGACAGCCTCCCCAGACCATTAAACCTGTCGTTGAGACATTCCCATCTTTGTTTGGCCACGTCTGGCTCGAATTAGGGATGTCTGGGAGCTTCTGAGAGCTCATAATACTGCTCTCTTCATTAGTTGAGTTTTTCGGTTTGTTTGGAACATGTCATGACTAATGTCCTCTTAAAAAAGGTCACACAAGATTCCCAGAAAGGAAGGAAGCCTGAGGCTAGGAGCACTGATAGGATTGCCCTGATACGCTCCTGGTGTCTCCTTTCTGCCCTGGCTGGCCCAGAAACAGAGGTCCCTCAGAACCTGCTGTCCTGCTCCTCAACATGACAAGGACATTGCTTCAACATCAACAACTCGTGTGCTCCTGTTGACAGGTGAAGTGGCAAAAATCTCCCCTTTGCTCCCTGTCCATTATAGGATTCATTTCAAAATTCTTTTATTCGTTTTCAAATCTGTACATGGTCTGGCACCTTCCTACATATCAGGTCTTTTAAAAGTTCATACACCATCCAGGGCTCTTAGGTCAGCTGACCAACTCCGCCTAGTCATTCCCCCCTCTAGGCTAAAAAGAAGAGGTGATCGGGCCTTTGCAGTGATTGTACCTAAGCTCTGGAACGAGCTGCCACTGCACATACGCCTGGCTCCTTCGTTTTTAAATCTCATCTTAAAACACATTTTTATGCCCTGGCATTCAATACAGCATGAATGTGTTATTTAGTTACCTGTATTTTTTTGTATTTTGTTTCATATTTACTTTGCGTTGCCCTCTGCATTTTGTCTGTCAGGTCGTATTTCCTTGCTTGTCCAGCAGTTTGGTTAGCTGTTATTGTTGTTTTTAAAGTGCTTTATAAATAAACGTGACTTGACTTGACTTGCAATATAATATTATTTAAAAAATTAACTGATTCAAACAAGCTAACAGTTTTTAGTCTAGAATGTTATCCTATTACTTGACAGAAAATTAAGCGTGTTTCAATCTTTGAAGTGTATATTCTTTGAAAGACGGTCTGATAAACTATGTTTTGGGGTAACAGAGGACTGTCTATGAAAATTATATAGGGCAATGAAGTATTGCTTCAACACAGAGATAGACTACATCTAAACCATTATAAAATTTGTGTTTATTCCACTTTTACCACAAAAAATCCATCAGATGCATATTATTTTTTGTTATGCTATATTACAGTTCCCAGAAACTAGTTGCTGTTGTTTAAGAGGATCCACATCACTCCCTCTATTTTTCTGAGATTTCGTTTTAACTCCACATATTAAAAGTTAGAATGTTAGGCATGGTGGTTTGTCTCTGGTCTGGTGGTTTCCAGTAGACTTTCACTGGACACAGCTGGTTGGCTCTCTGCTGGTGCCATGAAATCCGTAGACACGGTATTGGTCTGGAAGCAGTAGCAAATGAAAAAATGGCAGATTCTGAAAAGAATTAACCCCGACGCCTCCCACAACAAAAAATGAAAATGAGATGCCAGTGTGCTGTGAGTCAGAGGACTATAATTTAGTCTTCAAACCAGCTCCTCTGGCCCCAACTCTCCAGACTTTATTAAAACAGTCAATCCCCTCCAGCCTCAATGTACCCTAGACTCTATGGTGAGTCTAATTATGGAAGATTGCAGAGTTTGAAGCGATGCAAACAGGCCCAGCTCATAACTCTACATGTGTGCTGTGGAGGGGGGCAGGGAAGATAGGCTGGTGTCAGTAACGCGCTACCAAATGAAATCTGAAATTTTATCCCTCGTTTACCATTTAATTTTCTGCATTTAAGTTTTTTTTTTTTTGTCCAGCCCTGTAGAACTAGCTCTATGTGTCTCATATGTGTAACTAAGTATATGCGGGTCTACAAACGTTGACTTATCCACAGTATGCCTGCTGTCATAATGTCCTCCTGAATTTATACTGTCAAATGAGAAACCCTTTATCCAAAACCCATTGAGCAGCAAGCATTCTAGAGCTACACTGTGTTCACTCTCTCCTGCTCTAGTTCTGGAATTTTTATGGCCTGCTTCTTGAAAATAGGGCCGGTAAGTTTATTCCTTTGAGGGCTGCAGGGAGAGCGGCATGGAAAGGTACCAAGGGATGGGAACCAGAGTTCTCTGCGCCCTCCCCATAGGACGCCTGTTTGTCCTGGGAAAAGACAGCTCTCCTGTTGTTTTCCCTGATGGTAGACTCATATGACATAATGGCCCTGTCTGGCTACAGTGTACCTGGTTGACTCACGCCTACTATAATTTAGACAAGCCGTGCCTCATCCTTCTCAGGCGCCTATCCTTTTAATGTGCCACAGTGTGTGTGTGGCTCTCTTTTGTTTGCACTGAAAATAATAGAGCACAGCTTCTCCCCATAGAAATAACTACTGTCTCTCAACAGGGCTGCAGATCCATCAGTCCTGCAGGTCAGATTAACCTGGACACTGTCGTATTACTTAAAATGGTTCAAAACCTACACAACAGTTTGCTATTTTTGTATTTTGTTGGCGAAACCTCAGGTGCCCTGCTTCTGTACTGTCTGTAAAGCTCAGTGCTTGCTTTCCCTCTGGCCCAGAGCTCCCCATTTGGTCCTGATGTCGAACCAGCTTGTCTTAAAAATCATGCTGAATCGTGAGTAGAGTGGATGTCTCTGTGTATTTAGTGATAATTACAATGACTAATGTCATTCATGTCTAGTGTTCCAGTGAAGGAGATTAAGTATGATATTTAAGGGTCGACGTTTGTTTTAAGGACTTTTACTAAGTTCCTAAATGCTTTCCTTAGCCTTGTCACACATTTACCTGGATGAGTTAGCACTTCCCCTCCCCACATGAGGGATCTGGTCGTTTTCAGTTACCCTCAGTATGAAATAGGCTGCTCATATGAGGACACAAAGTGTATGTTGGGGATGGGGGGGGGGGGGGGTGAAGATGGATGTGGCACATGGTGTGATGATGAGGGTTTTGTAGATCCATACCTTCCTTTACTGCCATTGCAAGACAGACTGGATCATTGCCAAAGTGATCTCATCAAGGGGGTAGTATTTATAGGTCACATGTAAAACCCTAGACTTTTGGATCTAGATATTTTTCAGAGGTGGAGATTTCAGGTCCGGAGTGTACAAATTCAGGCCAAGATTTTGTGTCAACCAACCAGTTGAGTACTCTGTGACTGTGACTCCTTATACTCAACTGGTTGGTTGAGACAAAATCTTGGTCTGGATTTGTACTCTCTAGACCTGAAATCTCCACCGTTGGTATTTTTACATTCGTCCGTCTCCTATCTGCTTATCTTGGTCAGGGTTGAGGAGGGGTCCTGGAGTCTGTCCCAGGCAGCAAGAAACAAAGCTGGGGTACATCACATGGCACATGGCTACTGGCAATACAGAGATTCCTTTTAGCCAAAGTTCTTGCCTTTGGACTGTGGGAAGAAGCTAGAGTACCCAGGTGGAACCAGCATAACACGGGAAGCTTCACACGCACAGACTGGAGCTTGAATTTGAACCCCCAACGCTGGAGGTGTGAGACAACAGATCTGCTCACTAAAACATTGTGTCGTCTTTATATAATATCATGTATTTAACAGCTATACCCAATATTGTGGCTAAGATGTTGAGTGCTGTATTTATGCCCACCCAGAGCTGTGGGTTTGAATGCAGCCCCAGTGCTGACCGTTAGACATTTACATTTATCTAGCAGATTCTTTCATCCTAAGAAACGTTCAGAGAAAACCAGTTCAGACACTCCCTGGAGGAATTAGGGCTAGGGGGCTTCCTCATGGACCCTTTGGTGAAATTACTTGGTGAATTACAAGGGATTAAAACCAGTAACCTTCCAATCACAGACAGAGTCCTAACTCACAATAGATGTGCAGTTAACTAAACTGGTATATCTGCATTTTCTTTATCGCAGGCTTGTGTGTGAACCATGATAGATTAAAATCCCATCCAGGGTGTGTCTGCTTCATGCCCAGTACCTTCTAGGACGGGTTCCAGGTTCATCCTGAATCTGCAACGGACAGCCCCATTTGGAATATGAATTGCAAGAAGAATACCGTTTAGATATATCCAGAGGTCAACATTTCATGTCCAGAAATTAAAAGTCCTGACCAGGATTTTGTTTCAACCAACCAGCTGAGGCTAAAGAGTCACAGAGTACTGGTTGGCTGAAACAAAATCTTGGTTTGGATTTTTTTTCTTTCTGGAGCTGAACTGTCCAGCTCTGGATATAACATTTTCTGGGTTCATTGTTTTTGCTGAACCAACCACGTTTTATTGTCATGTTCATTATGCAATTGTGGCTTAACTATTGTCAAATCAGCAAATTCGGGGAAACCAATAACTATAGGAAATGCTGTGAAACAATATGTAATCCTATGTTTTTTTTTTTTATTACTATTAATAATGCTTCCCTGAGTCTCCAGAGGCAGGGATATAGAAGTCAGGTTACAGTTGTAGTAAGCAGCTTTCCTTTATTTTCTTAGCTCTGCGCTGGTTGTACTCATACCTAACAGAACTCTATAGAGACACTCCTCTACTTACGAACTTTCAGACATACAAACGAAGAGGACTATAAGTCCAAATTGTGTTCATCTGGCTCCCGTTTCCTGTCCACGCGCCAATTCTGCTTAGTACGACTTCTGGCCGCTACAGCAGCTTAGCGTGCCGACTCCCAGCATCCTAGCTCTTAGTACTTACGTATACCCTTAAAACGATGTTGAATAACGACTTATGAACATATTCAAGTTACCAAAGGCCCTTAGGAATGTATCTCATTCTTAAGTAGAGAAGCATCTGAATTAATTTATCTCTCCTTCTCTCACATGTTCCCCCACAGAACAAAGTCCTTTCCAGAAACGGATACATTAGAAACAAGTGCCCAAGCACATTATATATTATTCTGAATACAAATGCGAATGTTTCTTGCATAACAAACCATAAAAAAATTATATTAAGACATTAATGTTACAAATCTGGCCCTGCAGAAGTACGGAGACGCCCAGCTAGCATTATGGACATGAGCTAAAGCGAGCGGGCAGGGCAGGGCAGGGGGAGGGGTGAGACGCATGCGTCTGAGTTGCTGCGTCCAAACAGTCAAGGCCGTCGCATAACTTTTGTCAGCATAATGGGTTATTAAACCTCTCAGCGTCTCTTGTTTCTCCGAGAGACAATTTTCCAAGACACAGGATTCCAGGCAGACAACTTTAATCTCCCAGAATAATAGTGAGTCACTCTCTGGTTGTCAGGGGGGGTGCATCCAGGAAGGGATAACCCTGCCCTAAGGGTCACGCTGGTTGTTGGTGAAACAGAATACTGGCTCGTGTTACCCCCCACCCCTCATCCCCCATCCCTGACTCCCACTCACTAGTGGGTGTGAACTTCTGCAGAGAAGTAAAGTTAGTGGCTAACATTGCATCCAGGGCAACTGGAAGACAGTACGGCCATATCCCTGGATGTATTTGGGTCTATTGATAGCAAACAAGATGTCTTGGCATCACAGGTAATAGGGGAACTTGGTCACGGATTGACGCCTTGAGGATATATCAAAATAATCCTTTCGTTAGTTGACTTGCTGGAATGTAAATACAAACAAATGTTGACTGAAAGTCATGAATCCAAAATTTCGAGCCTTTGACTTTTATTTGTGATGCACGTCTTAAAATATTAACTTGTCGCAGGATTGAGGATGCAGACGCTTTCTGGTCACAGTCCTGCGACAAATGAATTCCAAGAACGGCAAAGTGGACCTCAGTCAGCTCAAAGAACAAATCACTGCTTCATACTTCAAGTCACCTTTGCACAGAACTGCTTTCCATGACACTCCTGGTCAAGATTCCCATTGTGCGATCGCAGCATTGCCAGATAGAGGCTAGCGAAGGCGTTAGTGAAATGTCGGCTGATAAATTCCCCACCCGAAAAGATAACGGAATGCTGATGAGTGTAGTGGTGTTGCAGGCCGGGGGCGACGTTTAGAACTGCACTGCAAAGAACATATACAGTGAACCCTTCCACATCGCAGGGGCCACTATGAGATACACGAGATGCCGCTGCAAACTCGCTTGGTGTCTTCCAAACCAGCACAGACACTGAAGATTTTTTGTGTGTCATCTGCTGGTCTCCGCACGTCGCCTGCAACTTTAGCGAAGCCTCGAAAAACTCCCGAAAAATTCCCATTTGATTTCTGATCGTGGCCCTGGGATATATCGAAACCACAGTGGGCTAAGTTGCAATGCGGGAGAGTCAGCTGTACTTCTAAATATATCGATAAGTACAGGCGTATCAAGATGCCCCTGTCTCCACTGTCGGCAGAACCACGTAACACTAAATAAGATAAGCAGAGTTCTCCTTCAGTAGTTATCAGTCAGGAAACCTAAATACCTGCTGTACGCTCGACCCTAATGGGAAACATCCACCTCCTGAAAGCAGAGGGCAAACTCTATGCGTGTCATAACTGTTTCACCCCAAAATGATCCAGCCTTTGGGCCTGGCTTCAAACATTATGGATGTGAGCTTTGTGACGTTCAAGAACTCTGCAAAATATCGATGCCGAACCAGCCCCCCCACACCCACTCCCTCCCACAAGAGATTTTTTTAA
>JABFEA020000085.1:10600139-10610638 GCA_019775915.2 Cyphomyrus plagiostoma
ATTTGTTTAATCCTTTTTTGTCAGTGCATGATTCCATATATGTTGTTTTATAGTTTTGATGTCTGTATAAATACTTTAAAATGTTGAGAATAGTACAAATAAACCTTTATATAGGTAGGTGTGTCTAAACTTTTGACTGGCATTGTACATACATATTTTCTTGAGCAGACACGTCCATGAGGACAGCGTGGTGGTTCAGTATGTAACACTGCTGTCTTGTATCTTCTGGTTTGGGTGTTTCAGTCTTGTTCCGATTTCCTCCCTTAGCCCAAAGACATGCAATTTGCTGAATTTTAAGTCACCTTCAACATATTCCCTGCAGTGGCTTGCCTCCCCATTTAGAATGTGATTTAGTCTTGTGTCCTGTCCCAGGCTTCAAGTCACTCTGAAAAGGTGACCGGTTTGGAAGATGCATGAATGTCACCTGCAACAAATTCCTCCCAAAGACGCCAGTGGAAGTGATTACCGAAAAATGTTATATTCCAAAAGTGATTCAATACCCTTAATTACGAGGCTATCTATTTTATATACCAAAGCCAGATGGTAATCCTTGTATTTCCCTCATGAGTAATTCTTCATACAGTATTGAAAAATAAAATGGAAACTTTGTCATTAATCAGTTTAGGGCATAATAGATGTGTCTGCATCCTTTTTGCTGAATACGTCACATTCATTAACTCCTTTGGGTTTTTCCGCTTTAAATATCAGGAACTATGCATTAGCAGAATGAGTGTACTGCTTAATATCATCTCCAAGCAAGTGGGAAATATCGAGTAGCATGTCTGACCGCACTCTTCTGTGGCGGCCAGTGACACTGACAAACACCCACAAAACGTGCCTGATTAGTTATCTTGGATAAACAGTGGAGGGCTCTGTGCTATTGTACGCGAATATGACTTCAGCAGAGAACATTGTACAGAGTCGTTCAGCTCCTTGGGTTTCAACGTCGACTTTCAATGTCAGAAACAGTCAATTAGTGTTAGCTTCTTGCTGAATCTCTTCTTGCTGCCCGATGGGTTCAAGTCAAGCCGGCAAATCAAACTATTGTCATTTCAAAATTTGCAGACATACAGTGGAACAATTTTAAACCAGCTTGGCATGGAACATGACAACAAACTCACGAGACAATAATGAATAAATAATGAATGCTAATAATTAATTCCTGGAGAAGTACCACAGTCTGGAAATGGAATCATGCAAGTGAAGTCTAAAACAAATCTGCTCACTGGTATTTAACTAAATAATTTTCAATAGGTGAGTTTTCGGATGGGATAAGGTTGTTTGCTTCTTCAGATTTTGACTATGACAGAAGTAACATTCTGAAGAAGTGGACTTCATTGCTCTGACTCCTTATGAGAAGCGAACGTCTTTCCGACCCGCCCTTCAGCAAATGGACCAAACCCAGTCATGCTTTGAGCATTCATCTTGTGTCACCACATATTTCATCCGGGGCTAGGTTTCACATTTGATGTTGGATATAAAATTCTTTTCTCTGGGGGTTGGTGTGGAATGTGAAATACTTAAGGGTCAGAAACTAAAAGACACTCACTGGTTTTACTGCAGCCTGTGATTCTCTCTGGCCGGGTTCAGAACTTTTCATTTTTCTTTTTTTGTCACAGATTTTTTTTAAAAAAAGCATGCCTCACAAAAGCGAAGTCACCCGAAGTAAAATAAATACCAGACGATTGCTGGGGGTTTCCCTCATCGTGCTCCAGCTAACATCGGGTCAGTGGTTTTCAAAATCGTGTTTAAGCATGTAAAGTACACCTAATTCCATTTCGCTTGTTCTGTTTCGAATAGTGATGTACTGTGTGTGACTATTGTTATTTTCGTACAGCATGTCATTTAGGGCAGATCGAGGAAGCATTCTGGCTAACAGCAGGGTCTTGGAGAATAGTTTCTATCCAGAGAGGCCTAAGTATGACTGGGACTGAGTTGTCATCTTTAGCAAAGCAGAAAGCATTGAGCAAACGCAACAGCTTCCGTGACATAATTACTTCAATCTTGTACGTCTCACCTACGACTAGACGGTCAGAAAAGGCAATTAGCTAACAATTTTTAGTTCATGGAATGTTTACTGAATGTTACTGTTAAGGTATGGAAACATGGAAATGGTCCAGTTTTCCCGATGTTCCTAGAATGTTATCCCACTGCTACTAAAAGTAAGAGTAATAACACAAAAACAGGCAAATGGTCCTGATGTGTGATGAGGTCACCTGATAGGTCAGCCGGTGACATGGTTACTTTGCACCCCTGAGGTCATGGGTTAAAGGTTGCATGGTTTGTTCACATAGTACATGTATAGCACTTTCATGATTTTTTAAAATTATAAAGCGATAATTTTTTACATTAATTGTGTTAAAGGGACGTTCAGGTAATGTTATTGTACTAACATTGACATTGTCACATTAACGTTACAATTAGAATGTTTTCTGTCACGTCTGAGAAGGCCTTTAAATAACATTAGCTAAAGTTCTGGGAACGTTAACTCTTAGCTAGACAGTCCCTGTCATGGGAATGGAGGCCATGGAGAAACCATCTAGGAAGCTCACCAGTTTGACCCTGTTCAGAATCCAAGGCCTCAGCCTCATGCATGCAGGAGGGGGGGGGGGGCAATCGGCGGCCGAGATGGATGCTGAGTCCACAAAACGCTCCCCAGGCAGGTGCCTCGGAAAGTTTATCTGCTCATGCCCCTGGGGTGGCATTATCTAAAGATAAATATGGAGCCCCTGACAGGAAGCACGAGGGACACGTTCACCTCCTGAAACTCCCACACTTAAGAGACTGTAAATGTTTTTGCTCTCCTGCTAATGAGTTCTGTTGTCCTCCGTGTGGTATGGCCTCCCCAGCAAAAATTCACTTCTATTTCCACGCAGGCGTGAAGAATTGTATCCCAAGCAGTAACTCGGACAGAAAGCGATCCTGGATTTCCATTTTTTGTGTCACTATTGTGTTGCTTTAATATGAGAAGCCTGTATAATATGGGAAGGCATGTCTGGTGCTGATGAAGGATCATACCAGGCATTGAGGGCCTCAGCTTCATCTGAGCTGCACTTCGGAACCACCGATGACTGATACGCCATAAGGAAGACCCTGCCCGATGAATGAACTGTGACATTATTGCCGCAGTAGAACGTCCCGGATTTTTCGGGAACAAACTATTTAGGCGGCTTTTCAGAAGGCCACGTGAGTCCGGGTGAAAAAAACCGAGTACAGGAAAACCAAGAGGTGGCAGATATAAGATTCAAGATCATTATTTGCCATAGGCAACACTTGCATTGGAATGGTTCGTCGTTCAGGAACACTCAGTTAGTCTGAAGACAAAACAGTATAAAAAAATACAATACAATACAAAGCAATACATAACAATGTAAAACAATACAGGGACTGCAATAGAAAACAACAGTGTAAAACAATAAATATAATGCAAGACAATAAAAAAGAGTGTAAAATAATATAGATAATGCAAAACAACAGTGTAAAACAATACAAGACAGTAAAGAACAATACAAATAATTCAAAACAACACAGATCATGAAAACCCACACAAAACTAGACAATATGCAGCCTGTGAGTGTTAAAATGCAGCCGTAGGAAGTACATGTGTCATGAATATGACTGTTACGTGTAGTGCAGCCTGGAATAACTAGAGGATCACAGCTCTTCGAAATCTCACACGGAGCCTGTTAAAGGAACACGTTTTTGGTCTCACTGATGCCTTCTGACCTTTGCAAAATTAATTAAACAAGCCAGTGAGAACTACATCAAACAGGCAAGTTCATAACCAGTTCCCATCGAAATCTGATCTCTGGAGCACAAACTGAAGTGTGTTCTGAGTGTTTTAAAAGAAACACAGGATGTTTACTCAAGCCCAGTAGCTGTTACCTCGAGAGACATCATTTTAAAGCAAGAAATATATACAACCACTTGTTACTATAAATGAAACCATTTTCATTATTCCCACAATAACGATATCAGGATTCCCACCAAATCTACACTGCTTACAATATCATTAAACAATTTGAATTTTGAAAGATGATCCCACTCACCCTTAGAGTCCCATTGTCATAAATATTTTGTCAGTTGTTCATAAATTTCTTCGAACTGAAGCTCAGTGCCCAGTGAATTCTGACTGTACTTTTTTATCTAAACAGAAACCCAGGAAGGCCTTCCTCTCTGCCCATCTGAAATCTTGAAGGTACCTGACACCTTCTGACTTTAATGACAAATATAAATGCAGATGTTAAGAGATGTCCACATGGCTGGGCTTCCCCATGTCTCGGACATCACACCCTGGCCAAGCTTGTTTTGAAATTCAGAGCAGTTGGATAATGGTGGTAGGACCAGAACTAAGCAGGCAGCTTCAGATCTCAGTATGGAAGCATCTGTTTATATCATGCATATCAACCTAGACCAAGCTTGGGGACAGTAGATACGGTATCAGGCACTTTCCCACCGAAGTTCCGGAACCTTTTTCTGAGTTCCTGGGCCGCCTCGACCCGAAGCTTTTGAATCTCCTGCCCACGTTTGTGTGTCGCTTTCCCAGCACACAACAGGAACTGTGATAGGTTAAACTTATAACACACATAATTTCATATGAAATTACACTGCCACCTCAAAACAATGGAGAGTGAACAGGTTGTTTTGTTACTTATTTGGGGAATCGGTCCAAAAATATGGGACAATTCACATTATTTATATTATAGTTATTTATATACTATTTATACAACCTGCGACATATTTATAATTCATCATTAAAAATGGCTTTTTCAGTGGGGCCCCAGGAACAACCTCGAATTCTCTATAAATCCAAATATTACTTTATATCATGTTTGCACCCATTTCCCAGTCATGTAGGGGGTGTAGCATTCAAAGCTTTAACAGGATAGTATATAATAGTTGCGACTCATTAATTAGCCTTCATTTTACCTCGGCTACTGATGGTTCTGTGTCAGCTCTTTATCCAGAAACTGGAGTCTGTGTTTAGATGCTAATTCATCCCATGTGTTGATTGACTGATTGATTGACTGATTGATTGACTGACTTTATTAATCCCACAATGGGGAAATTCCTTAGAAACAGCAGCAGTAATAAAAAAATAAAAAAAAGACCGCATAACATGATCCATAGGATCAGCAATATAATATAAACAAACAATATAAAATATAATAATAAATATAACAATATATATAAAAACATATATGTATATAAATATAAAAACAATATCTCAACTGTATAAATATTATTAAAAATATAAAGACAAAAAAAATTAAATTCACTGAAAGCGAAGGGCAGAGACTGGCTCAGCCTGGCGCCCTTCGGAAGTGGCATTTAGCCATAGCTACAGCACAGACGTTTACACAGTCTACAGACGCCGAGGCCGAATGGGCAGGTCCAGCCAACACCAGACACATCGCAGGGTGACACTTCTCAAAAGCAGCAGCATGAGTCAGGCGTGTGTCTGACTTTTATTCATAGCCGTAAAGCTGCAGAAAAAAAGAATAGCTTTTGCTTGGAATTTTGCGTGAAACAACCGTCACGTTATATAATCGAGGTCCGCGTATGGTGTGGTGTTTTCCGTGATATCCCAGAGTGAAACAAAGTTGGACTTGCGTCCGTGACGTTACTACGCCGACCGGTGTCGCCATGGGCAACAAAGCCCCTTCTGTGCGTGAACACGAGGCCCCCGCTGGCCTGTAACATTATGGAGATCACAGTGATGCTGCAGTGTCTAGTGATGCAAATGCGACTGTCGCAGTTTTAATTTGAACAGAGACTGAGACTTTGTTGTTGTGCTGAAGAATGTTCCCTGACATAGCGCTGAGAGAGAGAGAGAGAGAGAGAGAGAGAGAGAGAGAGAGAGAGCGATGTGACAGGCTGAGAGAGAGAGAGAGAGAGAGCGACGTGACAGGCTGAGAGAGAGATCCAGGCGTCTGTCATGGCTGTTTACTGAATTAGGGTCACAGAGAGCCTACGATGTATCCCGGGGAGGAACAAGGCAGGGGGACACCCTTACACACACACACACACACACACACACACTTTAGAGACACCACTTTTCCTAACTACATGTCTTTGGACTGCAGCTGGAAAGCAAAGGACCCAGAGGAAAGATGGGAAAAATATCAAACAACAGAAAATGTAGAGACTCTTTCAAACATTATTGCCTGGCACTGACCCCTGTATCACTGGGGGTAACAGGGTTGCAGCCGTCAGTGAAGGACACTGGTTAGCTGATTTCCCCTCTTTCGTTTCTTATTTCCCAACGGCCTGTGGGAGCATGTTCGGAGGCCTTTCTGTGTGCGCTGTCGCCCCCCTCTTGTTAGCTCCCTGTGCGTGTTCCGTTCCACTCGGCTTCATGTCGTCCTGACGCCCTACGGCTTAGCTTGGCATGGAGTCTGGCCCATTAGCAGCAGGAGAGGAAGCACCACCTCAGTTCCAGGCAACATCCCAGCCACCCCAGCAAAACTCAAAGGAAAAGACGCCCTTATGCCCTAAACGTTCACGGCCGCAGAAGTGTTTTATCGTGCTGTATTGTGTAGGTGGCCCAGGATTCCCATATCGTTTCAATTAGTCAAGCTTCTATTGTTTGTATTTTATTAAAGCATGAGGCAGGAATCCCAGAATGCCTTGCTCATAGTGTGATGTAGCTATGGCAAAACTCAAATACTCAAAATTTCAAATATACTACAAAATGTCTTAGACTACAGCCTTTGAACAGGAGCTGATTAACATAACCAAAGAGCACTTAATTTTTAAAGGACTTATAGTTTAAAAAAATGATCAGTCAATTGATCAGTACCTGGTGTTCAGGAGTCACCTGGCTTCATTAAACCACAACCCTGCCCTTGGATCTCTGATCTTGATCATTGCATGGTGACATTTTTTTGGACTAACATTTTATAACTGGGACCAAAGTAGTAAAGTGACTGAAGGTGACTGAAGCTCCATTCCATATTCAGTTGCCTTGGTGATGGTGGCAATTTTTGAACTGATGATTGAGGCCTGACAGGTGTATATGAGCAGGGCAGGAAGGTTCTCTTTTCATCAGAAACAAATAAAGCTTCTGATCACTAACTAAAACAGATGAAGAGATTCTTTGGTGAGGAAGACAGAGGAGCTGGAGCGTGCATTTCTCACAACACCTGGGTTTCCAGTTTTGCTATTACTGCAAAGGTAAGGCTAACTCAACACACTGCAACAGTCAGTGTATTGCTCTGAGTTGTCAGAGCTGGTTGCCAGTGCACAGGCCACACAGTCAGCTTAAACCTAGGGTCATCATATTTGGTCAGATGAAAAAGAGGACGTGTCTGTGACTATTGAAAATTGATATATTGGTATATTGAAAATTGGTGTCTTTTCCTTCACTTGGTACCTCACTGTAACTTGCCACACTGGGTCATATGGTTGCAGTGCCAAACCAGGATAAGCCACCGATTTTTTTTAAAACCTGCCCGGATGCCCTAAGAGAGGTCCAAAAAACCGGAAACAGGGACATATGGTCACCCTACAAGAACCACACAGCCACACATGGAGACTCCATTACAGAGTCTTTGGAGCCTCTTCTAGTCCTGCTTCTAGCCCGCTTCACTCACTGCCTCGTGCGTTAAACCATCCAATAAGGTGTTTGGGTGAAGACGTTTCCAGAACATATAAAAGATGATAAGAAATGTGTCCGTTTTAGGAAGTTGATCTTCCATTGTAGGTTTGAAGAACATTCGTGTTACTGTCTCGCAGTCCGCAGACCTCCTGAATTACTTGCTCTCAATATTTCTGTTCTGTTGTGGGTCTCTACGTATAGAGACAGAAAAGACTGAGAAGGAGTTTCTATCCCCAGGCCATTCGACTCCTCAATCAGGACACACCCTTCTCTCTCTACACAGTATTATAGTTATAGTATCATTATAGTACTTTCATACTATCCTGGAGTAGCAACCTTCTCAGGGACTCATACTCATTGTCATCTTTCCATACACTGCACTTTAACTGTATAACTTACAACTGCATATCGCACATCTGTAAATCTGTCTCAAATTAATATTTAGTATATATCCATATTGTTTCCAATGTTCTATTTTAATATTTTATTTATTTCTCCTTTCTATTGCTTTTCATATCCTTTGTAACAGTTGCACAGTCAAAAAGAGTGGTTCAGGATACATTTCACTGCATGTTGTACCTGTACGACTATGCATGTGACAATTAAAGAGTCTTCAATTCTTCAATCTTTATCTGTTTTTTTTTTTTTTTAACCTGTGTTTGCTGGAATGGGTGCCATGCATTGTGTGCATCACCACCCCCAATTTAACAACAGCTTAAAAAGACCAGCTTCTGTGAGGCTAACTCACTGTTAAAGCAGAGAGAAAGGCAAAGATGAGGAGGGGGGGGAATTTTTAAGGTGGTCATGGCGACCTCCGGTACCCGCTTCCCCCCCCCCCCAGAGACACCATCGATGGGTCATGCTGGAAATCCTGCCACACGAATCCAATCTAGCAAACACAAAGGGTTATCCAGAGGAATTTTAATCCTGCAAGAATTTCCATTAATCACCATAATCCGCGGGTATCGACGGGGAATAAATGACGCCGCCTTGCAGGAGGCTCCCTGTATGTACCGTGGGGAGACATGCCGCATGCACGATGTGGGATCTTAACGATGGCAGGACGCGCAGGAGTCCAGCGGGGGGGCTGGCTGACCGTGCCCAGGCTTCCACGCTCCTGCACCCACGTGCCAAGGCGTGCCCCCGCCGCAACCTCTATCCCCCACCCGTCCACCCCCACCCCCACGCCGATACAGGCTGCTACAGATTAATGCGTAGGCCATTCAGGGCTACAGCGCGAAGCCTTTGCAAAATCAGGGGGCCCCACCCCTCCTTATTAAATCTGGCTGATTGATTTGCTAATCACACCCCCCGATCGACAAACTTTACTGACAGCCAACACCCCCCTAAAAAAAAAATTGGTGAGTTCTACCACCAACACTGTGTGGACTACTGTACTGACTAAATTTGTTTTAGTTTCTTTTCATGCTTTAGCATCTGTTTCAGGCCCCCGGCGATGTTAATCCGCCCCTCGATATGAGAGCGGAGGAATGACAGAAGCACGTGTAAAATTCAGGGGAAATGTCGATTGACTTCTTAAAAGTTCACACCGGATCATCACCACAATTTACAGTATATTTTGTCGCAGTATTTGAAGCGCAAGACAGTGATCGAATGGGAGTCAAATTATATGTCTCTCATATGTGTAACACAAGCTGTTGTCTTTCCTTTTTTCCACGCAAACCCAGACTGCTTCCCTATTCAGTCGGCCCTGGGTGCTGCTGGGATGATTGCTAGTGACTGCCATCTTCAGGCAATATGGTGGAATTGTTTCAGGCCGCCTTCTCATCCAGAACATCCCTTCTTGCAGCAATTGTGTATAGGTTCCAGAGGTGGAACGTTACGATCCAGAAAGTACCAATCCAAACCAAGGTTTTGTTTCGACCAACCAGTTAAGTCCTCTGTGACCGTGACTGTTTCTACTCAACTGGTTGGTTGAAGCAAAATCTTGGTCTGGATTGGTACTTTCTGGAGCTGAACTTTCCACCTCTGATAGGTTCTCCAATCATTTTTAATCCTGGTTTATAGAACGATCATATATGGGAAAGATAAACACTTCACTTTTGAATGTCTTTAGTAAAAGACTATAATCGGTGACACTCTTCTAAATATGTGCATCAGTTACTGAAAATGAAAATGTCCAGCGCTTAATACTTCAGCATGTGAATAAGCTTAATTGTGATGAGCACCGATCTACTTTCAGGTGAAAGGGTATTGCTAGGAAGACTTATTAATCAGCTCAATTACTGCATCAGTAAGAAAAACAAAAAACACTATAGGTGATTTCTATGGTTCTTTGCTTTTTTGTGTAGCACTGCACTTATTTCATGTTTTATGTGCCTGTTATATGTTTGGTTAGTCGAATTTCTGATCAATTTGCCCTTTAGAAAGTAGGTCAGGTTTAGATGTAACGTACTGCAGTTCATTTGGACACCACAAGAGCGGCGCTGGTCAGGGGGTGGGGTATTTTTTTTCTGTATGATTTTGTACCGTGTGCTTACATATATGAGCATGACCGAGGAGAGGGTCTCATAGGGATGAGGTTCCGGCAGATCTCGGGGCGGCCCACCGCTGGCAATGGGCGGGGGCACTGGGGGAATTTCAGCGGCTCTTTCCATAGCGCCGTCCCTGTTTGCCACCATGTCTGACCCCAAGACACAACGGCAGGATGCTGTGTGGGAGGCGGCTCAAGGTGACGGCTGGGGTTTTCCGGAAGGTTCCAGTATGATCAGGGTTCATCAGTCTATTTTGGAAGTGTATAACATGCTGCTGTTTTGACTGTGATTTTGAGTATATGACGCTGATGTTTTCACTGTATGAGTACATGTTGGGGGGGGGGGGGGGGGGGGGGGGGGGGGGGGGGGGGGGGGGGGGGGGGGGGGGGGGGGGGGGGGGGGGG
>JABFEA020000085.1:10615529-10626379 GCA_019775915.2 Cyphomyrus plagiostoma
TGGATACTGGGTCAGGGTAACGGGCTCACTGCGTGGATACTGGGTCAGGGTAACGGGCTCATTGGATACTGGGTCAGAGTAACGGGCTTATTGCAGGGATATAGGGCCTGTGTCTGTGTATGATGTTGTTGAGAAGCAGCATATTGCCAAACTATACTGATCTCTAATGCAATCCCTCTGGCTGATGTAACAGCAGGAAATAAGCACTAGCAAGATGAACAATGCCAAGATCGTTATGTATCCCACACCAGAGGATCGCAGTACCATCACTTACAGTTAGGCTCATTTGCATACCTAAACTGCCCATAGTGTATTTGGGTTGTGATGGACTGGCATTACATCCAGGCTTCGCCTTATCTGGCCATGACCCTTTACCCGCTGGATGCATGCTTAGATTTCTAAGTTTAAATTATGATGTAACAGGGTTTCATGCGGAACTTCAAGTGTTTTAACTGCAATGATCTGTAATTCATCCATATTCCGAACATGCTGAGATTTTAAATAATATGTCAATATGTAGTACATGTATTACATGTTTTACTGTATGCAGTACTTATGGAATAACCGCTATATATATGGCTTTGATTTCCAAATTTATACTTTGAATGTCACCCTTGTAGTTTTCTTCTGAAGTCGAGACTTGTTTTCTCTGGCCTAAACATGCAAACCATTTGTTACAATCATTGTATCTGAACTTCTTTGTTGCTTTTTTCATCACGCCGTGGCTATGAACTTCCATTCCTGTGAAGGAACGCGCCGCTGCTTCACCACACTCGGTGGAAAAGACTGGTGGTGTTTTATGCCCCGAGGGGCAGAACACTAAGCCAGGTCCCTGTCGTGCCAACAGCTGTAAACAGCCCGTCATACAAAGAAGTTAGAGGTTCCGTAGGTCGGGGGGGGTGCAGTAACGTTTGTTTGGGGAGCAGAGAGACTGCAGCCCTTGCTGATTGGACGGTCAGGAAGGCGATCTGGCCTCTGTCTAGCTGAAGTCAGACGACAAGACGGGAATGGTTATTCCTCTGGATCGCAGTAGCCGATAAGCAGCAGGAAGGAAGGAGATCTTAGACTGTGTCTTTTCAAAATAACCAGACTCACATCCGCAGGTTCAAAAGGAGAAGGAAAAAAAACATCCAGAAAGTTTCGGTGCTCGCAGAGCAGGGGGCTTCATTAGGAAATGTATTCATTTCACAGTCAGTCTCACGGCCCTTTTAACTAGCTTTGTTTTCATATTTTGCAAAGGAACTGGGTGTGGTGATGTTTGATATTCCGACTCTATATAAAAGGCTGGCCTTATTTATGCCTTAGTAGTGGTATGGTTTAAAATTAACTAACAAAAAAAATTATTACCTTTCCCAATATGGCTAAATAGTAGTATTCATTTCCATTTTAGAGCATAATATAGACTCCCATATACACAGTTTACTTGATCATTTTTAGGGAAAAAACGGCCAATTCCTCTGGAAAAATGGACTATTGTTTTCGTTTCCCAGGACCAAAATAGTCCTTTTGGTATAGCCCAGAAAGGTCAGGAATGGTATATTGGAATCTTTCGATCTGAGCCCCTGTCTTACATTCCAAAGTATGCATCTTGTTAACAATGGATAATTACCCAGAATGCCCCTGTCTCCCCTTATACAAGTCCTGAGAATTTGGCAACCATCTCAGCTAAAGTAGAAAAGTAGAGCTGACAGCAGCTACAAATCAGAGAGCTACAGCTTTTTTTGTATATATGGTGTAACTGGCACTAAACCTAAAACTAAGGGCCACACTGAGTTTAGGGCAACCCACTAACAGAACAGGCAGATGCTCCTTTACAGATGTCAGATATGCTGGTTCAGACTCTACTCAGACAGCGAAGGCTCACCAGAGCTAACTGATTTTCAGAACATGAATTTAAAAAAAAATGACAAAGACTTTTTTCCCCTTATTTAAGATACATATTTTTTCACCGTAAAGTTTGTTGCTATTGATTTGTCCTGTGGCATACTTTATATAGATCTGTTCAGCTGACCCCCACGTTTTAAATATTGAAACTCCGGTGCAGTGTTGCCTTCAAACTGAATACCAATGACATCTACTGCCCTCTGCTGGAATAAATGCAGAATTACTCTAAAATCGTGTACAGGCATTTATCATACCTCCTGACATCCTGGAGAGTTTGTTTCAGAATTTAAATTTTTGTTAATGCAAATCCAGATTATCTGAATAGGTGAGATGTGTGATCTAAGTCGAATGCAAATATGGGGTAATTATTACTGCCATATATAGCGGTTCTAGCATCTCAGAAACAATCTCCTTGGGGTTTTTATGCACTACAGTGTTTAGTGCACCGCTACTCAACTCACGGTCCTGGAGGTCCGAGCCCTGCTGGTTTTCCAGCCTTCATTATCTGTGAGCCTGGTCTGAGGCCTCTGGCCAATCAGTAATTCTTAAACCGACTAGCGGGGAGAACTGAAAACACGGCCTGGATTTGGAATTAAGGGTCAAACTTGGAGAGCCCTGCATTAAGGTTTACAGAGAACGATGTGATGAACTAAAAAACACTGAAAATGCCTTGTTAGACGTCGGAGGAGAATGAGGGTATATTGCCGGCGTTTTATTACCAGTATCTGTTATGTTGTAGTGATATTGCCATTTGATTTTGTCATTTTTTGTGTTTCTGCTTTTTCACAGAAAACACATCACATGATTTGAACCATTGCTGCAATTAAAGGTCAGCGCTCTGGTTTCAGATGTGTTTTTGATTTCTTGGTATTTCGCTTGCAAACATTCAGCGGCTGCTGTATGCACATGCGTGGCTGCCAGACCTATTGTGGGCAGACAAACAGGACAATGCGTCTGCAGGAAGTCCACGGGACAAGCAGCCCGTCTGAAAAGAGCGCGTCCGGCTGCGACCTCCCCACACGTTGCCTCTTCATCCACATCCCGCCGCACAAGCGTTCACGGTGGGCCGTGCACCTGTGAGCGTGCGCCGTGCGTGCCACTTCCGTCCATCTGGGCACAGGTGGTGGCCCCAAGTGGGGAAATCAAAACAAAGGGCTACCTCAGAAACACACTTCCTCTTTCATGCTGCGTTTACGGTACCCTGTACTTTTTTTGTCCTTCTTTAGGCATTATGCCAGAGAGCCAATGAAAAAGACAGAAATATTCAGGGATAACAAACAGACGTCAGGTCTCAGGTAGGGGTTCAACTGGGAGAATGGATATCGATAAGTAAGTGTCACCGAGACAAACAGACGTTCATTTATGGTTATCAGCAGGTGGGTGCAGGTGAATGGAGCTGCCACCTGTCACCCCCCCCCCCCCCAATGTACGGTACCTTATATAACCCTTTAAGCCTTCGGCCTTCTAATGCGCGTACAAATGCACTAACCGCAATAATTCAGCTCATCAGTTCAAAAAAATTCTGATACAATGTCTATAACAGTCAGTAGGAAGGTTCAGCAAACCATCATGTTACTTTTACTCTATTATTGTGTTTTTATTTAAAATCCTTTATGATAATCTAAACCTGCTGAATTACATAAAAAGGGCTTTCTCACTTTACATCTGAAAAACTTGTATTTTCAATAACATTACTGTGGACTTTTTACAATATATGATGATAAATACAAAGGGGAAGACAGTATTATCACAGGGACAATCAGCGAGTCACAACTTACAGGTAACAGGGCAATTTGCACAGCAACTACTCACTACAGTTACTTTCCACATGGAAAATGGAGAATTCGAAAAGCGGTCTGCGTCACGTCACCTGATATGCTTCCCTTAAACCAGTGCCTCTCTAACGGTCCACGTTTTTGCTCCCTCCCAACTCCCAGGGAATTTAGTGGGAGCAAAAAACACGGGCTTTCTGGGGAGTCCCTGAAGACCAGTTTCAGAAAACACTGCCCTAAATGATCGCTACGAGAGACTCGCGCAGGAAATGCAGGCATGCGTCTGCAGATTTCTCAGGTAGCGTGGCAGGAAGCTGCGGCGTAGTTACTGATAAACCTTCATTCATCCTATCAGCTGACGACTTCTGGGCCCTTCTGCGGAGGCATCTGTGCGGCGGAACCGTATGACATCCTGCCAGATAGCAGCAGTGCTGCCGGAGGCTGCTGAATAGGCCAAAGCCTATGCGTCCCACGGGTTTTAACGTGGCTGACTCCATCGACCTGACACGCAGACACACTTTGTGGTGGTGGAAGGGGGGTATTCCTCTGTCACCCAGTCTCCAAGGTTTGCGCCACTCACATAGTTTCCTAGTCACTAGCCAGATGCCCGAGGTTGGCACCGAGCCAATCTGTTCTTCTCGTACGAATGGTGTCCATGTGACCAGACAAGGACCAGTCTGCATAAAAGAATTTCAGTCTCAGAGACATTGAGACCTTTGGTAGTTTTATCAACACTAGCCAATGTAATGTACCAATCACACCATCGTGGAGTAACACCGCGGGGTCTTATCTGGGGGTGCCCGCCAGTCCCCGTTTGTGAAGCGCAATCCCAGCATGCATGGCGAATTCCACGTACCATCATGCAGCTGGGCGTGCCGTGGTGGCGGGGCACTGGAGGCCTCTTCCAGGGCAGAGTCCAGGCTCTGGCAGCGTGACTGGACCTTCCCGTGCGGACGGAGGACGTCGTCCTGGAGCAGCTCAGCCGCCGAAGCCCGCAGCTGGGGGTTCCTGTCCAGGGCCCGGCCCAGGAAGCCACGCAGGGCGGCGCTACAGGTGTCCGTGATGTCCTCCAGGGGCGGGGCCTGTTTGTGAATCTGGGGGGGGGCAACAGCAGACATTAGAGGCTGGAGTTACGGGATCGATACGGGCGATGGCAGGCACCCCCATACCAACCCAACAGTGATTTTTCAGGTTCTTCTTAGATGTGTCGCGGATCGAAAGCCGCTTTGCTGCATCGTCTCACATTCCGTTTGCCAGCGTTACCACAGGCACACACACACACACACACACACACACACTTACCGCACAGGGCCTGCAGGATTAAAACTTCGACCTAAGAAAATGGGGCAACCCGCGAGAGTTCTCAAAAGAAAGTGGAACCTTTTTCACATTAGAATATGTCCGCGAAGCATCGAGCGTGTGTCTCTCACTTTTAGTCAGAGGTGAGATTTCCAAGAAACTCGCCCAAACTTGCTTCTAATTATTGCTTTTTTGTCAAAACTACTCCCTGAAATCTCCACAGCCAAAAGGATGCGCACAGGATAGACCACCAGCCGACCAACTGAAAGTAAAATACTCTTAACATCACTCTCTTTATGGTAATGTACTAAAACGTTATTAAATAGAAAGGCACAATATCACCGACAGGAGATGAAGATAACTGACAGAGTATAAAAAATGCACAGTACTGTTTAATACTGGCAATAAACACATTATCTCACTGTGTAAATTCTGTTATAAAATGTAATATTGTACATCGTTGTCCTAGGAATTCATTCCTAAACTATAAATGAGTTGTTTTGTTGTTGATTTTGTTTCCAAACTGGCTTATATGTACAATGCCTGGTCAAAAAACAGTCACACACTTTAATATCTCGTTGGGCCACCTCTAGCATTGGTTATGGTGCACATTTGTCGATGTATTGTTTGCAGGTGCCTGCGTAACATCGCAACATTTTTCTCATCCGTATTTGCATTCATTTCTTGTTGAGATCTTGTATCGATGATAAGCGAGTTGAGCCACTTTAAAGTCTTCTTCAGCACATCTCAAAGACTTTCAGTGGGGTTAAGGTCAAGACTCTGCCAATTCACATGTGAAAACGGTTGAAAAATCCATTGGTGGGATACCCTGGTTATTCAGGAGATTCAGGTGCTCAGCTGACTTCACTTTATCTCTGCATAACGTTGCTGAGCTGTAATAATGATCCAGTCACTGGCTCTTAAGAACTTGCTTGCTTAACTTCAAACGGTGACGTTTTTTCTGGCCAGGCAGTGTAGCTAGTCCAATAAAACCATTAAGATTAAATGCCCAGTTAGATGTTACCATTGCTTGACCCTAACCACAGCTGCTGCCTGTTTCATCTGACTCCAGCCCAGTCAGAAATATACAGACCCCCCCCCCCCCCTCCGGGAAGAGCATGAATGTTGTGAGGACACCTACTATATAGAGGTAGGAGGGGTAGGCCGATGGGGGGTATCGGCGCACCCAGGGGGGGTGTCCCGTCTGCATGTGGATGATAGAGGCCCCCAAACTGTAGATGTCCGCCTTGGTATTGTGGCCCCAGCACAGCACGACCTCCGGGCTCATGTAAAGCTGCAGAAAGACAGTAAGCGCACAGAACCGTCAGAACCACAGGTCTACATGAAGCCAGCGCCATCTTTAAGGGCCCCAGCCATGTCAGCCACAGCCAGGCACACAGACTCCACATCAGCTTCCGTCTTCAGGCAGTGAGGCTTCTCAACATCACCCTATTAGTGCAGTCAACCTTCATCTGCACATTTTAAATTTGCTTATTTTAAATATTTTATTTACTATTTTCCTTTTTTTATTACACATTTCTTTACTAGCTCTCATTGAAAGTTATTTTGTAGTCTGCATCTACTGCCGCTTCTACACTGTCGCGCATTTAACCTTGAATTAGATTTGATTAACTTCTCATCCTTGGCACTGCATCACTGCAATGGGCCTTGTATGCAGTGAGGCTCAATGGCAGATTTGCGTGCAACTTTCCAGCCAATATAAGTGCCTCTGATTAATATGGCGTTCCTTTTAATCAATATAACGCATGATGTAGACTTTTGTCTGTAAACAAACCAAAGATCATCCTTTCTACTGAAGAGCATAGAAACTCCTCATATGAAGAATAAAAAGAATCATACTCCTTGACACAATACAGTGCAAAATCATTTTGTTGCAGAATTCGACTGTAAAACACTGATAAAAGATAAACTGATTAAACAAAATCTCACAGCTAGCAAACATGATGCGAAACCGCCAATTCTTCCCATCACAGCCACCCTGAGATCAGGCAGTAGCTCACCTCCGTCCCACGGAAGTCCTTAGGGTAGTACAAGTCCCCAGTCATCTTCACAGAGAGGCCAAAATCCACCAAGACTGCTTTGGAAGACATCAGGACGATGTTGCTGGCTGTCGGGGGCAAAGATATTTCTTGTTTATTGCAAAGGAAACTGGAAGTGATTTGAAATCCCACCACGAGTGAGCACCAATCAATGTGCCAGTTCATGGTAGGTTTGTGTCAAGTGGCAAAAATCTTGTCTGAGAGAGTTTCATTATCTCAGATGATCAACATTATGATCGATGTCAAGTTAGAAAGGAACGGAACAACAGTTCAACCCAAATATCCCGGGACCACCTACGTTTGATGTCGTGGTGGATGACCTTGCGGAAATGCAAGTAATCCAGGCCCCTGAGGATCTGCCTAGTCACCCAGATGATCTCGCTCTCCCACATGGGCCCAGCGCTATCCAGCTTCTCCAGAACTGAGCCACCTTCCCCGGCCTCCATGAACAGGTGCATGGTCCGGTCCCAGAGCACAACACCAAACAGCTCTGCTATGTTCCGGTGCTGGAGCCCAGCCTGGATCTCCACCTCAGACGCTCCAAAATCCTCCAGAGGAATCTAGAAGAGGCGGAGACAACCAATGGAAAAACCTCCATCCACCATCCGTCTACAAATTGAATGGTGATGTTTCTTTTTATTACCTAAAACCGGCGGCTAGAATTCTTAGAATTAGGAGAAATGCTTAATTTGTTATTAGCTTGTATTAAAATTACGGTAAACATCTTTAAATGTGATTTTCCAAGCCACTCAATAAGACCCTTTCAGTGTCTCATGTTGATCCTGAAGTTCATTTCATCCCACAGACATTAAAGGCTTTGCAAGACCTTACTGACCAGTTTGCAGGCCATCCGCTTCCCTGTCTGCGTGTCCTGGGCTAGATGGACCCTCCCGAAGGCCCCCCTGCGGACCTGGCCGAGCTGAAGATTCTGGAAGGTTGGCGTCCATGGGAACAGGAAGACGTCTGCATTGATGCGATAGCGTCCTTCCTTCACAGCCAAGTAGGCCTGCAGAGAGAGAGGCCGGACGTCACATAATTATGTGATATAATGTGCCGATATTTCGATGGGAGAATTTAGACATGTGCAGTTGTAATGCATAAGGTTCATACAAGTCACACAACAGACAACACAGCAAGAAGGGTCTTAATTTTGTCAATTATTTATGCAACATAGCAAAATACTTGACAAGTATTATAGAAGTATTTTTTTTTTTTGTTCCAGTGTGTCTTATGAGGCCTCGAAGATGCTAAGGGAGGAAGAACATTTCCGACAGAATGTGACCTAGAAAGCGATGCCCACACAGTGCAAAACCACAAACAGACTTCCCCAAAGCACTGGATCCAAAACACAAGACAGAGTAAGCAAGCACACTGAAGGACTGATAAATTACATCTGAAAAAGGACATGCGCAAATTACTCTGAAATGCACACACACACGCGTGCAAATCACTCTGAAATGCACACATACACACACACGCGCAAGTTACTCTGAAATACACAGACACACACGCGCAAATTATTCTGAGATGCACACACACACGCACAAATTACTCTGAAATGCACACACACGGGCAAATTACTCTGAAATGCACACACACACACGCAAATTACTCTGAGATGCACACACACGTGCATATTACTCTGAAATGCACACACACATATGCGCAAATTACTCTGAACCAAAGAATTACTCTTAACTCTGAACTCAGGGCAAAAAATTATGCACTGGGATTGGCCAGAAAATTTAACAAACCGGTGACATATGTAACATTGGCATCTGCTTGAATTCATAAATGATACTATAGCAATCTAGCCTTCACACTGTATTAATGACTGGCATACATGGGAAATATCAGCTTGAGAACTGATGCACATTCTGCAGCGTGGACACAACCAGAGCATGAGAACCTGGACTTGCCTTGTTAATCACCACCCCCATCTCTTCTGTCAGGTCTGACATAAGTAGGCCACTTTGTGCATTTGATATCAGGTTAACAAAATCCAGGAGATCAAACATGGTCCCATATCTGACTCTGTCACTCCATTGTGTTTTTGTGACCAAACCATCGGACTCAGGACAGTCATTCATCTCCTCTTTTTCTCCCATATCATCTTGAAAGACACAGTCTTCAAAGAGCGAGCCTTTATCTCCAAGAGGATGGAAAAGGTCCTCCAGTTTCATGAAGCTGCCAATATCCATATGCGCCAGAAGAAGGTCAACAGCAATCTGGTTGGTAAGTCTCATAGTATCACTATGATGGTCTGATCCAGGAGTGAAATGTTTCTCAACCAGAAGCGTGAGCACAAGCTGTGACCCCGCACCTACACCTACATCTACACCTAGCACACACCAGTACGGCGTTACCACCAACACCATTCACGATATTCACAGAAGGGGAGAGGCCTACGTAAAGCGTTCCTGTCTCAGACTCCTCCCCTCCTCAAACTTCACAAACGCTCTCAGGGTTTCGTAATTATTTTTTTCACTTCCTCATATTAGAAGTTTAAAGAAAACATGTTTTCAGCAAACTGATACAAAATGCATAGCTTAAGTCAACAAAAGTTCACGTGTTCTTTTTTCATAATAAAATGTTGAAGTCTGCCATGCTACATTGCATTTACATGCTTCCCTGTGTTCTTACTCCAGAACAGTAAATCTGCGTCTAAATCATACTGCAAGGCACAAACACACTGGGGATAGTCATACAGAGCCAACCTCACGGCAGATTTATAGATGCACCTGCTATAATTTATAAATTGTAGCCAAATTATGAGGTTAAACGGGAGAGAGTAATAAACGTTTCAGAGTGATGGCAGATTTTAGTGATGCCTCTCTGCGGGAGCGTGTGTTGAGGAGATTCTCGAAAAGGGAGCATGTGTTCCGGTGAAGACGTGGTCGTCTCTACCATATCCGAGCTTTACAATCCAGTGATGAGCCGTCACGCCGCCAGGAAGAATGGAGGCCATCGTGTTAATCTCCTTATCAGTTAATGCAAAGTTCGTGTCGTGAGAAAAGAACTAGCGGAATGTGACACAACGTTATCCTGGGTGGTGCAGATGGAAACATTGCACGGAGTGTCCACACACACACACACACTTACAAGAAATACTCCCCCCCACCCCCACCCCCAGCATCTTATTTCCATATACATGGTACAGGAAACAAACAAATGGTTGCTTACTAAACTACGTCATTTGCGGCGTCAGACAGGGGAATCCCCATATTAACCGGATTAAATCCTTGACGCTCCATTTCCATTTTCTAAATAAAAATCTACCTGTTACTTCGCTGTACATTAAATGTCGGGACAGCATGCAGGGAAATACATGTAATCTAAGACTCCACATTTACACACTAGACATATACATACTGTACATACATACATACACACACTATATATGGACTCCCGGAGCCGATCCATGCCGGTTGAGATATAGGGTGTAAAAAATGCTTTGATGACCTTATTTTTTTCGGTTGCCTACGAGGGCACGGACAAGCAAAATTTCCAAGCTCTAGTCTGTTACTGTTTTAATACGTAAATAACCATCGTTCACGCATATTCTGAAATTGCTATTGCAAACATAATGTCACGTTCTGTACGTAGGCTATATTTAAAAGGTTTGTTTGAAGAGGAACTGATCGCTGTACTGTATCTTAGATTACTTATAAAGTGCTTAGGTTATGCCAGAAAGTCCTTTCGGCAGGTGTGCCCGTAGGTAGTCTGCAAACGGGTAACCCAGACCGCGAAGATGCCGTCATTACTGGAAGCATGTGCAGGTGTCAGAATCGTTAGCGCTGACTCCTGCTTTGGCTATGAACTTAAGGGATTGTTT
>JABFEA020000085.1:10640674-10650690 GCA_019775915.2 Cyphomyrus plagiostoma
TTGAGAAACACTAAAAAAATAGCAGCACTTTTAATTATTGTAGCTGGGGTTTATTTTTAAAAATTCTTAATCCTCTTGCCTTTTGCTATAATAACAGACGGGCCCCCCCCCCCCCCCCCTTAAAACTCATGGCCCCCATCTGTGTATGTGTCAGACACTTCCGTGGGAGACCGGACGTCGGTCCATCCATGGCCCACACATGCAGCGCTGTTTGTTAATGTGAGAATGGGAAACGGTGTCAAAGCCTTTGAAGGGAAGTAAAGCGTGAATCCCCAACCCAAAATCTTAATTCCGGCCGGAGGGGTGGGGGTCAGTAATATTTCCATTTCTGCCTCCCACGATCTCCACAGAACTGGCACGGCGCCCTCTGAACAGCAGAGTCACGCTGTCCCATTTCCATTCGGAAGGGAATTTGCAGACTGAGGGCAGCAGTGGCTGCTCGCCCGTGTTTACGAACCCGGTTCCTAAATGTACGATGTGGTTCATAATGTTTCTCTCACACTACTTAATGGGTGGATGTGTCACAGCTACTTTCAGACTAATTTTTAGATTTACTGTTTAAATTTAGCGCAAAAGACATCATTCTGGGCGTGGCACAGTTACTCAAGCATCCAGGGTTGTGGGTTCAAATCCCACCTTCGTGGTGATTGTGGTGCTCATGCTATGCCGGCATCTTGCCGCACGTCTTATGAAGGACATTGCAATAGTCTAACCTGCCATACCTTTTAAATAAGTATTCGATTTCAGGGCCGCGGATGATCACTCAAGGGAGTTTTACTTCTGAGGGCAGAACAAAAAATGATTGGTTCAGTGAGAAAGCCAATCAGATTGTAGACGAGGTGGGTTCAAGTAGCTACATCTGATTTGTTGGTCCCATCTCCTCTAGTTCCTTAGACACACCTCCTCTACAATCTGATTGGTTATCTCTCTGAACCAATCGTTTTTTCTTTTGCTGCTCTCAGAACATTTTCGTGTAAGTAAAACTCCCATGAGCTGGACAATCACTTTTGTCTTTGCTCTCTAAGCTGTAAAAAGCAGGTCTTGGATGTGCGGTCAACATGACTATTAAAGCACAGGTTTGAGTGAAAAATGATGCCGATTGAGGTTTTAGGTGGAGTCAGCAAAACAAAAGTTTGTGGCCTGAGAGTCAACAGCCGACAGCCAGGCATTGCTGTGGTTGTAGTAATGGAGCTGTGCGGGCCTACATCTGTACACAACACTGACGTCAGCGCAAAACGTGATCAATAAGGGCAGATTAATGCTGACCAGCGACTTAACAAAACAGCATTTGTATGGCGAGATTCTAAAATTTAAATTTACAGTAATTCTTGGATATGTTTCTCTTCCAGAGTAATGACCCGTGATTCCCCCATGCAGATGGGTGTAAATTACGGAGCGGATGGGGGGTTGTAAAACCCAATAATCAAAACCAGCCAATAAAACACCCTGGGGGTGGAAACCTCACCCCCCCACACACACACACAGCTTTCCCCATGCATCTTACATATAACTTACAGGTTGTGTTTGGCTCAGCCGATTAACACTCTGTGATCGGACGGTCGCCAGCACAAATACCATGGTCGACGGAGCGATGTCACCGTTGGGCCTTTGAGCAGGGCCCGAACCCCCAAATTGCTCTGGAGACTGACTGGCTCCGCTTCCTTGCGGCAAAAGCATCTGCTCCGCAGATGCAGTGTAACAGCTCTTAGCCTGTTTGCGGCCATGCTAGGTCGTCTGTTTTTTAGGGTTTTGCACCATGAGGTGATATGAACCAGGCCCTCTCTGTATAGCGGAGAGCAAGGATCTGAGCCTTGGGGTGACAGAGGTCAGGGGATCATGCTGGGGAAGTAAGCACCTCCACTGGGCACGGGTCAGGCCACTAACAGGCCATAAAGACATGGATACTGCCTCTCCATAGCATGTCGCACATGCCCACAGTCAAAGTGGACTGAAGTATTCCAGAGACTAATCATGAAAAACACTTTGGCTCACCAGTGCCCACAAATTGCAAGCCAGTGGAACCATTACTTACTAGAAGCTTCTACCGAATCACATGCTGGATCACAAGTGCTAATTTAGCTGGGCTCTTACTGCCCCTGTTAAAAAAAGGCAACAGTATTTTAACTTTCATTTTTTTTTACTTTTATTCCATATCCTGAATTTGTTGCCGACATTTGACCCTATACCTGTAAGCCTGTCAACCAGAGACGAGAAACAGGAGTTTGTCACTGGGGAGAATATTTCCCTCAGTGTTTGTTGTCATGTGAATGAAACCTGACTTATCGCCTGGAATGTGACTCAAGATAATGGTTAGATGTTCCTAGCAGGGATGCTGTGGATGCCATTCCCACAGCTTACTGGCAGAAGCCATGTGACCCTCAGACCTCAGCCTTTAGTCCAGCTCTGCACGTGCAAGGTCTCACAGATAAAGATACCAAATGTTTGGCAAACAAGGGACAAACTTATAGAGCATTACAGAGCAAGTTTAATGCAGATCACAGTGAATAAGTTATGAATAAGTGTAACTACAGTGAGGAAATTTTTGCTCAATTCATGGTATCAATGATGTACTGATTGGTTAGTCTCCTCTTAGTGATATCCTCATTGGCTTGTTTCCTCTCAGTGATATCCTGATTGGATTGTTTCCTTTTAGTGATGTACTGATTGGTTAGTCTTCTCCCAGTTATATCCAGATTGGGAGGTAAAGTCAGTATCTGCCAAAAATACACTTTCTGGAAACGAGGGTACTTCCTAATATTTTATGAAATGCAGCCTTGCTTCAGCTTGCGTTCACATTTGGGAGCAGGGCCACTGGACGCAGGTCAGTCTGGGTATATCTGGATATTGTAGCTGTCCATCCTATATCCACTACAGTATGTACTACAGTATGTATACTGTATTACATGGTCCTACAGCTGTTACAAGAAGCGATACACAATCTACAGTGTCCAGTTTCAGGCTTCTCTCCATCAGTGTAAACCATTTACTATAGACCGCAAACATAAATGCGATAGGACATGACCCAATGAAGTGCAACTGGAATTAAGAATGTATTTTTTCAGTTATTATTTCAGAATTTAAACAAAATATTGCAAAGCTTAAAACAAAACATAAGGGGGTAGCAGAGCAGTGCCCAAGAAAACTGTGAAGTGGATTTCTCAAAATAGCCACTGTTGATAAAAGCCCCCCGACTATTTACACATCTTCTACTCCCAGAGATGCGAGGTGCTTGTAAGTTTCTTGGCATTAACTCTTTTGTCCAGTTCATCCCATAGACCAGACCAGTGTTTCTCAAGCTGGTCCTTGGGGAGACCCATTATCACTTCCTCCCAGTAGAAAGCTGATCCTGGGTGGGAGCAAAAATGTGGACTATTTGGTAGGGAGCTGGGAGGGAGCAAAAACACAGACCATCTCGGCATCCCTGAGGGCCGGGTTGAAAAACACTGTCCCACAGGCCTGAAATGGGGAGAGTGGACATGTCGAGTACTTGTTTGACCCTTCACTCTCCGTCTGTGTCAGTTCCTTCTTGTACGATTTTGAGGAGGGGTTTCGGTCGTTGTCTTGTTGTGGGCCTAGCTCCTGATGGGATGACCTCTGAAGTAAGCTGCCCCAGACACGCTGTTTGTGATGGAGATCGGCACCTCTGTCACCAGCGGAGCAGAGCCTGACTGCGGGAGCCCCACATGCTGACCTCGTTCACTCGCCCCTCCTTGTGTCTTACAAACAAACGGCAGCTAGACCCATACAGTATATTTCAAATTTTGACTCCATGGTCCACAAAACCAACATCCACTCCAGTTAATGAGCATTTTAAAGCAATAGTACTAAAGAGCAGTAGTAAATGGATTTGGAAGGACCCACATTATTCATTGGTCAATAAGTTTTTGTGACGGGTGTGCTGACAGTCATACCTAAATATGTTTTTTTAGCATTTAAATACAAAATGAACAGGATAAAACACGAAGAGCATTTTTTCTTAATGGCTTCCAAAACAATAAAGATCTTTCCCAACATTACCCCTGTCCTGCCCCGATCATCCGGTCCTTCCGTGTGCCACGCCCCCTCGTTAATCTCGTGTGGGATCCACATGTGATCAGCTGTTTCTGGTTGTTGTCATTAGTCCTCTGTATTAAGTCCGCGTTTCAGTTTGTTTCCGCAGTCCAGTCATTGGGTGCGTTCGACTTGCTTATGGCGCTGGCTTAAAGCAACGCATTCTGATCCTTACGCAATGCATTACAGTTATAGATGCATTGCGACCTCTCAAGCTGCACAAACTGGAACCGCCTCCGTGATGACACAGCTTTGCCCTTATTGGCTGGAGAGTTTAGTTACATGCATGATGTTTGTATCCCAGGCAGTTCCAATGCGTAATCTGCTATTTCTCTCGAATATTACGTAAAGCAGTGAGAACTGGTTTTCAGTTAATAAAAACTGGTAAAATAAAGTTTAAATAAATGACATAAATGCTCTAATAGTATACGTAAGTTGGTTTATTTATTGTTAGTTACTGTAATGTTGTGCTGCATTATTTGGTTAATCGTCCAGTCTGTGAAGAAGGCATTCAAGTAAGAATTGCATTGTAGTATGGCACCACAGCACCATCACAGGTGGGAGAGGGTCATGGCAGGTATATATATAAATATATATATATATTAACCGCACAATCCATGACCCAATGAAAATGGTTGAGAGCCACTGTTTTAAAGCATAGATAATTATGGTTTCAAACAGGTCTATTCCTTTCACTGGCACTGGGTGTTGGTAGCTGAAGGAGAATTTACAAGTTCATAAGTCATTCTGAAGCCTGAAACCAAAAAAATATATATATCAAAGATCGCAAGAAATAAAGATTCAGCTCTAAGGAACCGATAAACCCAATTGGCGCAACATAGTGGAAAAAAAAATGTTGACTGTTTTATTATATTATTTATTGACATAAGTATCTCAGTCCGAGGTACATCAACATGGTAAGAGGGTCTATAAGTACTTTCTATGATGGTGTAGTTTGGGGCCGGGGTTGGGGGGGTTGAGGGAATTGATGACAATAAAAGTTGTAGAAGTTGACTAGGGGGCCTCTTTTTAGCAGATGCCCCTGGGCTATTTCAGTTGTCAGAGCCCCCACCACCATTTCCTACGATGGTGTAGTTAGGGGCCAGGGGGGTGGCGAAGATAAAAGTGTTTGACCGGGGGTCGGAGGGTTAGCGACAGTAAAAGTTGTAGATGTTGACTGGGGGGCCTCTTTTTAGCACGGGGCCCCTGGGCTTCAGGCCAGAGAGCCTGTACATTAAAGCCCCCCTGCTCTCAGTCCCAAATGAAAGCAGCTGTTCGGTGGGCCGACACACGTGGAAGGAAGACAGCCCACAGCTGGAGCAGCGCTACGCCATATAGACATAGATCAAGGAAGAACCCAGGACCGTTTGCGTTCGCTCTGGTGAGAAAATGAAACTGTATATGTGCCTGCTTTTGTATTGTAGGTCGGGGGGACTGACTGTCTTTAAATGGCAATGAAAACAAACCAACAAAAGATCAGCAATGATGACAAAGGGACAGAACCTCAAGCCCTTTTCACTGAGTGAAAAAGAGCCCGTCCCCAAACGACAAAGCAAGACCGCACCTTCAGACATGCCCATCAAACTACAAAAATGATGTCACGCTTCACAGTAACAAGAAAACAACCAACCAGTCTACAGGGGATCTCATACATTTGGGTCAGTTCAGTATTTTGACTTGCAGGAACTTCCTTAAAGCTGGTTCTCATTTTTAGGGACATGTTTAGAGGGGACGCAGACACTTCCTGTCGTGAGAAAGATTTCAAGGAGTCATTAAATGTGCTGCCTGCATTGGACGGGTCTCACGGCACCATCACAGGTGGGAGAGGGTCATGGCAGGTAGAGTTCCAGGTGGGTGGGTGTCCTTTGGTGTAACTGGCTCCCTGGTGCCTCGTGTGGGCAGCTGATTCCACAGCGGGTCACACTGCAAAAGGCGGGGCATCATGGGTAGTACAGGAATCATGTGGGTGTTATCTGTCACCAGGTGCGTTATGTGTCCTTATGAACCACAGATGCTTATACCCATGTCCATCAGCCGTAATCGGCCTGCCAGGTAATACAGGGACAACCCTTATTATGTGAAACTGTGACTAAGAGACCGATGCACAAACGGCATAGAATGACAGTCCCTATAGCCCAGATACAGAGAGGGGCCACTACGCAGGTTGCACTGTTCAATCACCCAAAACTGTTTTTCATGTAAAAGGGAAGTGAGGAGTTGTTAGTCTCACGCCAACTGGTCGCTGGTTCGAATGCCACCCCCACTTTGTGTGCATGGAGTGTCCTTCTGATGTCTCCCCCAGGGACGCCTTTTCCCCCACAGTCCCGAAACATGTTCGTAGTTGACCTGACGTCTCTAAATTGCCCAGGGAGTGAGTGCTATGTGAGGGACCAGCATCCCTGCACTTGTGGCCTCTGCTTCCAGGACCAGACTCCGGTCTGACACCACGACCCTGCACTGCATAAGCCATTATGCAAGATAGCTGAATTTTAAAGGGTAACATTATTATTCTTTTTGTTGTTATACACTGTCAGTGAAGTATGAGGGCAACTTTGGACTTTTGACTGCTGAGTTCCTTTCATGCTCCCATCGAGAGAAAGAAGAGCCGCTGGAAGCCAATAATTTTGCTGTCCGGTTGCATTGTGTCAGCGCAATGAGTGGACAGGGAGAAAAGATACAGCAGACAATGGATCCATTCAGTGCCGGCCGCGATCTGATTGGCCGCCCGATGCAGAGTCGTAGCCGCCAATCCCAAGCAAGGAGACGGCTGATGTCACCACTTCATACTGGAGAGGACGGCCTCATGAAAAAGTTCCCGCAACATAATGCACGGAGACGACAAGACTTCTCCATATGAGGAGGCCTCATTCTGTCCATCACTAGGAAAGCATCACTGACAATGCTGACCCTTCCCCAAATCTACCCCACAGGGAAGAAAAGGACAGCTTGATTGGGACATTGCTCTCATTCTAGTTCATTCCAAATCCAGGCCTTGTTTTCGGTTTGTTTAGCAGTCGCCGATTCTGATTGGCCAGAGGCTTCTCACCCAGCTCACGGCTAAAGGAAGGCTGGAACGTCAGCAGCGTCTGCCTCGTGAGGACCGTGATTTGAATAGCACTGCTCTAGTGTCTCCCTTTTGACTAATACTGGATTAAAAATTAAAACGTCGAATCCGACCCCGCATTCACAATACCACTCTGTGAGCATTAGGCGTTGTGTTCCTTATTGCATAATATGTTAAGTCATGCAGTACGTCGGAGTGAGCCTTCAGCTGGAGGGTCTACAGGGTCGTAGTATTTGCATAGAGGGATTATCAATCTTCACATTAGTCCCTAATCTTCCATCCAGAGCAATACATGCCTCCATGACAAGAAAGGGGAGAGACAGCCGCTCAGAATCACCGCGTGGCCACTTGGGAATGAGAGCGACGGTAATTATTCAAACGACACGGTCTGTTTAAATCTCTGCCCCACTCTGTCAGTCTCTTTGATTTTGCAAACTGAACTTGAAATATAAAATTGCAATATATAATTGCTTGATCTATAAGAGCATCCATATGATATCAACTTGTCAAACTTTTCCACACGGAAGCCCCACCGATTCCCGTGTGAAATAAGCCGTGCTGCACGTTCTGTATAGAAATCCTAGAGATACTTATTCCAGGCAGTAATAACTCATTTCAGATTTAAAACTCAATCGAAATGATAAAGAATTCACAGCTGCCGACAGAAGTGATTACAATTAATCAAGTGACATTTATTAAACCTCAGGGAATGTAACGAGGGAGGCCGTCACGTGGCCAGAAGCCCACAGGAACCTTCTCTCCTTAGGTCTGTAGGAGAGCATGTGTTTTGAATTTCTCTGGCATGCGCCCCCTTAACCAGGACACCGTTTATACTGCCTTCCACCTTGTGAAATCTCGGCGAACACTGAAAGCACTTTAAATCACAGCTAGTGCCCATGCTGTCACATGGGCTGACGCCGCCTAATTGTAATGTCATTCCACCAGTCTGGTGATCCTCAACGCGTTCGGTTAGATACTGGGACTTTCCAGCATTTAGGTTGCACATCTGTAGCCAGTTACCGGCCAGCACTTGCTGTAACCCCGGGATTTATTTCGGAAACGACAGGAAGTGTGTTTTGGGGCTCGCGGCGAGTGCAGTGGTCTGTGGGCGGCGGTGATCTAGCTGGCACTAGCCGGTGGTAACTGGAGAAGCTGGAAGTCCTCGCTAGCGCATGTATGGATGTATGTGTGGAGCTGCTGTTTGTGTTCTTTACCTATAAACCGACACAAGACGGACGTGACATGGAAAAAAAATCCATTTGCTAAGCATGACTTAACCAATTGGAGCACTGGGGTATTCCACAGAAGCATTTCAGAAGAGTTACGTTGGGCTCAACAGCAGTCCTAATTATGGGAATTAAACCAACAATATTCTGGGGACTGAGCCAGATTGTGCCACCAATTTTCAACTTAATAAACCGAACAAAAATATTTTGCATCAGTAGCTGAACCTTCTGTTTGTGTTTTGCTCAAGAACAACTTTCCAGATATATATTTGAATCTGGGCAAAATTACATCATATCTATATAACGTATAATACTTATTATTTGTATATCTCACTATACAGACATCTAATTTGCCTTCTATTACCATATATTACTGCCTTGTAAAACATTGTGCTTTTGTGTTTATATACACACTTCTCCTATTTTTGTGCTTGCGACTCAACATCCAAAAAATCCCATATCATCCTCAACAGGGAACAGGAAGAAACAGCATCTGCCAGTTAAGTCAGGCGGCTATCTTAGCGAGCTTGATGGGCCGAGTGGCCTCCTCTCGTTTGTATAGTTCTTATCTGAAACACACAGTCCAGTCCGTGAACTTTTCTACAGACTGAGGGCACGGGATCAAATTTAACTTCACCACGTCATGAGTGGAAATCTTTTGGCGTGGGAGAAAACTGTGATAAATTCTCAATTCCAAAGATTATAATGCTGGAAGTAAAAATGTGTCTGATGGCCACGCGTTAAGCAGAAAAACAATTATAGACTTTTGAAAAACCCTCTATAAATTTTATACACGACAACAGTACAGTTCATGTTAAAAGACATTCAACTGGCACCCACAGGGTGAATCAGACCTCTAAATATATTTTAAAATACTGAAAGTGTGATTGTATGTAATATCTGTAAGAGGGGAATTGGCGGGTTGGGGACAGCTTGACAGATGCAGGGGCACGAGCACTGTACAGGGGCCCCGTAAAATAATACATAAAATATAATAAATTATTTAAAAATATTAAATAAAATAATAAAATATTAAAATAATAAATATAATGTAAACGGGGGGGGGGGGGGATGTCTACCACTGCAGAATAGATTTAAGGATAAATTAATGCCAAATTAATTTTATTAATCGATGCTATTTTATTTTGTGGTTATTTTCCATTAATAGTTCTGTGTCAGTAACACTGGGTTCTGCCGAAATCCTCCGTCCGGACCGCATACGCAGGTTTGTGGGGCCAAGGGGTCACTTTCAGCGTCCAAGGCCCAGAACACAAACACTTTGATTTCATGTCACCAAAATCGTTTTGTTTTGGACACCCTGCGGTAAGCTGTGGGAAAAAAAGTGTGTATCATAGGAACCCACAGGATCGCCTTCAGATCCGTAAATAGTTTCTGCAAATTACAGGTTTTGTCGTCAACTGTGTATTTCGAAGTTTTACAGTTTGTGAAGGAGGTGCAGCAAAGAGCTTTGTCATTATAGCGAATTCAGCTTCAGCACAACATCTCATGAAGGCCTGTCCAGCTTCAGCACACCATCTCATGAAGGCCTGTCCAGCTTCAGCACACCATCTCATGAAGACCTGTCCAGCTTCAGCACACCATCTCATGAAGGCCTGTCCAGCTTCAGCACACCATCTCATGAAGACCTGTCCAGCTTCAGCACACCATCTCATGAA
>JABFEA020000085.1:10678437-10706183 GCA_019775915.2 Cyphomyrus plagiostoma
TGGTTGTGTTGTTTTTTTGTTTTTTTTTTTTTTTTTTTTTTTTCTTCTGTCTGTTTTGTCCCTCTGCCTCCCCGCGGGCGGCCCGGGGGGCGCCGCCCCCCCCCCCCCCCCCCCCCACCCATATGACAAGCAAATTACTAATCACAGAGTATTTATTTTAATTGCATCTAAATCCTAATCAAGCTATACAATGTAAAAATTAAAGGATATTTTAACTATTTTTGTATTTAACCATACTTTATTTACCCACTTTAAATAAGCTGGAAATACATTATGCCTGTATATTACAGTAGTTATATATTATGAAATATATAATTTTATAGAACAGTGAATGGGGAAAGGTGATGTTAATCTTTGCATGCACGGATGGCTGCAGTGTGCATTCTGTCACTTTCCTGTCTGTCCTTAACAGGTCATGGAGAAAATGATTAATATTAGAAATCCTGTACATTCATGCAGATTTATGCATCTCAGAAATCATTAGAACATGAATATAGGAGTGATTTAATAACTTACTTTTATTGTCCGAAAACCAAATTATTTTTATGGCACATGTGAGTCATTTTGAAGGAATAATTTAATGTGAAATGAAGATGGATAACACAGAATAAGTTGTACGGGTTTCTGTTTGTGATAGATAATTTTGGTTTTTACTCCATACATGCCGCTTCATGTCAAATACAGTGAGAGTAATTATTTCATAAATTCCATTAATGAGGAAATATATTTGAGACCTTTGTGCAATACTATTTGCCAAATTAACCACGTAGAAATATTATGGTTACTTGTTTGTAGCTGTGTATCTGTATACACAGACGCATACGCAGCTCAATACCATGAAGTCGGTATGCAAGGCTTTTCATTTGCAGTGTTAGCCATTTCCGTCTGTAGCCATCACAAACATCTGATCAGCCTTTTAAAGAACAATCCAGCAACTGAGTCGGACTTACGCATATAAAAATTATTCCCATATTTTTGCAAAGAGGCCTGTGATATAAGGGTTTAACTCAGGGGTTTTCAGCCTTAAACGAGAGACCCACAAAGGAAAAAACTTGAATTTGGGACTCCTACCACTAATGTACTTATGACCTAAGGTTGGGGGTAGGGGCTTTAATGTTTCTTCTTCTAACGTGTCCTTAGAATATTTTTTCATTTTGCATAAACCAAATGACTATACTTAAGTTTCCTCAATTTGTAACACATCCCTGCAGTTCCTACACTGGCCCTCAGGGGGTCCCACACTCCAGGTTGAAAACCCCCGGTTTAACTGATTGGTTCACAGTCTCCACTGCACTTCTCTGAGGAAGACGTAGGGGGCGGGGCTTTTTGTGGCGACTGCTTCTCCTGAGAGCTTCATCTCAGCCCATAAACCATCTCTGCCGCTGAATCTGCTGGTCATCCCACGTCACCAAATGTTGCAATCTTCTGGCCCTGTAGGCCAGCCATTGGAGTTACAGTAATGTGAAAATTACACATCTTTTGAGTGTTATTTTGAAAAGTAAAGCCAGACAACTGAAAGAGGGTGTACTTTCTTTTTCACTTCATTGTATGGATCATTAATCTTTTATATTGAAAGCTATGTGCAACATAGACTGTTGTACACACCTTATTAGTAATATTGTCTATTTTCATATGAAATTTTAGTGCTTTTTTTGTACACTGGCAGATTTTTTTCCCCTTCCTTGCATGAAACATGGGGAAGACAAATATATATTTACATTTGGTATGCTGTTGATGTAACAGATAACTAACCATTATTTTTCATATAGCATATTTTTATTTACAAATCTATGCCAAGTACTTAAATGCGAAATGTATTTTTAGAGTGTATTAAAAGTCATTTCTTTTTCTTTGAGGCACATCTATACCTTTTATATTCATGAAACATGCAAAGCGAACTTCACATAATGTGCCGGCATTGTAAAATGAAGAGGAGGATGATCAATAAAGCCTTTGCACGTAGGCCTCTTGTCTGCCTCCCCTCCGTAAGGCCACAGTCGCCTTTATGACTGAGCTCACAGCCCCCCGCCAGTGTTCCATTTGGGGGGCTGCGGCACCTTCACACTGGGAGGGTGCTGTTGGCAGGGGGGGGGTGTCCAGGTTTCACTGGCAGTTTGCCAGTCACTGGTGAAGGTTAACTCAGAGAGTACTACCTGCACCGAATCCCCAAAACGGGCTGACTTCCAGAGCTCGTCGTCACAGAGGGTATACATCTCTGAATCATCTAGTGAATAGACTGCATTTATATAGCACTTTTCTACGCCTACGAGCACTCAAAGCACTTTACAATACATGCCTCACATTCACCCATCCACCAGTGGCGGAGGCTGCCATGCAAGGTGCCAACCTGCACACCAAGAGCAATTTAGGGTTCACTGTCTTGCACAAAAGCACTTTGACAGGGTCAGGAGGAACCAAGGCTCGAACCGGCAACTCTCTAGTTGCCAAACGACAGCACTACCTCCTGGGCCACTAGGAGTAGTATTGTGGTAGTGGTATTCTGCTTGTGGTATTCTCTGGCACCTTCATAGAAACTGTGCTGTTGGATAAGCAGGACATCATGAAGCAGATCTTAGTGGAGAGGGGGTTCTGCTTAGTTACAGATCCATCCGATTGTGACATCACTGAGAGGGTCCAGGAAAGCCATTATGTCTGTTGGGACCGTAAATTAAGAACTGCTTTCTTGGAAGCCATAAAGATATGAAGGCTCCATCTTGTAGAAACCAGCCCTGACCTTAATCAAAGCGAAATTCTCATTACGTCGTCAGGCCACGATAGTGACTGCCTACCCAGTGTCCCTGCCAGAGATTATTCATGTTTGTTACACGTTTAGATAATTTGCTTGGTCCAATATCAGTGTAACTAGTAAGACAAAATAGTGCCAGATCGATACGGTTTCGCGTCTGTCCACAATCGGGTTTGGCCGCTCTTTCATTGAGCAGGACTGTAGTCCTAAACGTTTAAAATCAGCGAGCCACTGACCGCGGATATTAAGCAAATACCAGCGCGGGAAGTCGTTAGAAAAATGCAAACCAGTGTGAGAAGATGTTCACACAGAGGTAATTGGCTTCCCACAGCACGCGTTGACAAGCGTGAGCGACGAGGATTCAATGGACAAAAGAGTTGCAGGAAGACTGCTGAGCGACGGACGTGATGTTTTACGCATGGGAAGGCAGAGTATACTTCACTATCCGGGGTGCATTGCGGGACTGCAGGGCCGCTCCTCTGCCCTTCCTCTTGTGGTCCTGGAAGCCCCATCCATGGAACCTCGGGGGCACAAAACATTTAGAATGATCTATTAAACGCAACAGCCAGCATTCAGCAGACTTACAGGTGTATGTGAGAAGTCACTTCCCTGTGAGCCAGTGAAATGTGGAATGCGCCTGTAGCAGAAATCAAACGAGTAAATGTTTAGATAGCTATTACTTTTCAGGGTAATCGCTGAAATATGCAGCCTGCATCCTCACAGAGACAGTAGAGTGATGCCAAGTAGGAAAATGTGAAATGACAATGGATTTGTGTCCATTCCAGTGTAACAGGCTGGACTGCGAGCATCTCTAACCCTGCAGATTGCTGGGCGTTCCCCTAAGTGAAAGCTCGGAGGACCTCACATTCTACAGTCACATTCACAGTTTATGACATCATTTCCATCTTCCGAGAAGTCATTGTTCGGTAATTGGCCGGCCAGATATTGCTGATATATGTTTCCAAGACGAATTTTGAAACCTCTTCATACGCCAACGGGAATCAATCCTTCGAAGACATCAGTGCATTTAAATCGGAAAGATTTACTCTGTACAAAGGTGTGCTACATGGCTTCCTATAATTGTCGGCATTAATTAAACTACAATTTAATCATGCTTTAGCCTGCGGCGTATTTTTTTCTTCCATACAATGTACCAGTGTTACTCATCTGTCAAGATTATTTATACAAAACATTCAGCATGTCCTTCGTCGCCTGACACATCGCAGTGGCCCTTCCTGCTTGAGACAAAGCAGAGCACCATCACAAAGACAGTCAGACACGATGCCAGAGTACCCTCAAATGCGAGGCAGAAAGCACAGGCCACAGAACTCGTGCAGAGCACAGGCATATATAAAGGGGCAACCAAGGAATTTGACATGTGGCGACAATTTACAGAAATTAAGATCTCTTAGCTGTATTTTAAAGCACCTTCTAAAGAGCTGCCCAGATGTTTCTCTTTGGGTTGGTGCTTCTTTCGCCTGTGCCCGGACTACTTGTTATCTTCTGAAGCTTCAGACTGAGCCAGTTCTACAGAAGGACCCACATCCCTGCTACAAAGAACCACCTGCCTTCCTCCCACTCTAATGGACAGACTTCCACTGATGGGGACCTGAGTAAAATGGATACATTATAATAAGACAGAAATATAACAGATAATAATGAATCAATAATGGTATTTCAACGCATCAGATGGACAAAGCCTGCTTGCTTACAAAAAGACGACAAGGGAAAGGTTAGGGGCACTTATGACACACATCAGAACACAAACTCACAAAGTCAGACCAAAGTAAAGCAGACTGGTCTGCTACCAGACGTGATTTCATACCAGGGGTCCCTGGGATTATTTCTGGCATAAACTTGTACAGCATCTTTCATAGTCTCTACTTCCTAATTCTCTTCCTGACCTGTTTCCTCTCATGCAGTGTAACCCAGTCCTCACTGACCCCCAGACAGTCCACGTTTCCTCCCAGCACCCAGCCAGTCAGGAACACCGGACACCTGGTACAGGAGTGGCTGGGAACTGGGAGGAAACCAAATTGCGGACTGTCTGGGGGTCCCCACAGACTGGGCTGGGAAACACTACTCTTGTGCATTGCCGAAAAGTGGGCCAGTTACCAGGGATCAGACTAGAATTACCGCGATTACTAGGCACGAGATCAGTTGAGCTAAGGGTCCATCTCCAAAGCATTGAGGGCAAAAATGATTTGGCTGCATGTAATTGTTGAGCTAATGTGAAGATACTTTCAGGTAGGTTGTGCTTCCGCTTCAGAAATGTTCCCTTTGTAGGTGCCACTAAATTTCAAAAAACCTCAGTTAAACAATGTGGTTTTTCCAAGTCCTTCCAAATCCCCTCATGCAGTACGGAGCACGGTGAGCTGACAGCCTAACAGTAAACACAAGTTTCAAGGTATGAAGTCACCAAACCCATGATGATCGGGAAACTGCGGCTCATCCAATCAGCTAATGGTTCGGCTCATTCGTCACTGGCTGCTTTATCCATCCTCATTGGCTAAAACCTGGCGGGGAAGTTGCCAGACCTTTGTCTTGCCACAATGTGCACATACTTCTCTGTAGGTAAGATCACAAACTCCAAAAACGGGGATGAAATTAATCAAATTACAGAAATATCAGATGATGAAACTGAAATAATGTGATATTTTTGGAATGCCATGAGTGGACGGCCTATTATTCGTCCCTGCTTTCGTCCCCTTCACCTCTGGGAACTCGTGCTTGTGGTTTCCCTTGTAGAGATGGACAGAGCACACAGGCATCTTCCCCCCATACAACGTGAAGCGGAGGATGCAGTCCACACACACCCTCCTCCAATACCCACTAGCCAAACCCCTAGGTCGCCCACAGCAGTCCCTCTGCCTTAGAACAAGCCTTTGTACTTTAAGTATTGATATCAGAAGATATTATATCTGGAGTGTTTCATTGCCTAGCCAAAAATAACATCTGTGTTGTTTGTATAGTATGCACGGGCTTAAACATAATACACACTGAATGTTACAATATTCAAACTCCCACTTGCTCCCTCCATATTGTCTTGCTCCTTGTTACACACACGCACACACACCTTTGCTCAGTGAGATGTCTTTGGAAACATGCAGCATCCAGCAGATGTCCATATTTGGTAAAGACGGGGCGACTGCGACCAATCCCCGAGGGAGAAAATGTAGTTAACAAAGCCTGCATGCAGCCATGTTAAACAAAGTGAGTGATGAGTGAGTACTGTCCCCTCTGTAAGGTCCGTCCTGGTAGCGCGGCTCCAGTGATGCTTCAACTCAAAAAGGAAATCGTTTCCAAAACCAGCCAATGGGAACATTGCACCCATGTCACTTTCACCTAAATGTGCACCAGACTCGAAAAAAAGCGAAATAGAGGCTGTGCTAAAATGTATTCTAATTGTTCGGTGTGAAATTCAGTGGAAAAATACTCTCATCAAAGTTTCGCGGAAGCAATATCATGTGGACAGCCAGTATGATTTAAAATTAATTGATGATACATTTCACATGTTCCCGTGATTCTCGTAAGATATTTCTAAATTGCATTATTTCATTTTAGGTAGAATTTGGGTTTAGTGATTTTTTTCCACCCATTTGTTCTTAGTGATGAAAACAAGTGATAAATTAGATGATGAGATGTGGCTGTCTTTAATTTACGGCACCACGATGAATGGTTTTTATTTTGTTTTCGTTTTTCCAATGGCTTAAACTGTGCGATGCCCCGACAAAGAGACTGATCAAACAGTCTGCTCTGGCCAGTACTGAGGACAAACACACTGATCGGCGTAACGATTTCAGGATCCACGCTTTTATACGACAATAAGCAAAGGATGCAATCACACGTCTAACATACTCTAATGCATAATGGTAATCGTGTTATTGTAGTGCGATTGTACCAAGCAGAATACAACCAAACAGCCAGTGTCAGAAAGAAATTCAACAGTTGTGAGCAGCTTTCATCAGGATTCAATATCTGAACAGTATCGGTGAGCTTGACAGGATGCATTTACCTGTAAGCTTCTGGGCAGCAGCAAGCGCCTGAACCCTCGCCAGTGGCCGGAGGATCCGCCCCGTGTTCGCCGTCCGGAAGCTGCAGGGGTGAGGATGTACGCCGGAGCAATAAACAGAGCTATCTCACTAAAACGCATGCAAGTTTTTAATCCAAACTGCAGAGGTGTTACAAACTGTGAGACTTTAATCCACTGGACATTGCAGATACGTCAAACTAAACGTACAAAGGATAAAGAAGGGAATAAAACATTTCTTTCAATCCCTGATCGTATATTGATATAATCGCTGTATTGTCCTGGCTTACATGCAATCAAAACTGTCACAAAGAAGGCTGCTGAAGAGGAACTGTACGATTTACGGCAGGGATCCGTTTTTGGAGATCACATTCATAGGAAAAATGTAAGTGATTGTAAAATAGTTATATTTATTAAAATAATTTTTGCGACTTATTTTTAAAAGAGCCGTTGCTAGAGGTTTTTAAGCTTTCTTTAAGTTGTAATATTGCACAACGCGGTTTTTCTGGTGTTAGTAAATTTGCCGAGACTATTTATAAATGAGGACAGCTAGCAGACTTATTGTTAACCAAACACTGGCGGCACTAGTATGACAGAGTGGTTATCAGGTGTAGCTTAATTTTTAGCTAACCTATGGGCAACTAATATTATATATAAGTGTTTAATGTTAGTAAAGTGTAGAAACTCATCTTTCAATTTTGTAAACAGTTTAACAATTAGTACCAATGCAATTTAATGCGATTCCTATGCAGCCCCGATGCTATGACACACCGACTATAGCCGATAAGCGAAAAGACGGGACACTGCAGGTAATATAATGTTACCCCCGGCAATTCAATCCTTATTGTCCAGGGGCCATGAAGGTAGCGATGACAAAGGCGCTGAACTATTTCAGACCCTCGTGACCGCGCATCCTTCGGTCACGCGCACTTAACTTGCGCTGTAACTAACGGGAAAAGTCCGAGCGGTCGGCAAAATTTTCCATACTAACTTTTCTATGGCGGACTGTTGTTGAACTATGTAACGTAACAATTGTTTGCATTCCGAAGAATATTTGGAACTGGAGACCATTTTCAATACGTCTGTTGTATAATGTATGTAAAACAGAATGTGAAACATGTAACGGACATTTCCCCCTTTCTCCTTTCGTCTATATGAGAACGTATCCAATACAGGTTTGTGACGCTGTACGGATCTAGCGCGTTTAACACTCCCTACAAGTCCACAGGTTCATGGATCGGGGGACGAACACCTTCTGTTTGCATACAAGGTGTGAAAATCCAAGATGGACTGAGTGCGTTTGTAATTGTGCAGTTTGTAAATTCAACATCTTTCTGGCGCACTATCCTGGTGTGCCCTTCAGTTCTGAACCTGTCCTCAGACTGGAAAGAGGTATCAATGAGTATCCAGGAAATTACTCTAACTGAGAAAGAATACTCTCAGGCATGGATGGGTCCCTCTAATTAAGGTGGTATGATGCATAAATTATTGATGCATCGTAATGATTCCTATTGTGGACTTGAAAGCCTTTAACTGACAGTAGTACTGGATGTCTTATGAGAGAGACAGGATGGCAAAGCACTTTCATCACTGGGAATAAACCAAAGATCAGTGAGTTGTTTACATTATGGCACTAACATATGGCATGTTGTCTTGTTTCAACTCTGTGCTGGATAAGCAGTGGGAATATGGATGGATTCGTAGGCCTGATTCTAGCCTGTGGCCTCAAGGCATTCAGAGTATTTGTAGAGCAACTTTCCAAACATTAGCCGTGATGTATTTAGGTTAATGGATTTACTACTAAAGCATAGTGTATAAGCCACTGGCCGTTTTGTGGTTCGCATTTGACTGCATGACCCAGCCAATAACGCGTCTGACTTTGGATCATGATATTGACTGTTCAAGTGCTTTCCGGGTTAATAGATGACTTGCAAATAATTGTTGCTGTGTTAATTAAAAATCCCAGCTGGTGTTAATGTCTCTGTTGGGGTAAACATCTTGGTCAGAATTGTCAGGGGTATGATGTCAGATTTTCTGCGTGTTTGCATACTTGACGCTAAATGTCATCACATCCTCCACCTAATTTGAAATCTAAATTTGATATTTAAAAATAATACAGATCTGATGCATGTGTTACGCCCAGCTCGTCCGATCCTCGTGCGTGCCACGCCCTCCTCGTTACCTCGTGTTACTACCTGATTGTTCTCACCTGTTTCTTGTTAATGCCAGCTTGTCTTGTGTATTCAGTCCGTACCTGAGTAAATTTCCCCCAGATCTGTCATTAACGTTTGAATTGTTGGTTACTGTATACCCTGTCCGTGCAAATAAACCCCGTTTTAGCTGAATCCCTGGCTTCGCTCGCCTGCTTCCCCGCTCGCCTGCAGCCGACAGCATAACAGCATGATGTAATGAAGCTTTTAAGCGCACTGAACTTTACGCCACATCTAATTGCTTGTAGCTGTTGTTCAGTATCTTCCAGGCTCACTCCTCCAAACAGGACCTGCTCCAGTCCAGCGACATTTCGGGTCACCGGTGTACTTTTGCCACCCAGTTGAGCGACAGTCTCATCAGCTGCCGTAAACTGACCATAGCTGATAGTTCTTTACCGGTGGTCACTTGTCTAAGTGCTGGCTCAGGCAAGCAAATCAAAAATATGGCCGCCGTCGTACTTGAGGGGCAGTGCAGAGTTTGGATGTCATCAGAAATAACTCATGATGGCCAAGTATCACATTAGACTCATCAGTCCAAAGAGGACGTCCCAGAGGACACGCATGGCATTGGGAGATCAACATCTGATTGGTTGGTCCCCTGTTTTCTAGTTGCTTGGACCCACCTCCTGTACAATCTGATTGGTTATCTCTCTGAACCAATCATTTTTCCTTCTACCCTCACAACATTGTTGTGTAAGTGAAACTCCCATGTGTGTGATCTTCCTGAGTGATGGTTTCTAGCCGTTTCCCAGGAAAGAATGAATTCCTTCATTTGTCCCGCAACAGAATTCTGGCCTCTGCATTTTTTTTCTCTCATGCTGTTTACATGTACTATAGCAACCCTCAAAAAAAATCTGAATTCCAATTCAAGGTGAACAGTGTGCAAAGAGGCTGGAAATCAGACAGCAAGTAGCAAGTGATATGGAGCGCAGCATATTGTGATATGAGCAGCATTTTGGGTGACGAACAGAGACAAATCAGCCAGGAACGCGCAGCGGTACCATGCTCCCCCAAAGAGGCCTGGCACTCGTTTCATTGTCCAGGTACCTCTGAGCTCAGGAAATGCCATGGTCTGTTTTATTTTGAAGTCTTACATAGTTACCATTGTAAACAATGTGGACAAAACAGCAGGAATCCAATGGCAGTAATACTGTACATTTAAGAAAAGTAACATGGTATTTTTATGAATTATTGGTGCACATATAATACGTGCATATTAAAAATGTAAGTGTAAAGAGCAAACATATTCATAGCAATCAGTGATGCAGAAAGGACTTCTGGGAAAACAGTCTTTGGCTGGGCCATAATGTTATTAAATAACTACTGGCAGGTGCCTGCATAACCCATTGTTTACTGGATTTATTGTAAACATTGTTGAGTTAATGTTATGCCGCTGTGAAAGACAATTGTGTTTCAGCATATTACTGTTCAGATTATCCTTTAAAGAGACGGCGTAAGTTAGCACGTGGGCTTCTTTGTTCCTGCAGACCTCCTGGCTATGCTGCCTTAACTAGCACCTGCTATTCTTTGCCCCGCCCAAACGCTGCGTCAGCCAATCAAAATCAGGCTGACATCCGGCAGTCGCCAGCCATGTGCTATTAGACTGCAGCGTATTGGTGCTCCTTGGAAGGATTGGTGGCACATGTGGGCATTTAGTAGGGGAGGGGGGGTGACGAAACTGCTCCCAGTGCTGCTAGTATTTGTCCTTTTATAGAAAAACCGATGGCCAAACACTTACTTGCTTGGCTCAGATAAGCATATTGGACATATCATTCCTAATTATTGTTATAGCAGCTGCAGTTAATGCAGTGAGATGGGTGATTAGAAAGTTTTTGAACGATTTGGCGAAACCTGCCGCCCGGATTCACTTCCTTTGCCATCTGCCCCACAGCCCATTCCGCCTTTGTTCGCTGTGGGTGCATGGTGACGCGTGAGATTTACTTCTTATGGCCGATAGATGGCACCTGGGGGTGAATAACAGAAATAACAGGCTGCTCGCATGTGGACGGTAAACCTGAATCTGTGTGACGTCCCGAGCCGCCTCGGATGAGCGAGTGAATAATGTCTTCCATCTGTGGGCTGCTGCATCGGCAACGCCCGCACCCCCCAGCCCCCCCCACCCATCAGCTGTCCCCCTGTGCCTGGGACGGTGGTACACTGTCTGGGACAATGTTGCGCTTGTCCAGAGCTGCACGCCGCCCGCCAAAGCCTGCTGAGGCCTGCTGAGGCCTGCCGGCCGAATGCCAACTGCTGCTCCTCACCCAGGTCCCTCACACATGCTCAGTCACCAGGCTTTTGCTGCCAGCATTGTCATGCCCATCTGTAGAAAGATCCAGAATTCCAAGCCCATGCCAGTGGTTCTGGACCCAAACGCTGTGCAGGATTTATGAATTTTTTGCGTATGTGTCTCAGATGATTTATAAGGTGTATGTTAATAGTGTATAAAGAAACAGTATAGAGGAAATGTGTTTCTTATTAATTTGTCTTTTAAATATTTTAGCAAACCGTGTCCTGTCTAGTGAATGGAGCTCTTTCTGAAATGGGGTATTTAAATCTGAACTGCCCCATAAAAGCAGTTTACTATACCCTGAATGCATTAGTATAAATACCAGAGGCGGACATTTCAGGTCCAGAAAGTAAAAATCCAAACCAGGATTTTGTTTCAACCAACCAGTAGAGCATGAAGAATCGTAGTCACAGAATACTCAACTGGTTAGTTGAAACAAAATCCTGGTTTGAATTTTTACTTACTGGACCTGAATTGTCTGCCTCTAATAAATGCGTGCATCAAGTTTTGTAAAAGTATACATCACATTAGCAAAAGGTCGTCTTACACATGCATCCATGGCTACACATTACAAGCCATTCATTTGGTCATTTGTGCAACAAATTGTTATTGTATTTAAGACTAAGATTAAATTCTGTAGCTGATTCTTTAAATGTTAAAAATAGGGGGGGGGGATGTGACAAGAGCTGAAAGATTGAAAGACTGTTATCTACGTTTTTCACCAAAAGCCTTTATTGTAACATTAATTGTGGGATTCAACAAATCGCTTGTCAATTCATGCATAATTAAGAGCTCTTTTGTAAGAAAAGGCAGCCCACATGGCAGTGTGCCAAAACCAGGGACAATGACACAGAGGAGTTCTCTGGATTGCCACTGCCTCTTGAGGCTTGGAGGACAAACATAATTTGCCCAGCTTTGTGGCAGTTGGGATCTGCTGGCTGCTGGCTGGCATTGTCCTTCAAGAGCGTGCAATGTCTGCAAAAAAAAAAAAACAAGCGGACTGGAGACGCCCATTAAAAGCCATAAATGATCTCCCACACTGTTTATTATGTAGCTGACATCAGAATACAGGCGGCATTAAAAATTATTGGCCATATTCTTTGATGGTTTGCCTCAAGTGTTAAATGCCAACAGGATACATGAGCTCAGTCGTGCCCTATAAAATGTTCCGGAATGCCTAATGGGCATCCCACTGCCGCCCACCAGTGAGGTACCAGCCCTATAATCAGCCTGACTACAGAGCCCCCTGTCGTTGGTAAATGGTTCGGTCCATATACATAGGCATGTTCCATTTTAACTCAGCCTGTTGTATACAGTTCTGCTTTTTCCCTGTGCTTCCGGGCAAGCTTGGAAAATCAGCTTCCTAACTGTGACTCTGTGAATATGTTTCCAAAACTTCCAGTTGTGTAACAGATGCCAGATAAACAGCCCATGGATAGTATAGGGATTATATATCGCCGTGTGTCGTCTGGTCCGCGGGTTTACATCCAGCGATACAGCCCCAGAACTTTAGCGATCTTTACTGCTAAAACACGACAATCCTGTCCAAGTGGAGTGAAAGGAAATGTGACAGGCGTGTGCAGAGAGTGGGGCGGCCTGTCGCTCGGACAGCTGAGCGCTTCGTACGCTATTTATGGCGGCCCATGTGGTTGGGGGGGGGCGCCTGTCTTCAGGCCTTACATGGGCGCTCCTTCTGAGTGGGGTGGGGGCGGGGGGGCTGCTCTCTTACGGTCCGCCCTGGCCATTCCTGCAGTAGGGAGAAGAGCCAGACTAACCCCAGAAATCTGCCAGAACCTGGGGCTGAAGTCATTTGATGAGAGGATTTTTCGGCCCCTACAGCATATCTTATGGTATATTTTGAGACCCACCATGAACGTTTCTTCTCTTAAACCCCTGTAAAGCTTTTGTCCCCTGTTACACATTCCTCTCCCAAACGCGCTCTCTCTCTCTCTCTCTCTCTCCCTCTCTCTCCTGGGCCCCCATCTCTCTCCCCCCGCCCCACCTCCCCCTCCTGTTCCTCTCCCCACATTTCATGTTGCACTTGATGTCCCAATAGGAAAGCACCGTTCTATATTTGTAAGGTCCTGAACCATCTCCATTACAGATGGAGTGTCTGAGCGTCGTCTCCCTCAGAGTCTGCGCCACAGTGGCCCTGCTGGATTGAGAGGTCTGCAGCGGTGCCCCCCCCCCCTTCCGTCGATTCGGACCCCTCCGCCACTCCCAGGCCCCGGAGCCTCCTCATCTGCGCAGATCCCCTGAAGCTGTGAGGGGACCTGCTGATACCCGCCTGACGTTTGGATATACTAGTGAGCACAGGAAGCTTACAGCAAAGTAAGTCCTCTCTCCTCTGTCTTGACATCTAGTTCTGGAAGCAAAAGCAAAGCAGTACAGGGAACCCTAACATCCTTAGGTGAGAAGCAGCCCTGCCGCTTACATATGATCTACATCGGTTCGCGGTTAAACTCTTCACGGGCCGTCATGCGCAAAGTCCTTCGTGGGATGTTGTGGGGAATCGAGACGGCGATGACACGCTGTAGATCAATCGCTTGAGAAAGTGCTATATTTGGCGTCTGGCCCGTGTCCAGGTGGGGTCAGCCTGGGTCGGCAAACGCAGTTTTGAGACTGTAGTTAACCGTGTGTGACTCCACCACCCTGTTTTTGATGAAAGCCGTTGGTTGAATTTGCACAAGGGCGTAGGTTTGGTTTCGGCATTGATCGGGACCAAAAACAGTCCCAAATCTTACGGCCCCGTGAAGTATTGCCGGGGCATCCACACCCAAATCTACTCCCTAGAGCAAGGTTTACCAGCCCAGTCCTCGGGCACCGGCAGGCGGCCCACATTTTTTGCTCTCTCCCAATTGGCAGGGAATTGGGAGAGAGCAAAAACATGGACCGTCCGGTGGTCTCAAAGGACCGGGTTGAGAAACCCTGCCCGGGAGTTTGCAGTAAGGATGATTTAGCTTTGGAAGCCATGCAAGAAATGCATAGTCAGATTCACCGGCTCTGTGCTGTGCTGTTGTTTTCCGGCTTGCTGAACTCGTGTGCCGACACTTTGCATGGTAAACGTCCCAGAAACCTTCCTATCCCAGTGCTCTCCATTATTCCTCTGCAGGAAGATGAAACGTTACTTGAAGATCAAATTTTCGAAACGCACTCAGTCCATGAATATTGCCCCCTCCCCCCCCCAAGTAATGAGGAAGCCTGAATATAGCCCATTGGCTGTCTCATATCAAGAACAACAACAAAAAATGAACCGAGTGAAATTTGAGTTCCATAAGGCACCATGATGTTTCCTGACTCGTGGTTCATGTTATAGGTGGTTCATGTTATAGGTGAGAGCTTCTGCTTTGTAGGGTGTGGTGCGTCATGAGTCTGCTGGGTGTTACTCTCAAGCAGTAGCCTGGCATTCATCCATTCATCCAGCTTTGAAACACTTATCCTGGTTATGGCCCAGGGAGGGGGGGGGGGGGGGCGGGTGAGAATTGTTATTTATCTCCCCACATTTTATTCTTATTTTGGGATCTCCTTCCACAATAACTTTGTACCCATCTCTACAGTTGATTCTTTATGTGGGGCACTTCATGTTAAGTGCTTAGCCACGTGTACTCCAGTAGGATACTTCCAGAAACTCGAACCGATGACCTTCAGGTTCACACAGGGGTGCCCGCAAGGCTCACTTTATTTAATTGCATGGTTTGGTGAACATCGTAGAACCATCTCCTCTGCATCCCCACATCTCCACCTTCACATGTATCAGCTGCTGTCCCTTTAGTTTTGTCCATAAAAGTGAAGCCACACAAGTAGGAGACACTTTCACGAGTGGCGAGCGTCGTGACACGGGCAGTAAAATCCACTGTAAGAGCGTAACTTTAAATGAGGCAGAGAATATTGACATTTTCATTTGGGCTTTTAGATTCTGGACAAAAGATCTTTTTGCCTTGGTCCACGCATCCGGTGTCTCTCATTGCTGGAAGCCTGTCAACTGTCCATGCTGAACTGGCTAACGAGTGGCTACATTTGCCTGCGGAGTCACTGGTATGAGCAAGTGCTTGGGATGGAAGCTTGACCTGTGGGACCTCGATCTAATTCACGGGGCTATATTCTAAGCCGTGGGACCAGATTATCTGATGCCATCGTGATGACCAACTTCTATGCGTGTGTGTAGAACACATGACCGCTCAGGCTGAAACGTGGTTACCAGCCTGAGCTACTGCCTTTAGAAAGCAAAAAGCACTGTACCACTGCGTTGGTAGTTTTATTTCGAGGGGATGGTCTGACGGGAACAGTTCTGACGTCTGACTGCAAGACCTTGTTATAAAACAGGGTATAACACATGATCCTTTATTAGCCGGCCTAGAATGATTAAAAGTGTGAACAGTACTTACTAAGAAATGCCAGACTCTCCATATTCTCTCCCGTGGAGACATTTGGGCAACTTGAGGCAAGGTGTCGCACGTTTCTGGATTCATAACTGATCAGACATTCATTAGTGGAAGCCCTTTTTTGGGGCGAGGAAGAAACAAAACGAAAGAAATCCCTAAGAGGCAGACTTAAGAAAACGCGTTTCATTATTATATTATATTATATTATATTATATTATATTATACAAAAGTATGGTTGATTTTTCAGGGAACATGCCTATTTTGTATACTTGCGTGAAGCGGTCTAGAGGTGTTATTGCTTAATTAATTAACACTGACACGCAACTACGATCTGTTGAGTTACCTTTGCCTTGTAAAGCAGGCTCTTGTCCAGCAAGCGCACATCAATGCAGCATCACATATTTTCTGTTTAGATCACCTTTCCAGCAATGAGTCACTTATTCACGTTCATTCAGTTGCAGGTGGCTCATCTCGCAGTCATGTAAACATCAGTTATTTGTGAACTGAGATGATCGTCCCATGAAGCAGGTGTTTGCTTACCTTTTATGACCAGGTTCTGACTAATTTCCAACCAAGAACTTCCCAAAGATGAGCACAATGTGGTATGAAACCATGCCTACATGCGTTGGTGGGGTCGATGTATCTGTATCAGGAAGGAATACCCCATGAATAATTCTTGCTCTGGGTGATTCCCTTTGGGTAATTTTTGCTCTGAAGAGAAATATTTTCCATTTTATCATTTATATTTCAAACAGAATGTTATTTTATGCCTGCCATTTGCCCATAATAAGAAACTCACTGCCTGCGATTGCTTAATTTTTTTTACCCATGACACTGATTCTAACCAAATCTAATATAATGCTCCTGCAATACGCTCCGGACCCCAGCGACCCTGCTTAGAAAACGGCGGAATGGAGGGATGGCTCTCAAACCAGTGTGAAGGCCTCCTGTTTTGTGGAATGAGATTCCATGGATTAACCCGGCAAAGGGGTGTTCTATGAGGGGGCATTTGGTCTATTTATGGACACCTCTGCAAGACAGAATAACATGATAGTGCCTTTTCCACGGGGAACACGTTGCATTGCCTTTTACTGGCACGTTGGAATGAACAAGAGCAACGTTCATCAAAGTGTAACAGAACAAGAGGCTACAGGTCTGAGGTTTAAACGTTTGCATGGACGGATATTTTGGCAAAGGTCACAAGCCAAGATCTTGACCAAATTTTAGACATTTGAACAAACCCCAAAAACATGTGTAAGAACTATAATCTGTGCAATCACTGTATTCTACCATTACACCACAAGACTGTTCCAAGCTTGCTGATGACGCTCATCTAGAGTCACGTTTTATAGTTTTCATTAAGCCGCTGCTTCGGCTACTTATTTTGGTATCAGTCATATAACATGGTGTTTCAGGTGTCAGTCATTTCTTAATGAAAATGTCCTTTCTAAAAGCAGCAGACCTATCTGAGTCTTCTCAAGTTAAAGGTTTAATGAGCTTATGTTTGTGTCCAAATTTAGTGTCAGAGTAAAACCGTTCTCATAGAGCCAGTTTTAGATTCCCGTTGCAGGTTTTCCTAATCACAGATATATGCACGGTACCATTTATCAGACAGAATTCTATCTGGGACCACATGCATCACCATGCACCTGGAGGGAAGTGATTTTTCATCTCAGTGACCACATGTAATGTATTTCATAGTTTATGTAATGATCAGGTTTAGCGATGAGGTTTTATTTATATAAGACCATATGAATGAGAATGATCAGAATTCCCAGCCTGCGAGCAGGTAGCAGCAGGTAGCAGCAGGTACCAGCAGGTACGTGCATTGACTAGAGGTCAGAGGTGTAAAGTTCAGGTCCAGAAAGTACAAATCCAGACCAAGGGTTGAGTTCTCTGTGACTGTGACTCTTTAGACTCAGCTGCCTGGTTGAAACAAAACTTTGGTCTGGATTTCTTGTCCAAAACACTTTAGATTCATTGATTGTTTCTCAGTCCAGAAATGTCACATTAAAATACAGTTTTTCTGGGAAAAAAGGATATTTCTTAGTCTTTCTGGAAATCTATGGTTTCTTGTTATTGGTTTCAAAAACAGCACCAACATTATCCATTGAAATGCAATACTTTTTTTTCAAAAGCTTGACCAAAAATATGGGTCAAAGTTTCATCCTCAATTTTCTCACAGAAGCCTACTAGAAACACTAAATCAAGCACCAAAATAAGGCTTGAAAACAAGGATTTTCAGGAGATTCATAACAAAATCCCTCAATCGACACTGAAATATCGCCATTGAAATGAAAGTGACACATTAGGTCAGACCTATAGACATTTCAACAGCCGCTAAAGATAATGACTTGAATTTTTTTGTGTCTGTATTCAGTATAAAATAAGACATTCTGCTTTATTAAATATAACTTGGGCCTATTTTCAATGTTTACTTGCTGGTACATACTAGCAGTAGATATTCTTTATTTATAGCTTTTAAGGTGCTCATTGGGGTCTCATGCCCTGTTCCTCTGTGAAGTAAGTGAAACCCAGTGACGACCGTCCTTGTTCTTCAGGACTGTTACAGTGGAAGTTAAGGTCTCCACATGTATGACGATGTCACTCAGCGCTTTTTAGCTCCATCAGCTTCCGTCAGCGAAACACTGGATGGGAATAATCTCTAAACAGTTGGCAAAGCCTCACTTTTCTAGGCCTAAAGTATTTTGATGATGATGATGATGATGATTGTGGTGGTGATGCCAGAACCATAGTAATAAAAGTAGTTATGATCATTGTTTTGATGTGTTAATTCAGATTTGCATATGAAAGAGATCACTCTTACATTTCTTTATAAAATATCTCTCTAAGTTTAGCTCACTGTTGTGTGCCATTTAACAGAATTTGATATTGCATTAATCTGCTCGGTACCCTAGCCTCGGCTATCAGAGTAAGATCCCTCCTTGGGCAGCGCGTGGAAGGTGACTTCTTGATGTTCCTAACCACTACACTATGAGTCAGGAACCTTCTGCCGGTATCATGCTGACTTTCATTTACGTGTGAATATGTCAGGTTGGTGCAAAGCCTTTCTGCTGGCAGCTGCCCTATGATACACGTTCCACATCAGGCCTGCACCACATTCATGGCCACTCCCAAAATGTACTCCGCTCAACAGCACTGACCTAAGATCAGAGTATACAAGAATGCGCCCAATGTCCTCTATACGCCGTGTCCTGACCTGGAATCAGTGGGTCCAGGCTGAGGGGGCAGCCGCTGTGGAATGTGGCTGTTTTGCAGCCTGCATCGGGTATTTTGGTTCAGAGGGTGTGTTGAATGCTTTGGACACTTGTTGTTTTTTCCTTTTTTCTGTGTGCATAAAAGTATGAGTCTAAGTATGCGTGCGTGCTTGTGTGTGTTCGTATCTGTGAGTGTGTTTATATGCCTGGAATGTGTGTGTTAGTGTGTATCAGAACAGGCTCGGTGGCTGGATGCACATCAGCTAGCAGGGGTAAACATCGGCGTGTCCTTTCGGCCAGTGTATTTGCACATTGCCTTTTTAGGGGCGTCTGCAGGGAGCGTGGTGAGAGGGAAAGGCAGGCCGGCGGGTGGAGCCAAGGGCAGCACCAGCGTGTCTACAGGGAGTGTTTTGAGAGGGAAAGGCAGGCCGGGGGGTGGAGCCAAGGCCAGCACCAGCGTGTCCACAGGGAGCGTGGTGAGAGGGAAAGGCAGGCCGGGGGGTGGAGCCAAGGCCAGCACCAGCGTGTCTACAGGGAGCGTAGTGAGAGGGAAAGGCAGGCCGGGGGGTGGAGCCAAGGGCCGGCAACAGCGTGTCTACAGGGAGCGTGATGAGAGGGAAAGGCAGGCCGGGGGATGGAGCCAAGGGCCGGCAACAGCGTGTCTACAGGGAGTGTGTTGAGAGGGAAAGGCAGGCCGGGAGGTGGACCCAAGGGCCGGCAACAGCGTGTCTACAGGGAGCGTGATGAGAGGGAAAGGCAGGCCGGGGGGTGGAGCCAAGGGCCGGCAACAGCATCTTCCTAGAAAGCTGAGCTGCCAATCTGGGCTCTGTCAGAGCTCGCTGTGTCCACATAAGGGTCAGTATGGATGACTGTGCATGTGGGTGCAGTGGTGGAAGGGGAAACCTGTCAGATTTTAGCTTTTTCTCAAGTCTCCACAATATAAGCATCAATCTTAGTTCAATAAATAAATAGATAAAATCAGTGAATGCAGTCAATAACCGAAGTATTGTGTTTTGTTTGGTTACTTATAATGATGTTTGTGTTTGCATTTGTGCGATCCTTATGGGGACACAATGTCCCTGGGAAAACTTTTATAAAAATCTGTGACTGCTATGAAAAAACTAAAAATGCAAACACTCTTGTATTTTGTTTGGTTACTTATGGTTATGGTTAGGGCATAAGGTTGTCATGGTTAGCATTAGCATTTTTCCCATAGAAATGAATGAGCGGTCCCCACAAAGATATGACTGTGGGTCTGTGTATGTTTGTGTGTGTGAGTTTTGGGTCATCATACTGCAGCATGTGACTGGAAGCGTGACCCGGCCTGGCAGGGATCTCAGCCCACAACGGCAGTCTTACGGAAGCCCTGGTGTTTGTGTCTCCTGCACGAGACCAGCAAGTTGGATCCGACACTATAGCTGAAAGTTATTTTTAAATGTCCTATTGTGTAAGCAGACTGGTCTGATGTTACCTAGTCAGTCGGGTTTGCATCTGTTGAGAGCATGTGAGCGTGGCGGTGTTTTCCAGCCGAGTAGAACTGCGTGTTTATGGTTTATTCTCTATAATGTAAGAAATGTAAAGCATTTAGTGTACAGATCCACAGGGGGCGCTGTTTCGCAATATTGTGTGAAATCATGCAAGTCGTCGGCCCCTGATATTGTACGTGAAAACCTTGACGGAATAATATGAAAGATTTCAAGTTTGAGTCATGGAAGGACAATAGGGGAAACAGGAGTGCAAGAAAATGCAGGAATTGTAGGTGCCCCATGGTGCCTGGGAATGCTGTGTAGCAGTTCATTGTTGCATCATAAGGAAAGAAAGAAAGAAAGAAAGAAAGAAAGAAAGAAAGAAAGAAAGAAAGAAAGAAAAAGAAAGATAGAAAGAAAGAAAGAACTGTTGCATCTGAATAGTTATTGGTGTCGCAGGCATGTGTTATATCTGCGCATTAATCATAGAAGGTGAGTCTTTTGGAGCTTTTAGACTTTAACTGCTTCTCACTCGGGCTGGAGTCACAGGCCTTGCACTGCTCCGGGGGGGTAGGGGGTGGGTGTGCAGTGTAAACACCTCAGGATTTTTCGCTGCCTTGTTGGTGTAGCCTTTTAAGGTGCTGCTCCCTCAATACAGAGTTTGCCCATAAAGGGGTTTTTTTCCCTCTAGGCGAAGGAATGTTTCAGAGCAGATTTCAGCCCTCTCAGCCTTAGAGGAACGTCTGCGAAAGACAGATCACTCTGAGGGACTGTGTGCCTTGGCCACGGCATCTGTTAACATCAAAGACAGCAGCTCGCTTACTCCCCTGCAGGCTTCAGCGGGGAGGGTCAACACTACTACTCCATGTGTGAAAAAAGAGCCACGGTGGGGTAGGAGGGCCTGTGGGGGGATGAGGTAGGAGGTCCTGTGAGGAGCTGAGGTAGGAGGGCCTGTGAGGGGATGAGGTAGGAGGGCCTGTGAGGGGATGAGGTAGGAGGTCCTGTGAGGAGTTAAGGTTAGAGGTCCTGTGAGGAGCTGAGGTAGGAGGGCCTGTGAGGAGCTGAGGTAGGAGGTCCTGTGAGGAGTTAAGGTTAGAGGTCCTGTGAGGAGCTGAGGTAGGAGGGCCTGTGAGGAGCTGAGGTAGGAGGTCCTGTGAGGAGCTGAGGTAGGAGGGCCTGTGAGGAGCTGAGGTAGGAGGGCTTGTGAGGAGCTGAAGTAGGAGGGCCTGTGAGGAGCTGAAGTAGATGCATTGGCGGATTAACAAGTTCAGGGGCCCCTAAGCTGCGCTTTTCGTGGGCCAGTCTTCTGCCCCCACTCACCAAAATGATACAACAATTAACTACAAAACAATGAAATGTTAGTAACTACGGCATAATTTTTACAGAGTCAAGGAGATAGTGATGCTGTATCAAATGAGTGCAATCGCATCCGAAGATCGACAAACTGGTAAGCTAGCACTTTCACATCAGTCATAGGCAGCAACCAGACAGGGCACAACATAAGCACTGAATAAAGACATCTCAATAGCGGGAACCTTAAAACATTACACTTTGCTCCAGTGCGTGTGAACTGCATCCACCATCTGCACTCATTTGTCTACGATAACATGGATTATAGATAAGTGTACAGAGAGGTACACATTCTAAAAGAGTATAACACAAGTTCTTACCATTAGAATGTTTTCCTCCGTGCGTTTTTGATGAAGACCATTTTCGTGTAACAGAAACAGACCATGCATACACATATCAGAAAATACACAGCCGATTAAAACGACAGCTGAAAAAGTTCCCCCATTTTGTCTTAACCATTCACCAATGCACGGACAAATGAGTGATCAATAAAGGATCATTTATAAAAAACAATAATTAAAAAAAGCTAGACAGCCAATAGGGCACCCCTGATCCATCTGGGCCTTTATACCACAGCCTAGGCAAGTCTGTTCATTAATCCACCCCCTAGACTCCTGTGATGGCTCCAGGGCACGGGGTTCTGTGAAGACACAAGATCCGAGGTTCTTTGAATTGTGAATTTCAGGGGATTCTGTAAACTGACTTTGTGAACTGCGAAGAAGTTTCTATAATCTGCTAGGTCAGCGAAATGTAGGTTTTTCCTTTCCCATCTTGCTTCATGACTGAAAGCACCCATGTCCAGAGGGGTAAGAGCAGGGCAATTGGGGCAGTGGGGGGGTATTTAATACAAAGGGGCTGATCTTTGGCCAGTTGTGCTCCTTATGGTAGCTATAGACGGAATTCTATTGAAAATCAGACCATTGGCCAACTTCTGGAGAGTCACCAAAATGTCTATACCCAGGAGATGACTGAGGCAAACTGCCTTCATTAGAATATCCTAACAAACAAGCTGTATTACTGACATCTTCTCGTTCTTTTTTGTATGCCAGCCAAAGCTGTTAAAGAGCAGTAAGTCAATTGGAAAAATCATCTTTCATTTACAGTGATTTTTTCGTGAGTCTATTTCTGTACCCCCAGCAGACTGTACCCCCAGCAGACTGTACCCTCAGCAGACTGTACCCCCAGAAGACTGTACCCCCAGCAGACTGCCTGACCCCAGCAGACTGTACCCTCAGCAGACTGTACCCCCAGCAGACTGCCTGACCCCAGCAGACTGTACCCCCAGCTGACTGTACCCTCAGCAGACTGTACCCCCAGCAGACTGTACCCTCAGCAGACTGTACCCCCAGCAGACTGTACCCTCAGCAGATTGTACCCTCAGCAGACTATACCCCCAGCAGACTGTACCCTCAGCAGACTGCCTGACCCCAGCTACTTGATAAGATGTGTCATCCCCACATACCCACGCAGAGGTGGAAATTTCAGGCCCAGAAAGTAAAAATCCAGTTCAAGAATTTGCTTCAACCAACCAGTTGAGTACTCTGTACTCTTTTTATGCTCAACTGGTTGCTTGAAACAAAATCTTGGACTGGATTTTTAATTTCCGGACCAGAAATTTCCACCTCTGAACCGACAGAAGGTCAACCATGTCAAACCTTTGACATCTACTAAAAAGGATTCCACTATTTGAACAGTCTGGCAAGCAAGGAATAGTTATTGTCAGTGTAGTACAAAAAGCATATTAAAAGTAATTAGAGAGCAAACGCCTAAGACAGGATGCATGGTGGAGGTTCATGCAGTGGCCTAAAATGTCTTTGCAGTGGTTGATGTTGGTGCTGAAGTAGGTGCTGAGTTTGGGTTAAGGTACAGGATCAGTGTGAAGGTCGTGCTCTCAGGGCAGTGACAATGGTGTGTCCATTGAGGTCATTCTCCTGTCAGTTCTGCAGCTTGGGACCCAGGTTGATGTTCTATTGAGCAGCCCTATGTTCTTGGTCCCCTATGTGAGCGCCTGTGAATTTTTGGCCCACTAAATCAAGGTGTTTTTTTGCAGACCGCATGCCTCTCGCTCCGTGCTGGGGGGAGGGGGTCAGGGCGCCGTCGGCAGTCCCCTTGGGCTCTTCATGCAGCTGTTCGCGTTTCTGCTTTCTGATGACACAGATGAGTGGTAATTCAGGCTTGGAAGAAAGGACTGCATCTCCTACTGCCGATACAGGGATTTGCAGCTCTGCTTTTTGTCTGGGGGGGGGGGGGGTACTTCATTCCTGCCCCACCCCCATCCTGAGTCCTGTCAAACCCCTTCTAATTTTTACCGGTAATCAGATTATCGTGTTGCGCTCCTTTAGCCCGGCTGTTCCCTGAGTTATGTGCGGGCATATGCGCGAGGGCGTGCCACAAGAGCAGACGTCTGCATGGCTGTGCAGCGGACTGCAGCGTCTGCCTGCAGTCTGTTATTAAGTATAGCCAGGGCAGAGGAGTGGGTCTCTGTCACGGCTCAGTCAGCCAGGGCAGAGGAGTGGGTCTCTTTGTCACGGTTCAGTCAGCCAGGGCAGGAGAGTGGGTCTCTGTCACGGCTCAGTCAGCCAGGGCAGAGGAGTGGGTCTCTGTCACGGTTCAGTCAGCCAGGGCAGAGGAGTGGGTCTCTGTCACGGCTCAGTCAGCCAGGGCAGAGGAGTGGGTCTCTGTCACGGCTCAGTCAGCCAGGGCATTAGGTCTCCGGTGGGTTTGTATTGTGTACCTGTTGGGCTCCATCGCTCCTGTTATTGTTTACTGAAACCCTTGGAGACTGGATACCTGAACCGTGTCCAAAAAAGTGCCTTTGAATGATTTCCAGGAGTGTGGCCACGTCTACAATTCTTGACATTTATCATTTTCATAGCCAGCTCTCTGTCAAATGAAGCCACGTTCTCTGTATATTAGTTATGTTTTGGATAATTACCTCTGAGTGTGGTGTGTGTGTGTGTGTGTGTATGTGCGAGAGAGCGAGAGAGTCTGTGTGTGTGTGTCCCTCTTTGAGTTTCAGCCCCTGGCTTGTCTGTGATTGGCTTGAGTCTCGGAGCTTTAGGTAAAGCTTTGCTTCTGATTTGTCCCAGACCTGTAAATAAACACTGGCACATTCACTGTCTTATGAGCTTCAGTCCACCCACCCCCCCCTCCTCAAACCCCCCCAAATCTGACTAATCCATCAATCACAGACATGCACTGAGCTCCAAGCCCCACACCGACTATAGACCTGCAGCGTCTGTCGGTGAGGAGACCTGCGTTCCGCGTCCTGGTTTAGCCCACCGAGGGAGACACCAGCCATGAGGAGATGCGACGCAAGTACGGTATTCCTCATCTGGGCTGAGGGCCCCCAGCCATTCGGCCCGAGACCGTTAAAGAGAAGTTTGCACTTGTAGTGGAGTACTTTGCGTATCGCGCTTCTGTTTATCCCCCTGTAAGGACCTCAGCTGGCAGTTTAAAAGCTCTTGATGTAGCATCGATCCGCTCGCGGTCCAGGTCGTCCTTCGAGCCGGTTTTGTCTGCCGCTTCTCCGCCGGTCTCCAGATCTCCGGCATGTTCCGTGAGATCACCGCTCTCAGCGTCTCAGATTAGTGGCTAAGTGCCGACGTCGGCTGATAAACGTTAGCACCGCGGACATCCTGTCACTTATGTAAAGTGGAGTGCTGCTGATGTGTCATATAAACATTAGCAGTTATGGGTTCACCATTCAGTCGTATCTGTATGTAACTGGTTAAACCTTAACCTTTACATTACCATAACAAATTATGCTGACACACTTTGTGTCTTCTAGAAATACTTCCACGCTGAAATTTCTTCTCGTTTTTTAAATGATTTGTAATGTTGATTGCGTGAATGTGTTGCACTGAGGTTTAGTTTCTTTTATGATTAAAGGGAGACTGACATGATCTCCCACACTGTACTGGCGAATGATACAGGGCTATGCGATCTACTCTACACTCGCTGAATATCTAAAGCAGTGTTTCCCAATCCGGTCCTCGGGGTCCCACAGTTGGTCGATGTTTTTGGTCCCTCCCGGCTCCCTACCAGACAGTACACATTTTTGCTCTCAGCTCCCAGAACAAAAATCTGGACTGTCTGTCCCCGAGGACCAGATTAGGGAACACTGATCTATGGAACCAACAGCAGTTTGTGTTTTCATAATGAAGGAATTGATGATGTGGTCAGTTGTCAACAGGGTTTATTGTGAAACTGCAAACTCATGTTTTATTTCTTCGCGAGGCTCGTTCAGGCGGCTGTTGCCACTGAACGCATGGATAACGGTGGTGTGAGCTAGCTATTACATGTGTAGGCCCTGAAAGACAAGGGTTCCAGAATCCAGGAAATAGTAGCTCACACCCTCTGCCCATGTTCACCTGTCAGCCTGTATACAGTATGTACTACATCTATAAGTGGCACATGTGGTCTGATCTAGGCTTATAACCAGCAGGTTGTCAGTTACAAGACTTGGGGGGCGGGATTACCTTCTTACTCTCAAACAGGATACTTAATCCAACCACCGCAACAGAGATCTCTTTAAAACTGTTTGAATGTCAACTAGGTAACTAGCTTTGTGATGACTTCATTTGTCTCCAGAACCGTAATATTGGGCAATATTGCGAGATATGAAACTATCAAGCAGTATTGGACATTTCAGGTCCAGGAGCAAGAAATCCAGACCAGGATTTTCTTTCTACCAACCAGCTGAGCATGAAGAGTCACAGGTACAGAAGCAACAACTTGGTCTGGATTTCTTGCTTGTGGAACTGAAATGTCCAACATTGCAACTACAATGCATTGCATGGATCATCATGATTTAGACTTCAGGGAACAAAAAAATACTGCCCATCATTGTGTTATGTTTTTTTTTTTAATTGTACTCTTGATCTTAAAACATAATTTACTTGCAGTTCATGCTGGTGACTGGGAATGGTAGTAATTCAGTGTGTAACTGTAAAATTAATAGGAAAACGATGAGGTGGTTCCAGAACAGTTTGGTGTTACGCAGCAAGGAGTGTAGCAGCCGTTCTGCTTCCTGCTCTAGGCTTCGGCCCCATCTTCAGTGGGCTGTCCTTAAGCCGAGCAGAACTTCTGGTACAGCATCCATGTCTTTGGCTCCGGGTGCATGACTCAGGAGTCAGCAAAAATGGATTGACTATGTAGTCGTGTCAGCAGAGCGCTTTTGGGAAGTTGTGGAGGCTTTGAGAAATGCTGGGAGCAGAGGGCTGGGCTGCTGAAACGGCGAGGGACAGTGTATGTGCACTTTGTTGACCGAGACTCATCCTAATGTTGAAATGAGCGCACCATTAAATGTTCATTTAAACTGAACAAATGAATGTATTTCAATAAATGTTCAGCTGTAATACTTCTTCCCTGCCTGCAGATCGCTGTTCGCCAGACTCCCATTGTGCTGTTAACAGCATCGTATCCCCAACTCAGCAGTACAAACTCCACAGCATCATGCAATGCCTCCATTCCCGTCTAGTACTGATTGTACTGACTATGGCTCATCTTTCATATGTCCTCTTATCTTTTATAGACTTTGGACCGGGTTCTCCGATTAGACTTGGCAACTGGAGGACGTCGGAAGGGAAAGCATTAAGGTACCGTCGCCGCTGAGGAACGGCCCGGATTTGGGCGGCTGACTGGCAGACAGAATGTGGGGCCTCACTTTTAGCTGCGGCTAAACGGTGTCGCAAGCAGTGGGAGCTTCCTACTCATATCGTTTTTCACCAGCAGGGCCCCTAACCCTGGTCGTCGGCAGCCACAAGCTCGGTTTAGTTAGGTACCTTAAAATCTATAATTAATCAGCTGGAATGTTTATCAGGAGTGTCAAAACCAGTAGAGTGGATAGAGTCTCTGAAAGTACAGCCCTTGGCCATTGTGGCTTCTTAGTATAGAACTTACTTTTTATTCCTGTTAAAATGTCGAAGACCGTAATCTATATTTCTGGTTGTGTACCACTGCGCCTATTTTACCTTACATACACTCACCTAAAGGATTATTAGGAACACCATACTAATACAGTGTTTGACCCCCTTTCGCCTTCAGAACTGCCTT
>JABFEA020000085.1:10712693-10728757 GCA_019775915.2 Cyphomyrus plagiostoma
GCACGGCAGGATGGTCGCCGCCCACCCCGACCCCACGCACGGCAGGATGGTCGCCGCCCACCCCGACCCCACGCACGGCAGGATGGTCACCGACCCCACGCACGGCAGGATAGTCACCGATCCCACGCACGGCAGGATGGTCACCGATCCCATGCACGGCAGGATGGTCGCCGCCCACCCCGACCCCACGCACGGCAGGATGGTCGCCTCCCACCATGGTGTAAGGTCCCAGCAGACCCCCAGCACCAGCCGCCCCATCCGCCAGCACCAGAGCCCTCAGAGGAGAGCCAGCATGGAGTTTACCCCCGACATGCAAGTGGCAGGCGGATCGCCAGTCAAGACAGAGGGGCTGCTGCGAAGCAGGAAGGCCGTGCTGCCCTCGGAAGTTCGCCACTGGGAGAGGAGCGGCGACACTCCCTATAGGGCTGGGCCAGGAGAGGAGGAAGAGGATGATGAGCAGTCAGTTCGCGTCATAGGTCGACGGTTCAGCCGTAACATGGAGGATCACGCACCCAGATTCATGGAGCAAGACCCGAATCTGGTGCAGCTTGGCCCGGGTCCCCCTGAGCACATCCCAAGAGACGTGCAGCACATCTCCAGGACCTCTGAGCCCATCCACAGACATAGTGATCACAGCAGGACTCAGACCCACGCAAGATACATCCAGGACCGCATCTCGAAACCAGCGCAGCGCAAGCCGAAGTCCGCTGATAGCACCTCTAGGGTGGTGGATCATATATCGAGGGCAGGAGATGTGGTCATCAGGCCTGTGGAGCGCAAATCCAAAGCCATGGAGGACACACCGAGGCGGGCCAGCCACATCACGAAGCTGGGGGAGCTCAACTTTGGCCAGCAAGAGGTGGAGCTACCCGAGGGCTTACCCAGGGACAACTGCCTGGGTGATGGGACACCCATGTGCCACCAGAGGGGCTCATCCTTCCTAGCAGGGCAGCATAGAATCACGGAGGCCCCCTCGACGGCCATCAAGCCCAAACCCCGCGTACGGTCCATGTCTGACATCGGGGTGCCCCAGAGCGCGACAGTCTACCGGAACCGGGAGAGCTGGGATGGTGGCGAGGCCAACGGGGAGCTCAGCACCCTGGACACCAGAGTCTCTGTGGCACAGCTCCGCCACTCCTACCTGGAGACTGTCAATGCCAACATCAGGAAGCCAGAACCGTAGGTGGAGCGGCGCTGGGCGGCTGACCCATCCATGACCTTGTCTAAACCCTCAAATAACAGCTTTTGCTGACGTCTCCCACCCTCTAACACCTGGAAATCTGCCTGATGACCCATATGGTAGAAGCGGGGTGCTCCCAATACTAATGCTGTCCTAATACAAGTCTGGCACCTAGCCTGACCAATGAAAGCCTGGCGTCCATGCTTGCGTGCCCCCGCATGTCACATGAGTTTAGATGCTGTCATAGTAAACCTCACCATTTTGTGTTTTCTTCCAACTGGCCATCCGTCTTCCTCGTTGAAATTATCCCCCTTTTCCCCCCCACTGCCTCCGTGGTGGGGGTGCTTGCAGGGAGGCTAAGGTAGAGCTGGCAGCGTTGGATGTCAGGCCGGAGCGCGAAGGGGGGCCGCGGAGACCCCGCTGCTATATCGTCCCCGGTGATGATAGAAAAACTTCTGAGAGGTTTAGGACTCAGCCAATCACCTCTGCAGAACGACTAGAGTCCGATAGGTAGGCGGGGTGTGTATTTGGGGTTGCAAGGGGGCAGCCTGCCCCCAACCAATGGGGAGTGAGAACTGACTGTGAAGACCGGGCATGCTGTAAAAGAACCATGTTGTGAGAATGATAAGAGGGGTCCCATCTTCAAGCTGGCTGTGGCCATTTCCCAAAAATATGCTTGAATGAAAAGAATAGCTACACAAAAGAGGCTATTGTGGATATTATGTAATTTCCCATGATATTCCGCATACAATGGTCATGGACCTAGTGGGAGGAAAAGAGGCTGTGACTGCCCTCTGTGGGCCGGTAGGGGAAAGGCCACACAAAGACCGTGTGAATCGCCCATTGTTTCCACCTTCTGCTGCTCTGATCCCATAGCACAGAAAACAGAGGAGAACCTTAATTATGTCGATTTAGCATCTTGCTACTGCTACCTCGCCTGTCCTGTGTGCTGATTGCTTCTCACATTCTCTGGTCATTCTCAGTTATAGGTCAGCGTCTCAGCTGTTTACTCTGAGATTATACCCCTGTTCACTTTTAACTGGTAACCTTTCTTTTCCTCATCAGGACCCATTTAAGTCCTACAGAGCTACAGAAGACGGAAGGCAAGTACCAAAGAGCAAAATAAAAAGGAGTGGGAAATAGTCTTTATACTAGAAACTGAATGGATATTGTTTAGAAGTTTCCTTATGTCTTTGCTTAACTTGATGCTTATTGTCAATGAAGACTACAAGGTACAGGGAAGTATTTGTTAAAAATTTGTTATTAGTGATAGCTGAAATACAATATGAAGCAACAGAGCAATTCATCTGACAACAATATTCAGATCTGATTATTGGATAACTGGGCTGATTCGTAATGTCTTTAGCCCTATTGTTCCTTTGTATTACTCTTTGTCGTGATCCTTTATGTACATTTATCTCCTTGTTCTTGAGGCTGCTTGTATGTATTGTGTGAGAGATTGCACGTTCCCTCGTGTTATAATGCACTTACTCATACCCCTCTGTGTGCGAGATTGCACGTTACCTCGTGTTATATTGCACTTACTCACACCCCTGGTCTGTGTGAGAGACTGCACGTTCCCTCGTGTTATAGTGCACTTACTCACACCCCTGGTCTGTGTGAGAGATTGCACGTTCCCTCGTGCTATAGTGCACTTACTCACACCCCTCATCTGTGTGAGAGATTGCATGTTCCCTCGTGTTATAGTGCACTTACTCACACTCCTGGTCTGTGTGAGAGATTGTATGTTCCCTTGTGCTATAGTGCACTTACTCACACCCCTCCTCTGATACTGTCCTTTTTTCAGGGGAGGAGGAGAAGCTGGACGAAAGAGCCAAGCTGAGTGTGGCTGCCAAGCGCTCCCTGTTCAGGGTAAGCACCCCATGCGGGGGCAGAGTGGGGCACCATCTCAACAACAACTCTGAAATCTAAAATGAGATGTTTCATTCCATCCCATTCCTCCCATTTTCATTCTGTTCTATTGCATTCCTGTTCTGTTCCTTTCAATCTCCATTCTGTTCCATTTCTGTTCTATCCCTCTGAATTTCCATTATGATCCAATCCATTCCTGTTATACACCTCTCCATTTCCACTCTATTACATTCCGTTGCTGTTTTATACCTCTTCGTTTCAGTTATATTCCTTTTCATTCCAGTTCGGTTACACTCCATTTACATTCTTTTCTGTTCCATTCTTGTTCAATTCCTCTGTATTTCTGTTTGGTTCCATTTCATTTCTGTTCTGTTTCTGTTCTGTTCCATTTTGTTTTCATTTAATTAACATTGTGTTCCATTTCATTTCATTCCTGTTCTGTTTCTCCACATTTCTATTCTGGACCATTTCTTTCCTATTTTTTTCTTTCCATTTCCATTCTGTATCATTCTATTCCTGTTCTATTCTCTCCATTTCCATTCTGTTCCATGTTTTTCCTGATATATTCCTCTTCATTTCCACTGTGTTCCATTCCATTACATTCCCATTCATTTCTTTTCTGTTACCATTGTATTACAAAAACATACTTCAGCATCATTTCATTGATGTCAGATTTTGCAGAGTAGAATGCCAGCTCTACACAGAGCTCTGAATCTCTCTTTCTCACCTCCCAGGAGCTGGAGAAGACCGGTGATGGCAGTGTGCCCAAGCCGGTATCCCGCAACGCCGCAGTAGAGAGGAGACTCAGGCGTTTACAGGAGCGTTCCCACACACAGCCGGTTACCACTGAGGAGGTGGTCATTGCCACCACGTAGGTCACCTTCCATCACACTGAATATCGTTGCCAAATGAGTGTTTTTCAGGTAAAATACGTTTGCTGGACCTAAAGTTCCTTGTTTAACAGAAAGGCTCTTCCTCTGACTTATATGGTGAACATTCACCATATAAACATGTCTGTGATTTTATTCAAAACTTAATTTAGAAGTCTATACAGATTTCAAATAAATAAGAAGATTCTAGATTCTTCTGTAACCCAGGCTAAGTTTCCTCTTCTCTCTGTTTGATTTATTTTGTATTTCAGTAGATTTATTTTAGCTTAACTGTCAGTCGTATCACATTCTTCATTCTCTCCATTCTGTCCGATGTGACGAAAAGCGTCCCTGACCCCAATTCGCGAGCAGTGACCGCCCACACCACCGCCCCAAGCATCCCGACCCCCACACTAGTCAGAAGCACAGTGACACGCTTCAGGTACCCCACACGGGGCTTCTGCACATGCACAGAGTGCACAGTGCTGCTCTACAGCCTTGCCAGAGCCTAAACTGGCCACCTGACTCACAAGAGTTATGTCTTTAATACTTTAGGACCAAAGGCATGCAAATTTCTATGTGCGCTGCATAAGGCTCTTGTATGATCTATGTTAGAGTAAGATACAAATGATTTTTCATTTGACGTGCATGTATGTGTCATGTTGGCACCACAGCGCCCTCTGCTGTCTGGAGTGCTAAAGCTTGGCCTTCTCATGTTTCGGTGCTATTTTTGCTAAGTTTGGGATGCTGTTTGTTTTTAAAAAGACAGCAGCAACAGTCTTTAACTGATTTTTTTTAGATTTCATTTTATGAATCATTGATACTGTTGTATCACTGTTTATTTGGTTTGGGAGTGCATTTGTTTTGCTTCAATGAGGTAGCGAGTGTGTAAATGTCAATGATGCTTGCATGTTTGCCTATTGAATCAGCATGCAGTTTTGTTTACAGTACTTTCACACTAACAGACATGTGCTTTAACCTTGAGATGTGTGTTTTTAAAAGAACTTGATCTCACAAAAGTGGACAAATACTTTAATATGCAATATAATTCAATACTAAAATGCTTTATTCAAAAAATATTGTAAATAAAAAACTAAATTCACCTGACATATTGCTACAAACTTTTGCATTATCTGTAATACTTTGATCAAAAGTTATTTGCATTGGTTTTCTTCATTCCTGCTTAGATTACCAGCTGTTTCACATATTTATTTCCAGTTATTCCATTGTATGCATATCTTTTTTGTCCATTACCCACCAGCACACTTGATTTATCTCATTTAATTCGGTAATTGAGCAACATGTCCTTTCATCTTCTCTCATGGGAGTGAGGTTAGTGGGTGACCGGTTGCTATCTCTTCCTGTCATTCCTCCTCCCAGCCTACAGGGGTCCTCGCAGCAGAGCCCGGCGACTCCAGAGACTCACTCAACTGAGGCGGTGATGACCTCAGCAGTACCAGCAGCAGTGGAAGAAAAGTTGCCCGAGGAGCCGGACCTGTCTGCCCTCAGCCTGACGGAAAAGATGGCTCTCTTCAACCGACTGGCACAGAAGCCAACATCCAAATGGCTGACGGAAGGGGGGGGGACTGGGGTCGCTCAGCGCAGAGCCTCCAGCCGCTATCAGACCCAGCCCATCACCCTTGGGGAGGTAGAGAAGGTACGGAGCATCCCGGTACAACCATAAATGCAATGCACCTATCAGAACGTCACAGGAGGTTGCATGGCAACCAACCACTTCAGCATCTTTTCTTGAGTTTAAAAAAAAAAGTCATTTCATAACAGTGGGTCCCTTTCAGATTCCCCAGTTCCTCGTCAGGTACAACCCTGACAGCAACCTAGGGACATTATGTGAGATCTTGTCCTATTTGAAGGACATTTCCCAGCACTTCACGGTTCTTGGCTAACCACACTCCACTCTCAAGTATATCTGCACATCTCTGTTAATGATGAGCTTCCCTCAGAGCCATCGGTCCTGCAATATCAAATTTTCCCTACAAGCTGGTGCTTGGGAGTGGACTCAGGCTGACCTCCAGGTTCTCTGGACCGTGTCTGGCATCTCTCACAGCAGTAGCACTTTGCTTCTCGTACCACCATGGTGAAACCGAGCTGTCTCTGGTACAGGAAGAGGTAGCATCGGGTGCTCCTCTGGTGCCAAAAGATGATGTAGAGGAGCAGCAGAAAGACATTCAGTCTGAAACCGTAAGGGGGATCATCTGCATTGTTCTGCCCGAGCTCACGTTAACCTGTTGACCTGCTGTGTGTCATGAGATGAAGATTCAAACTGCATCGAGTTTGATTATATGTCATAGTGTTTGTCCACAAACAAATTTACTATATCTGTGCAAACATGTTTTTTGTGAATTTTCATTTGGACATTTATAGAGATTGTTTTCCAGTAGTAGGGAACATGTAGGCTACATGCAAAGCTACTGACAGCAACTAAATCCCCAATCCTAGATATGTCACGTTTTTCCATTGTGGAGGTGGCCATAGAGCCACGTACAGAGCCACCGTCAAAGAACAGAATATGAAGTATTAAAATAGTCTTAATGACTGTCGAAAAGCTGGGACTTGGGGAAGCGGCATGTTTCCCTAAAGAAAATCATGGGCGTGCAAGAATTTGCGATATGTGGCCCCTCACCCAAGGACGCCAGAATGGCCACAATTGAATGAATGAAAGCAGAAAGGGGGCTATCTACAATGGAAAAGAGCCTCAGCAGAAATGCCAAATACAGTGGTACCTCAGAACTCGAATTTAATCCTTTCAGATCCTAAAAATTTTGAGTTGTGATCGAATTTTCCCCATAAGAAATAATTGAAAAGCAATTAATTGCTTCCCACCCCCAAAAAATTACATCTAAATATGTTTTTTTTTTTTTGCATTTAAACACAAAATGAACCGGATAAAACAAGAAGAGCAAAGAGCATATACTGTACTAAACACATCTAAGCATATTTATCAAAACAGTAATATGTAAAGTAAGAAAATAAATGTATGCTAACAATGTGTCCTTCATCCGCGTTTCAGTTAGTTTCCCCAGCCTGGTCATTGTATTGTCCGTCTGCGTTTTGCCTGCCTTACCTGTAATTAAACCCCGACATCTGTGCTTTTGTCTCCGTTCCATCCCCACTCGGTACGACAATATTATTATAATTAAATGTATTAATGGTTTATTATTAATATTAAAATAATTAATGAGAAATCTTTATTTTTAAATGTATTTTATTATGTAATAATAATTACTGTTACTGTCTGTCATTGTCTAAATGTATTCTTACTGTCTAAATTTATACATTCAGCTAGTGTAAACATACACAATGCTATCACAGCGAATGCGCGGTTTCCGCTGAGAGATGTGCTGTGTGACTCATTTCCCCGCACGTACAAGTTATTCTAGGTCGGCATTCACGGTTTGACTTCTGAGATTCAGATCGAGTTCTAGCTCATTTTTTTTCGAACTGGTTAGTTCGACTTTTAAGAAATTCGAGTTCTAAGGAGTTCAAGAACTGAGGTACCACTGTATAATGAAGCGTCTTCCACTCTTCTCATCATAAACATGTGTTTGGATCTGTCAGGGCATTACTATCAGACAATTGAAGTTGCACCTTCGATCTGTGTGGTCTGCATTTTGTCAACAACTGTCTACGTTTTGTCGTCAGCTGAATTTAGAGGATCATGCTCTTGTTCTCAGTTGATGTGGTCTTGTATGGTCTTCAAATTCTGCATGACATTCCACATGGGCCTTCACAATAACTGGTCTTCTAATGTATAAAGATGAGGTTTGGCGAAGTTCGGTGGGAGTGATGTATGAGACCTGCTGCTCCATAGGGAGGTGAAGATGCTCCCTGCACATTAGGCGCTCCTCATGTCTCCCCCATCGGCCCCAATCTTCATCCTCAGTAGAGTGTGTGGGAATCGCATGGTGTCAGCATGTGTGACTTGCTCTGGGCTGCATCTTCAGACCCAGGGAGCATGGGTTCTAATGGGATTAATTATTGGTTAATTAGAGATGAATTAACATGCTGCTTTGATGGGCAGGAGGTGATACACTGTGATGCCGGCCTCACCATTCAGTGTATCCGGCTGCCTTTGTGCACCTGTCACATTTTTCTGCGATTTATGTTACTCTTACCCCTACACCCCTACCATAGGTTCAGAATGGAGGAAAGGTCAAGCCTGAACCTCTCTCGGCCCTGATGGTCTGGCAGAGCCCAGCGCATACCACCACAGTTTCGGTTGCCCACGTGGGTGATGTCCACCTAAGCAGATCTGCCACCATTGCATTCAACCCGGGGGTGGGGGCCAGCGAATCGAATGCGACTCCGGTTCCGCCCAAGCGCCGCAGCCCCTCCCGTGTCGATGACGTCAGTGCCCCCAAACCACCTTCACCGCCCCACCTGAAACGGTCAACAGAAATCAAAAGCTCCTCCCACAGTATCTCATTGGTCGGGCTGCAGCAGCAGGCGGGGACAGAAGCGGAGGTTGATAACAGCTGTGGAGCTGGAGGAGGCGGGGCTAGTTGGAGGAAGCCCCGCCCCCCTAAGGGGGAGGATGAAGTGAGGCATCCACCAGCCACCCAGCCGAGCCCGTGCAGTGAATGTGGCCCCACCCCACCCTCGAGGCAAGGCGCCCTCCCACGGAAACCCGAGAGTACAGTCGCCCTGGCAACACAAGAACATGGGGGCCACGTCAAAGAAATGAGGACGTCCTCACAGAACCTGTATGAGACAGAGACGACGGCAGCGGTGCACTCTCAGACCACGGTGTCAGGTAAGGGGGGGGGAGCAGGGGGGCCGCAGGTGCTGATGTGCAGCGAGTGACACCCCCATGGCTTCTAGACGAGCCCTCAGCAGGGTCCTCAAGCTGCCCAGAGGGGCTTTTGTCATGCAGACCTGCCCTGGAGGGGCTCAGTCTCATCTACATACTTCTCATACACTCACTTTGTCATGGAAATAGCATATTTGCTGGCACGATTTGTGCTGTTACTACTCAGGGTGCATTTTAGGAGCAAGTGAGATGGCCACGCGTATGTCTCTCACTGCGCCGGTTCCTCGCTCCCTCCACACCATCCCTGTGTCCCCTCTGCCGTTTCCTCTAATCTTTTCTGAGCATGTGCATGCAGAGATGGATTCGGGGGGGAGTTCTGGGGCGGGTGTGCCGGGGCTGATCTGTATTCATCTCACTGACAGACGGGGGGGGTTGGGGGTGGGGGGTAGATCACGCTTATCGACGCCTATCCGGCACAGTGGCTGCACTCACCCGTGCAGGGAGACACAAGCAGGCAGCACGTCTGCCCGGGTAATCAGCACGCGATCCTGCGAGCAACTCATTACTACTGCTTCCCGTAGCCTGCGGTCCCATTTCCGTCCCGCGTGAGTGTGTGTGTGTGTGTGTCTCTGCGCTCACGTGGGCGTGTCAGACACTGCTGCCAGCTAGCAGTCATTGATCGCTCTGGGGTTGTAACGCCTGTCCTGTTTTCTGCGTGGCTGTGTGCGCGCACGCGCGCGCGTGTGTGTGTGTGTGTGTGTGTGTGTGTGTGTGCAAGCAGAGCTGCAGGAGAGTAGGGTCTCTGCAAGAGCAGCGGCTTCAGCTGCTCCCAGGACCGGCTCTCAGCCTCCGCCCGAGCAGCAGCCAGGCGACACAACCCCGGCAGACCGCCAGGGAGAGGACGCGGGCGCAATGTCAACGAGGCAGATGTCCATCAAGGAGAGGTCAGTCCTGGGGAGGGGGGGGGGGAGCGGTTAGCCACACAGCTGCGATGAATGCTGGCCGTCCCCCGGGAAAGTGTCACTGTCAGTCAGCATGCTATTGTGTGCTGGGAGTGTGGGGTGGTGGCAGGAGAGGGGTGTGTCACTGGGGCGTGTGCCTGGGTGTGCGTGCGTGCGTGGGTGTGTGCGTGAGATTGTCATTGTCTATCTGAATGCTGTCTACAGCAATGAGATTCAGACTATGACTTCCCCATTGAAGATGCAATCGATTCTTTATTCTTATGTCATTTATTTGCACCGTCCCTAGTTTCCAGCGCCTTCCTGGGGTGGGGTGGGGTGGGGGGGGTGGTGATTGTGGTAACACGGGTACACAGGTCTCACCTTGGATCACATTGAGGAATGTAGGTTACTGTCGTCCAGGAGATGGGATTTATTTCTGGAAGCACAGAATGCGGAGATTTGGCTCCGGGAGGCTCTGTGGGTGCGTGTCAGGTGGCAGGGGGGTGTATCTGAGGAAGGGGCAAGGGAACTGGGTCGTGTGCCAGGGCATTTACACTGAAAGAGCGGGGCAGCTCTCAGGACCTCTAGAGGTTAAGTGACCCCTCCCTGTGACTGTCACTCTTGTGAGTGAAAGTGGGTGCTTTGTGATGTCATAAGTGACCCCTCCCTGTGACTGTCACTCTTGTGAGTGAAAGCGGGTGCTTTGTGATGTCATAAGTGACCCCTCCCTGTGGCTGTCACTCTTGTGAATGGAGGATTAGGAGGACAGTCCTACACACTTGGATTTGAACCAAGAGCTGGGCGGCTGTTGGTCAGTCAATGGGTGTCTGAGCGAGACGAGGATCATTTGAAACACCCGAGGCCGGTTGCTGTATCCTGAGGTTTGTCCCCTTGCTGGTGTTCTTAGTATTGCCAGGGCAGCTTCTGGCAGTTCGCCCCCTACTGGACATGCCGTTAAACTGCGCCACTGCAGATCTATGATAGAATGTGGGTCATTATATAAGCCTGTGTTCCGCATTCATTGGGCGCTGACCCAATCCATCCATCCCCACATGGGGCTGTCCCCATTACAGTTACAGAACCTTTCATTTTCCCTTAGGTTTATGGATAGCTAATGGCATTCGTTTAAAACAGGGGTGGCTCTATCCTTGGGGTCTATCCTTGACCCCAGACCCCCAATGATATAGATGTGTCCTCTTTAGTGTACATATTCTTTCCTTACTTTATTCAGCTTCCATCATAGGCTAGACTCCTGAAGTGCTGCGTGGCTTAGCAAGTTAGAATGTTGTGTCTGTGAGTAGAAGGTTGCTGGTTCAAATCCTTGGGCCCATAGGGTGGTTTTGGGCCCTTAACCTATACTTGCTCCAGAGACTGATCCTGCTTGCTTAAATGTATGTTTCTTCATATAAAATGGTCTGCTAAATATGTCATGAAGTTTAGCTGAATTGGTGTCTGCAAATTGGTTTTGTGTAACTACACTATATGGGCAAAAGTCTGTGGACACCAACTTGTCCAACGTTCCAGAATCAAGGATATTTATACGAATTAACTGTAATACGCTCTACTCTTCTGGGAAGGTTTTCCATTAGACAGTAGAACATTGCTGTTGGGATTTGCTGACATTCGGTTTCAGTATTGGTGCTGGGTTATGAGGTCCCATTCTGTGAGCTTGTGTGGCCGACAACTTCACAGCTGAACTTGCTCAGAAATGTTTCCACTTCATGATCACCTCACATGCAGTTGACCAAGGCAAAGCAGACCCGAAATTTGGTGAACTGATGTGACTTTGATGGTGCTCAGTGAACAGTCAGTAATGTCTCCTGTACAGCCACCCATTCCGCTGCCGAGTTGTGTTGTAGGAAATTGTGTGACTGTGTGTTTAATCTTGCGTTCCATTCACTTCGGAGGTCAGAAGTCAGACCTGGGATTGACGTCACACCCGAGTTAACTGCATTCCAGTGCATTCCGAGTTAACTGCGTTCCAGTGCATTCCAGTTAACTGCGTTCCAGTGCGTTCCGAGTTAACTGCGTTCCAGTGTGTTCCGAGTTAACTGCGTTCCAGTGCAGAAAGTCAGCAATACCAGGGTCCTGTTTCAAAAAGCAAGGTTTCTTGCTTAGCCAGATAACTTGTTGGATTTAATTTACCCCAGTTTAAATGGCCTTTATCTTCATTCATGTACATTTAGCCCAAACTGCCTCAAATCTGACAAGTTATCAGGCTAAGAAAGAAATCCTGCTTTCTGAAAGGGGCCCCAGTTCTAGTGCCGTTAGCCACTGTTAGCAATATCAGTGGATTACAATACATTACGCAGGTATTCTGTGCATAAAAACACGGTAGCAACACGTCCGCGGATAGCGGATAGCGGTAGGACAATACGGTGCGTACGACCGATTTAATGAGCCACAAATAAGATATAAGTGCCAATAAGCCATATAAAACTACAGATTTAACTTCTGTTGATAAAGTGTGCAGCCATCTTGAATTCTGAGCTCGGGGTTGTGAAGATTCCTCCAACTTTCCGTGCAGGCACTCAATCTCCAGGGGCGTTCCAGTTGTAATTAGGAACTCAGAATGAAATAAATTTGAGTTAAAATGGAATGCAGCATTTTTATACCCCTGTGTCAGCAGTGGGTGTGTCCCGATGAGGCGTTTCCTGTCCACTGCCTTGTATCATGTGCTGCAGTAAGGACTCTGGGCTCACAGTGACCCTGCACTGCAGTGTTCACCAATCCGGGTCCCTCAGGGACCCACAGTCGGTCCACATTTTTGCTCCCCCCAGCTACCCGCCAGACAGCCCACATTTATGGAGCTAGGAGGAAGCAAAAATGTGGACTGTCTGTGTGTCCCTGAAGACCAGATAGGGAAAACCTACCATACTGAATAAGCAGCCATGAAGTACAGATGGCAAGAGTGGTTCCTTCCTCTGATCCTAGGGTGGCCTTGCTGAAGAAGAGTGGGGAGGAGGACTGGAGGAACAGGATTAACAAGAAGCAGGAGGCAATACAGGGGGCAGAGAGTGAGACGCAGCTGTGGGAGCAGGAGCAGACCTTCAAGAAAAAGGTAAGCACCACCCACCGGGCCCGCCTTCTTAAGTAACAAATAGAAGCGGATTGATTTTGAGTGGCAGCAGTCAGGAACCAATGAATGTACACATTCTGGAGGATTGATTTGACACGGCTGCAACTTGCCGCCTTCTTTTTGTTTGTAGGAGGAAGGGAGGGTGATTGACGACTTGGCAGCGTCTGATGAGTTCTGGGTAAGCCCGACATGTACGCTGATGGCACTGGTCACCCGGGGGGTGGGGGGGAGGATCGTGACCCTGGGACACTTTTTTACAGTCATGCCCCCTCATGTTTCCCCCTCATCCTCAGGCTGGGTTTGAAGTGGTCAGGCTTCCCTTCTGCTCGCACTGGTCTTGACGCTTGAGCGTAGCGTGCGCTGGTCTATCCACTCGCTCCATTCGTGCGAGGGGTGTGTGTGCTCACATGATCCCGGGCAGTAGCAGCTGTCTTCACGAGGCTATTGCATTAAGAAATAAAACAGCCGATCAATGCAATAAACAATCAAAGCATGACCTTTTGATTGTGGTCTATTTGGTCCCAGTCTTCATAGCATCTTCAAACACTGCCCCGACCCTTTTTGTAATTAGTGCCCTGTCTGTCCATCTATCCCATGGGACTGTCTGTCTGGTCCTGCCTGTAGGATCCTGTCTTTTCCTCCACATACTCTCCTCCTCCTGTCCCTGCTGGGCAAATGAGGCAGCTCATTGATTCCCAGCCCCAGGTGAGCTCTTCCACGTACCTTCCCAGGGTGTTGCTTCACCATCCCGCCTGCCTCCTACCCCTTGTTCCTTCAGCTTCTGTTTGCTTCATTGCCGTAGCGCTTATGGAATGTCGGAGTCGCATTGGGAACTGATGCTTCTACGCAGTTGATCCGTTGCACGTGTGTGTGTGTGTGTATGCGTGTGTGTATGCGTGTGTGTGTGTGCGTGTGTGTGTGTGTGCTCGGGGTTGGTGAGAGGGAATGAATTATGCTGTCTTGTTGGGACAGCTGAAACACATCAAGAGACACATTTTTTTCTGAAAATCTGAAAATACTAAAATAGCCTCCTAAAAGTTTTCCTGTTCAGTGCATTTTTATGTAATTCCGAGCAGAGTTTCCACAACCCACAGAAATAGCATCATGGATAGAAATAACAGCAGCTCAGGCTGCACAATACCAATATTCTCAGAGCAAAGATGATAGTGGAAAGGAAAAAACTTGTATAGTATTTGTAGGAAAAAATATCTCTGGGAGTCCAAGGGTAGTGAAAAAGAAGGTTCTACGTATCAGGACATAATTTTGAAAATCATCTGGTCCTTAGCAGGTCTTAAAAGTACAGAAGATGAACAACAACATATGACATGTTATGCCGTGTCATTGCCAAGCTGCAAAATGCAGTGTGTGAAAGATTGAGTTAGAAGAGGGTCAGCAACAGCAGGGTGCCGATAATCAAATCGTATGAATCCTACACTTACCATACGAATCATACTCTAGAATTGTAGATCTTCAGTCTAGATTGAAATCCTGAAAGCAAAGGGGCATTCTTTACTCTGGCTGGCAGGCTCATCCGTGACCCAGAAGGACTAAAGCTGAAGACTTCACTGCCAGAAGCTTTTTTATTTATTCAAGGAATCACTTAAGACCTTTATCTTGTTATCTGAGAACACAGTCCAGGTTTTACACAGTAATTAGGAGCCTGATTAACAGCCCTGACCTGTTTTCAGAGAAGTATTATGAGGTCAGTCCTTAAATTAAACAGGGTAATAAAGACTTCTTCACGTTTACATGCGCCTGGCTGCAGTTTTGGCTGCAGGAAGTGTGTGATTCCTGCTGCCTGAATGTAGGACTTAGTAGTGGTGTAATCCACTACAGAAAAAATGCACATATCTCTGTATCCTCACAGCGAGAATTTGTTTTATTCTTGCAGTATTTCAGAGGTCAAAATCAGAACAGGGTCGACTTACATTTCCATATTGTCCATTTAATTGCTTTTCGTACTGTACATTGTACAGCGTCAACATCAGTTCTGCCAATTATATCTAGGTCTGATGTATACACATGTTGGGGGGTCACATGTTGGTGGAATACCGGCAGAGTGGGATAGAAATATTTTACCAAGTTTCTATTAAAAATGTATATAATAAACAAAGGCCAGTATTCCTCTTTTGTCCAAATTAACTGCTGTGGGAGGATGAAGATTATAACTGAAGAAAATTTGGTATCAGTGAGTTTTTTGAGAAGGGCTCACTAATAAAGATGGGTTATAACTGTAACTGATCGTGTCTGCTAACCAAGGCAAGAATTCTGCAAGACATATGGAGAATGTTTGTGAAATGTATCTTACCGGTGTTGCATCCCCTCTGTACACCATTGCTAATGGACCTTCAGATTATAACACTTTCTTTGAGCTCTATAACACACTGACGTCAGTCTCATTGTAACCTAGACTGTTGGGGTCATTTTTCATTAGTAATAGGGCGGACAACTGCAGTGTAGAAAGGGTCATATTCATGTCAAAAAACCTGGACTGGGAGAAGTACTGCACAGGAACTGCTTAATTACTGCAATTACATATTTAAAAATTCCTTAACTTTTGAGTCGCAAATGACAAGCTCTTCCTTACCATCGGCAGACATTCATTTGATGCGCCTTCTTCTGGCTAGTTATGTGCCGGGAATCTAATCTTTGAGCTTTTAAACCCAAGGATTCTCCTCTATTAGCTACAGGGTCTGCAGTTAGCACATCTTAGGACCAAGTCAAAAGCAGCCCCATAATCCGAGCATCCCATCCAGTCCTCAGCTAGCTGAATATCTATCAGTGTGTTCCGACAATACAGAAAGCATATTCTTTAGCAGCAACTGAGACTTTATGAAATGTAAACCTATCAACAATCTTAGCAGGCCTGTCCTTACTGTATATACCAGGACAGTCATCCATATGTCTGAGGGGGACCATCAAAGTGTTTGTATGGGAATTCTTCAAGTATTTTTTTTACTTATAAGAAAAAGAGACAGTAATTTTTTTGAAAATCAGCTCCTTTGACAGCTCCTCTGTACTTGGTTCCTTGTATTTTGCTGGTTTGAGATCAGTGGTGGGTAATTACATTACGCTAATCGGGATGCCCACGTAGATGCCTGTGTGAGCCCTGCCTGCCTGCTTGTGTGACTGATCTTCAGCGCCAACTCACATAGACCCCTGCCGTCCGCTTCAGTCATTAGCGAGTCTTGGCTGGACCGCTTCTCCTCCCCACGCGGTACCTCTCCCTGCCTCCTTTTCCTCACTTCTTGCCTCCTCTCCTTCTCTTGCCACCTGCTGGCGGGGGGGGGGGGGGGGGGGGGGGGGGGGGGGGGGGGGGGGGGGGGGGGGCGGGGGGGGGGGGGGGGGGGGGGGG
>JABFEA020000085.1:10741475-10756489 GCA_019775915.2 Cyphomyrus plagiostoma
GTGTGTCTGCAGTAGAGGCAGTAACACGCTTCCTGGCGAGATGTGTGTCTGCAGTAGAGGCAGTAACACGCTTCCTGGCGAGATGTGAGTCTGTAGTAGAGGCAGTGACACATTTCCTGGTGAGATGTGTATCTGCAGTAGAAGCAGTGACACATTTCCTGGCATGATGTGTGTCTGCAGTGGGCAGGAGGCAGAACCCCGAGCAGGTCCGTGTGGGTGGCACTGGCAAGGAGAAGTGCTGCTACTTCTTCTGGCAGGGCCGGCATTCCACGGTGAACGAGAAGGGCACATCGGCGCTGATGACTGTGGAGCTGGACCAGGAGCGCGGGGCACAGGTATCCCCCTTGAATTCTGCTTCCAGTGGTTCCCAATCCCAGGTCCACCACCAGGACTCCAGTAGGCCGGAACACTGGGGGTGCGGGCAAGGGGTTGGCCAGTTTCCAAAAATAAATGATCTTCAAGCCACAGCATTTTAAATCACCCCCAATGATTGCTTGTTCTGAACACATCTGAAAAAACAGGAAAAACTGCTTAACATATTAAATCCGCCCCTCCTATCCCACTCACGCCTTTACTGAAGTTTTACTGGTGCGTGAACTTTAAAACCATAAACAAATCCATGGTCCTCAAAATGTTGGGAACGTGTGTTTTAGACAAAAACTGTGTAACTGTGCAATCTGTGTTGTGTGTGACTCATATCACATAATAAATAGAAGCATATTCCAGGAAATCTGGTATTATTTTAGTGTGTGGCCATATGTATCTGTGGGTGTGCACATACCATTGTTATTATGATTGTTCACTTCATTTACTGGTTTTTGAAATTTATATATACTTTTTTTTTACTATTTATTATAAAATTTTAATGTTGTTTCATAATAGGCAGTTCTAACCCAGTAAGTAATTTTATTCATTTAAGCCAGATATTTATATAGAGAAATTCATGAGAGCAGCCCTGGGGACTTGGAACCAATAGCCCCCCGGCGACAGGTGAGGTACCCACCGTGGCCGTGTGGCCTTGTACAGGTGCAGGTGCAGCAGGGGAAGGAGCCGCCGTGCTTCCTGCAGTGCTTCAGTGGCGGGATGATTGTGCACTCGGGGAAGAGGGAGGAGGAAGAGGAGAACGCGCAGGGTGAGCGCCGATGCGGTGTGTGAGCGCGTGCGCGTCTGCACACGGGTGTAATCACCGTCCTCCGTGCGTGTCCAGGTGAGTGGCGCCTATACTGCGTCCGTGGCGAGGCGCCAGTGGAGGGCCATCTGCTGGAGGTGCTCTGCCACTGCAGCAGCCTCCGCTCCCGGGCTTCTATGATCCTCCTCAGCGTCAACCAGGCTGTCATCTACCTGTGGCACGGCTGCAAGGCCCAGCCGCACACGCGCCAAGTAGGCCGCACGGCAGCCAATCGGATCAAAGAGCAGTGAGTCTGGGCCAATGGGGATGCTTCTTGGTGGGGTTCTTATAATATGTGTGTCACAGTGTGTTTGATCCATAACAGAGGAAGGTGGTATGTTTCTTGGAGGTTCTCAGCTCTCCTGGCTTTACATTCTGGTTCGCACTGAGAAAGAAGCGTCATAATGATTCCTCTCACTGGGCATAAGCAGTGATGTTGCCGAGTAGGCCTTCCTAACTGGAGAGCATGGTGCCGAGAAGTCCTACCTACCTGGAGAGCAGGGTGCCGAGAAGGCCTTCCTAACTGGAGAGCATGGTGCCAAGTAGGCCTTCCTAACTGGAGAGGACGGTGCCGAGTAGGCCTTCCTAAGTGGAGAGGGCTGCCATCTAAGTCTTATGTTATGTAAACCTTACAGCAGCTGTACTTAGTGTCCTCCTGAAGGAGCAGGAGGTCCGAAACCTGCACCGCAATAGTGCCCTTCACCGGTAACCACAACTCGTGATCTCCGTCCGCACAGGTGCCCCCTGGAGGCGGGGCTGCACAGCAGCAGCAAAGTGACCATTCACGAGTGCGACGAGGGGGCGGAACCCACGGGATTCTGGGAGGCGGTGGGAAGGAGGGATAGGAAGGCCTACGACTGCATGCTGCAAGGTAACCTGGGCACCGTGGTATGTACTGGCTTTCCAGGGGTACAGGTCCCAGAGTCCAGATTGAGTTTCGTCGAACATCCATCGCAACACAAACATATCAATAAATTCATATCAGTCAATTTACTGATCCCAAAATTAAGTAAACAGTTCTTTCAACTGGTAATTCCATACTGGTGTAGATCCTACACTTATGTAATACTGATGAATGTGTGTACTCATTGTCACAATCCATTCTTAAATGTGTGAAGCAATGTGATCACTGCCATCTAGTGGTTACTATAAATTAGCAGGTAGTATTTATGCCTCTAGTGTACATATGACGCATACAAGCAGTGACACTGCATAAGCATTAGTGACCAGTTGCATTTCTGGTCCCAGATCCTGGGAAGTTCAACTTCACTCCACGGCTCTTCCAGTTGACCAGTTCGTCGGGGGAGTTTGTGGCAGAGGAGTTCTTCTACCCTTCCTGGGTGGCTGAGCTGGTCAGCTCGCTGCCCTTCCTGCAGGAGGACCTGTACGCTGCCTCCCAGCCAGGTACCACATCTCCCCCTTCTCCTGTCTGCAACAGACGCACAGTGTGATGTCACTTCCTGTTCTGACCACACGTGCGCTTCCTGTGACGCAGCCCTCTTCCTGGTGGACAACTTCCATGAGGTATACCTGTGGCAGGGTTGGTGGCCCCAGGACTGTGAGAACACAGGCTCCGCCCGCATCCGGTGGGACACAGACAGGAAGTGTGCCATGGAAACGGTGCTGCAGTACTGCAAAGGTCTGCTGTGGTCTGGTTTCACCCACTGAAGCCTGGACTTTGCTTCTTTAACCAGAAAACTGAAGGCCTCTTATAGGGATTAGATTGTATGAATGCTGGTTTGGTCTGTGAGTGTGGGATTCTGTGCACGTGTCATCAGCAAGCATTTCCCCCTCAACAGAGAAGAATGAGAAGAAGCCACAGAAGTCGTACCTGATCCACGCTGGCCTGGAGCCCCTCACCTTTACCAACATGTTCCCCAGTTGGGAGCATCGGGAGGACATCGCTGAGATCACAGAGCGGGTGAGCTCTCTCTGGCGCCCCCTGGCTGCCACAGGCCCTCTCGCTTTATCGGGGAGCCGCACAGGCAAGGCAGCACTGCACACGTTCAAAGTGCATGTGTTTCTACATGATGTTTAATTAGCCATTTCCACAAGTAGAGTACTGGTACATTGGAATTCTTTAGTGTTCACATATGCTGTCATGCTCTCCTTTGAGACATAAACATAGGCTGCATCTGAAATCATGCGCTACGCACCTTCCACTTAAATAAGAGAGAAATACACGCTACCAAAGGTCACAAAGTGCACGGGGGCAGGAGTACAAACTACATATATCTTCCAGACACACTAAGTTAGCCTTGACTTTACTGATGAATGTCCTGCATGACAAGTACCAGACAGACCTCAGAAGTCACGTCTAGGATCGTGGGATTGAAACGTATACAGTGTCTGCAGACTTAGGATTTCACTGGATGTTTGGGGCCATCTGAGATATTTTTGTTCACTAACCAGTGCCCACTACTGTTTTAGACACACTGTAATATTTTGGTGTGCTATTTAGTGTGGAAGTGTATGACATCAGATGCAGCCGGACATACAGTCAAGAGTAAAGCTGGGGATCGAAGAAGCAGCAATTTATTTGGCTTTTTTTTGGGGGTGGGGGGTTAAGGGCCTTGCTCAAGGGTCCCAGAGACACATGACTACTGGGATTCAAACTGATGACCTTCCGATCACAAGCAGACACACCCCCATGAAAGCTTCAGCTGGGAGAACTTTTTAATGACGTGTTTGCAAATGGCTTCCTGGGTGTCGAGGCCATGAGACATATACACGCGTATGTCTCACCCACCAACCTCCTGTTCACCATCTATACCCTCACCATGCTCCAGGAAGCTGAGGTATGCAACCAGATCATCCTAGTGGAGGAGGTGCTGGCACGGTTGTCCAAGAGTAGCTACCCGCTGGAGGAACTCTTGGCACGACCCCTTCCAGAGGGGGTGGACCCACTGCGCCTGGAGATCTACCTGTCAGATGAGGACTTTGAGGTGAGGACACACCCCCTCCCTCTCTGTGAGGAGGAGGATGTTTTTCTTTAGACTAAAGACTCAAGGTGGAAATGAAATCTGACTTCCCCATGCAATAGTCTGTATTTGAGTTAGTCAGTCCCAGCCTTGTTATATCTGAATTCTATGAGTAGGTCTGAAATCTATCTGATCTATCTAAAATTCCCTTCCATGTTTGCATCACATCCAAGAATGAGAGAGGGCGATTTCAGGCACATATTCCTGCAGCAAGCAGGGGTGTACAGTACTTTCCAAATATGTGTCTTCCAGCTTAATTACGCCTCTGACTGGAGCAGATATTACGAGCTGCTCAGGGCAGTAGTGACTTTAGAGGCTAGTCAGAGCAGAGCTTGATCATGCCCGTTACCATGTTCACGACGGCTCCTAGTGTTTACTGGGTCACCACTTCCTGTTGACACCCCGCTCTTGCGTGTCTCGATTTCCCAAAGTCACAGAGGGCCAAAGGGGAGAGAAATCCACCCTCGGTGTGACCGAGCGAGGGGGTTTTGGTGGGGGCCGACTTTACCAAGGGCTATTAATGACATTGCTCTCCTTTGGTCACCAAAAAAACCCTGTTTTGTGTTCTGAGCGCTGAGGCCTGGTTTAACTCTAAGCTCCACCTTCCAGGATATAGGGGCTCCTGAACGGGTGAGTCCCATTCCAGCATCGATAAGGCCCCCCTGCCTCTCTGCCGCCCCCCACCTCTCCAGACACCTCCTGCTTATGTCCCCACCCTAATGCACAAGGCTTCCCTAATGCACACGGCCCTCTGATGCTCGGCGTGCAGCTGTGACTCTCACTCCTCTCACTACATCACTCTCTTCAGACTTACAAGGGGTTTTTATACCAATGCGGCATTTAGTTTGTATTTTTCGGTTTATGTTTAACTTTAATTCACGTTTATTCTTTCACTATCGGGACAAGCATGTTATTGTTTGGTTGTTTTGGTCACAATTTGTCACCATTTGATTTATACTTGACCGTATTGTGCATTTTATGTTGTTTATTTAATCACATTTGTTGTTCATCCATCTTCCAAGTTACTTACCCGTTACAGAGTGACAGTGAGTTTGGACGTTTTCCCAGGAAGAACTGGACACAAGGCAGGGTCACCCTGGATGGAATGCCACTCCATTACAGGGCACACACACACACACACGTTTATAATTATATCTTTGTGGGGACTCTAATCCCAACACGACGCCCTCAACCCCTACCCAGCCCTAACCTTAACCGTAATCAAACAAAATACTTTTGGCATTTTAATTTTTTTGATTGTATTCACAGATCTTTGTGGGGACCTGGAAAATGGTCCCCACAACATCAAAATAAGAGGTTTTTATTACACTGTGGGGGACTTTCGGTCCCCAAAATGTAATGTAAACATAATCCACACACACACACACAATGGACAGTTTAGAGTCACCTGTTCACCTAAAGACGTTTCTTGGTCTGCAGGAAAAACCCAGTGAACCTGCATGCAGGCTTCTGAGGTCTGAAATTACAGGGCTGCCCACCATGTCGCTTAATATATTAAATTTTTGCATATATGTCTGTATTCATTTGCTTCATATTTATTAGATGCTCTGCAGGATCTATCTGCCTTTATACTGGTCATTTAACCTCATCTCCGTGTCAGCAGCTGATAAGTTAATAGCAGGCTCCCGCTTGGCATTGGAATCCTGATAACCACTGAAGTACATTTGTGTTTTTAAACGCGGCATCTCAGTACAGGTGTTTCTGTGTATTTATGGTCCCCAGGTTGGGTGTGCCGCGGTACAAACACAAAACTTATCTGAAAGCAGGTGATTCAAAATGCTACACCGATAATTCAAACCTGTTGCATCACTTGAATATACATACGAGTTAGGAACCCATTTAGGGCAAAATGCAGATTCAGGTGAGTCTAGGGTTGGCACCTAATCCATGTCAGGGGGGGAACTATGAGCTACTCCAGGTTTTACAAGCTACTTTATAACCAAATGGCTACTGTGCTCAACCTAATTGTTGAATTGTTCTTGTGATTCTACTGGTTTGTTTCCTTGATTGAAAGACTCATCCAGCTGTTTCACATTAACATCAGCGACATACGCATGATTATAGGAGACTGACCAATCAGAATGCAGCAAGAACTCAGTGCTAAAGTGAAATCCAGGTCCTTTTAATTGAAATGGTAGTTTGCAAACCGTATCCTACCTGACATGGATTATCCCTCTCCGATGGCTCCCCTGTCGGCTCCTCTGGACTCGTGCTGCTAACGTTGTGATTAACAGGGGAATTTATTTTGGCAGCACGCTCTGGGGATGAGCCGGGATGAATTTGAAGGATTGCCTGGATGGAAGCAAGTGAACGTGAAGAAAGCCAAGGGTCTGTTTTAGAGGGAGTGCGGTCTGCGGCGGTCAGGGTGCAGTCGTAGGGGGGGAAGGGGCCCATCAGCCTACCAATGGCGTCGCTCCAACCTCCCGCCGGAAGCCATGAAGGGAATCGCAAGTGCTGATTGGGCGAGGAACAGAACCGGTCAAGCCTCCAGAAAGCTGTCGGAGACACTGTTTCCTGGGAGGGGCTTTTTGGGTGTTTCTTTTCTTTTTCGATTTTATGTCTTTGTAGAAGGGGTCCCAGTGCTCTGGAGACGCTTTTTCCAGGGGCTGTCAAGAAGTTGCTTTTAAAATATGCACATGTCCTTTTCACTGACCAGTACCATCTACCATTCACCCCCAAGTAACACCAAACTGGGCACGTGCCACCTACCCAAAGCATTTTTTGTGTGTTTGTGTAATATATAAATAATTTGTATTTATGTAAACAGCTGATAATGAAGGGAAAAACAGATGCGTTCATGCTGAGGGGTTTGTGTTATATGTTGATAGGAATGTTCATTTTCTGTTGACTCTTAAATGGAAGCAATGAAGAAAAAAAAATATTGATGCCAAGGATTTACTTTTTATTTTGCATTCTGAAGTGTCTGTGACCCTCTGCTTACAGGTGCTAAGATCCGATTTGTAATGTAAAGGCATGGAATTAAAATTTCCTTGTGAGTTTAAACTATGTATAGTGCCTTGCTTTTGTGTACAGTTTATATACAGAAGGATTTTAGTCTGCGTTTCAGAAGAACCTCTTTGTGATATAAAGGAAATGAGACAAAATAAAATCTTTAAATCCCCGTTAGAGGACTGTTTGCACTTTTGTTTAGTTAAATCGCATTATGCATCTAAATTAAACTAATGGCACAGTCACACCGTGACTGACAACTGAAGAGTAAATCACCGCTTTCAGGAAGAGAGGAATCTAAAAAACCCGCTTGTCTCCAGGTGACAAGGCACTTGTTTAACATTTAATTACATGTTGGCCTGTTCCACACGACCAGTCTGTCACGCCTACAGCCGGCTCCACTTTTGCCCTGCAGGGCGATTAAGGTCCAGTAGGGGGCAATATGCATCTCATAATAGCTTTATTAAGTCCCTGTGTGAAGGAGTTTAACAACTTTGATTCCTTGCGATCGGTGTAAACACAAGCAAGGTGAAAATTTACCCCTGATGACTGGGTCTGTTGATGCTTAAACTTGCGTGGTATAACGGCTACGTGGGCAGAATTGACCAAACTCAAAAAATTGCAGAACAAAAATGTTGCTGGGCTCTATGACAAGGTATTCTGATTGGCAGGGCTCTCGCCAGTTCAGTGTCCTACCTAACATAGCCCAGAAGGGAGGAACATGGTTAAATTTGTTTGAAATACTGCACATCCTTTGAATGTTTAATACTTTAATGTTAAAATCATCACTTTAGTTCAGTGGGAAATGCTAAAACATTACAAGAAAGCTTGCCTAGGTTTGCATTTAAAGTAAATCATTATTATTTCTTAGCAGATAAGCCATCATTCTTTACTTTTTAAAATGTCAACAAAGTAAGATGACTCACAGGGCAGATATATCAGGTGGGTGTAATTTTGTAATTTTTAATCTAAGAAATACTTATCAAACTTTTAAATTTGCAGCTTCCATGCAGGATCAGGTCTATATTCTAAGTAATATTTTCATCCTTTGGTATAGAATTTAATTTCCCTCATTCATAACATCCAAGGCTGACCTAAACTCCACAAACACACCCCTGATGTCCATCTCTGAACCTGCATCCCTCATGGTCTATCCTTCAGCATTCATTTTCAGTGTCCAGCTTTGTGAAACATCTCTCCATAACCTCGGGGTCATCTCACATTTCCAGAAAGAAATCCACACGAGTGCCAGAATCACCAATATTTTGCAATAATATACTAATTTAAAAACTGCATTACAAACGCATATATCACTAAGGCTTGTGGGAAGTATGGGTGTGAATATTTCCATGACAAACTACTGTAAAATACCAGAAATCTCACAACCCTCATCTATCTGTAAATGTTACACGACACTCTAAGGTTTCATAGATTATTTTATTATTCTGTATTAGAGCGCTATAATTACTTCCAGACTGCTGTTCTTTATGCTTTCTGGCACTAAAGACGAAGGGACCTTCACTTACGTAGGAAAAAACGCAGCAGGTGACAATATATATACAGCTGAATGCTGTAGAAGACAAATCCTGAATCAGACCCCAGACCAGCGTGGTACTTAGTCAGCTGACGAGAGCTCAGCCCCAAGACCACACTGAAGGCCCTACATTCTGCCTGATTAACGGTGTCTCCGTTAGTGAACTGCTGCTTCCAAGTGAAGTCACCGGGAGGAATTAAGCAACTGAGATTTTGTCGCCGTGGTCGACACCTGTTCACAACTGGCTGAAGCCAAAAAGAAAACAATAAATAATCACCAGCTGCTCGGTTTAGCTGCTCAAAGGCTCGGATTTATTGCCCAGTCCAGGAGTGAACATGCCCCATGTTACTAAGGTCCAGGAAGAAAGAGGGATTGCAATGCATCTTCTCAGTACCTGAAATTAACACTCAGTAGCACTACTTTCATACATATGTAAAGCAACATACTATAAAAAAAGTTTATTATTATTGGGAATTGTCGACATGGACCCCCGATGACCAGTAAAAGGGTCTTAACTCTTTAACCTTGTCGCTGATTGTTGCTGCCCCTCTTCCTCTTAGGTTTGCGGACAGAGGTGGATCGTTTAGGTGCAGAAAGTAAAAATCCAGACCAAAATTTTGTTCAGCATTCAAAACAGCAGCCACAGAGTAACTCAGCTGGATGGATGAAGCAAAATCTTGGTTTGGATTTTTACTTTTTGCACCTGAACGAGCCACCTCTGTTTGTGGAATAAACCAAATATGGGAAATACATGAATGAATCTGCCCCTGTAACGACCATCTATCTTCCATCAGCTTAATCAGAACAGGGTCTTGGGGCGAACTGGAAGAGAACCTAGGGCAGAAGGTCAGCTCACCACAGGATGCTCACGGACTCTTGGAAATTTAGCATTAGCCTGAATGCATGTCAGTGGACTACATGAGGAAAGAGGAATATCCAGAGAAGTCCTACACGGCACTGGGAGAACATACTAACTCCATCTGCTGTTCTCTCCCAGTCTTCTTGGAAGAGGGAGGGTCTCTGTGCTGTCAGATTTTTAACAGCAGCAAGTTCTCTGGTGTGATACAAGACCTTTTTGGCCTTGACAAGGTCTGAATAACGTCTTCTCTGAGTAATGGTTTTATGACATCAGACAGAATATTTGCGCATTACAGTATCCAGAAACGTGATGCAAACTCAAGAGGCTTCTGAGTTTCAAAAGTCTTCTGTTACATATAACCTAACAGTGAAATTTTCCATCTTGGTTTTCCAGAGACTGAAAGCACACAAGACCTCCTTATGTAAGTATTTGTATTTAATAATAAATGTTCAGCCTGTTGAATCCAGTTAAAATCCTATTGAGTATTGCAGAGGAACCGTCCAGATCTCAGTGTGAGACCTGGAGAAACTCTCCATCTAGATGACATGGTACAGTGAAGCATTTTGTCCCAGCCCTGCAGCCCGCATCATGAACTGGATTTCATCACTTGCTCTGCTATGCTGAACCACCGCAGTGCTGAAAAAACTCAACTGTGGTCTCAGCTTCTAAATAAAAATCACATTCTGAAACCAACAAGAGCATTCAACAGCAATCTAAAGAAACTGTCCTTCTTTCAAATGCAACAATCATGCGGGGAAGACCCTTGATCTGATTGTGGTCCTTTCATACTTGATTGTTGGTTAATCCAAAGCTCTCAGCCAGAGAAGCAAGCAGTCTGTCACCAAACAATCACAAGATTATAACTCTCAGGGAAAGGACAAGAGCTTGTAACCATGGTGTAATCATCTCTACAGGGCTCTGGAGAACTCTCCTGACAATACATCTCATTTGCCATGTTAAAATGTGTCTTTAAATATTTAGGTGGTGGAGTACTTTTACTGGTATCAGGTGTGACGCCTCCCTGTAATTTCAGTCCAGTAGGTATTCGTCGCTGCTATGCGTTTCACACCATTAGTGCTGATTTAAGACCTCCTGACCAGTTCTGCTTACTTGACCCAAATGATGTCAGCGATACACTCAGGTCTACCCTAACCTTAAGCCTCAACGATTTCTGCCCCGTCTCCACTAGGCCAACACACTCACTACACTGGCAGCTTGAATTTCCAGTGCTCCCAGTGGACAACGGACAAAGCTCAGGGCAGCTAAGCAGAAGCGGTGGGAAGCAAAGAGACCCTGTGGATCTTGCTGAGCATCAGTCACTTTTATGCGATTTTCCTACTAACCTCACTGCTGTTAAAACCACCTACTGACATGCTAAGATCAGCATCTCCAGACACATGGGCTATTGTTCACCTTCAAGATGCTCTGAAACCCTCCAGCTGGCATCTTCACTGCTGATCACTTTGTCACAACGCAGACAACGCAGCAGACATATCTCAGACCTTCCACACACCTTCCAGTCCAGCACCTCCTTCTTCTGTCCTTCTCACTGAGACCAATGTCTCCAAGCTCCTCCACGCTAACAGACCCACCACCTGTCCCATGAATTCAGTCTCTGCTCATCTCCTTCCAGCCATCTCTCTTACACTCATCTCTGCACTTACACTATCGACTCTTGCCTTACGCTCGTTCCAGCACCCCCTCCAAGGTCTCCAAGAAGGATGGAGACTCTGGACTGCTGTTCGGAACATACACGCTGACAACAGTCGGATCCCGTCTCCCGACTCAAAGACAAAGGGAGGCGACCCTCTTGTTCCCCGAGGTGAACGAGAGTGTCAACATACAGTCGCCAAACTGAGGCGCGATGAGTAAACTGAAACCTGCCCAGCACCACAAACCCAGCACAACTCTAGACTGGAACATAGTCCTACCATTGGAACACCAGCCAATGCTACTATTCAACACAGAATCACTGGCCAGCTTCATTCACCAGCACTGCCTCTATCTAGGACCCTAGTGGTAATGGCAGATGGTCAATTTGCTCTGCTGACTACACTGCAGCTAATGCCCTGTCTGAAATACATTTACTTTGAATAACATCAGGAAAATCAAACAGTGCCTGATTAGCAAATGTCACATAATGCACAGAGAAGTCTACAGAGATGATTACATAGGTAAATTTGTATAAGTAACCTTTTGCTCTTATCACTGATGTTTGTGCCATGACATTGTTTACTCTAGTGTCAAATTCTGAATTAAATGTTTACCAATTACTAGTAGTTTTAGCACATCGGGTGACGTTTCGGTGATAGAGTAGCTGGAGGAGGTTTTTTTTGGGCGCAGCGTCATGCACCTTGGTTTACGTAAGGAATCATGTCAATATCGATAATCAATGTTTTCACATAATACCAGAGATGGATAGTTCAGGTGCAAAACTAAAAATCCAGACCAAGATTTCGTTTCAACCAACCAGATGAGTGCAAAGAGTGGGTGGATTGGATAGAGAGCTGGGTGGTTGAAACAAAATCTTGGTCTGGATTTTTACTTTCGGGACCTGAACTCTCCACCTCCGCATAACACTGATTAAACAACAGTCAGGTGGATGACGATGCACTACAGTGGCAGTCAAGTCTAGAATTTGTTTCTAAATGTCCTCTGTAATGTTGGCCACTGGATCCATAAACTGTCATGGTCAATTAAATTCCCCTCTTCATCAAAGGTCACAGAGTAAGAGAAAGATGGACATATTTCCACTTCTATATTGCATCAGTCAGTATTCATTAGGCCCAGGTTAAACAGCTTAGTTGCTGTAAGCATTCAGAGGACATTTTCACTTTAAATTCATGCTGCATATGCATGTATATTATATAATACTGTTTTCATTCAACAGCAAAGGTTGAACCCTCACTATTAAGAATAATATATATATATAAAGACTTTTCCTCTTGTATTGCAGAATAAAAAAAAAAAAAAGGTCTGTGTTAGATATTGACTTTTATAAGGTGTTTAGACGAAGATAATGAACCGATGAACAGATCCATTAAATAAACCGACTGAAGCGATGCATTTGGAAACTGAGTCCTTGAGTACTTTGAACTGACTGCGTTATTCCAACTTCATACTTTCCAGAAAGGCCGTGAATCAATGCCAGACATTAACGGATGGTCCAGTCATGACAGAACACATGCACTGACAGTCAGCCGAATCATTGTGTGTTTACGTGCAAATTCAAAAAGGGCGCCTTGAGTCATTCGGTTTGCCGTGGAGCTTTTTCCATCGGCACCGTATTTGACATTTCTACAGGACTTCTTATACATAACAAACGTAAAGCATGCCTCAGGTCTGATTTTCTGGTCTGCTGTGCTGGAAGATGATTATTACATAAGATGGGGTGTCATTGTCCTTAGTGGCACATTGTTTTACACTGTAGGGGACATGTGTCCGTCCGTCCGTCCATCTGTCCTCCAGATCAGGGTTGCTATGGAGGCCTGAACCATGTCCCAAGCAGCATAACACACAAGTCTGAGTTACTGAGTCTGAACCCATCACAGACACCACACGCACGCACGCACACAGCACAGGCAATTTTGAGTCACCAGTTCAGTTAACTTTGGACTGTACAAGGAAGTCACAGCGCCTGGGGAAAACATGCATGTCACGGGGGGGATGTGCAAACAAGAGAGCGCGGCACAGACACCAGCCCCCAACCACAGAGACCGGGATGATAACACCGTCCACCAGCGACAGATACCTGCAGATCAATCAGCCCTGTGAGTGGAAGTGGTGATCTTTCTGAAGAACGTGAGAGTACAATATCATAGCACAAGCGGGTCGTCTGCCAAGATGAAGAAACTGATGCGGTACAAGAATTTTGTGAGGGTCTTGAGTATTGATTTTGATTGGCTGTCTCGGAGGCAGATGGGAGCAGGGAAGGAGAGGAGAAACTTTCCCTCCAAAACCTGGTATTTTGGCACAAAGGAGAAACAGGCAACTAAGCAAATTCCCACACAGACAGGGGTTACTATGGGTTAAGCAGAACAAAGCACACCGATGTGTACAAGACACTGAGAATGGAAGACAGGTGAGGAAAAAAATCAATAGGATAATCTCAGTCACATGACTCTCCCGCCATTGTGCAGCCCCAACAACCAACCAAATCCACTGCCCCTCAGTTCAAGTCCAATGGAGTTTATGTTACAATTGATTAGTTACTGCATTAGTGATATACAATCTGGATATGAATTAACTGACAGCCATGCTGCCTTGGCTGATGTCTATTGGAAAAATGAGAATCCCTTTTGTAGCATGTCGCATTGTGCCACTGAAAGCACGTACTTTTGCAAAGCAGCCATTCTGTTTCCTGGCCATTTGAAAGCACATTGGCGTGACATTGGTCTGAGGCTGCATTTGATGAATATGCTTTGTAGAACAGATTACCCAACTTCCTCGGTGTGTTAAGACGCTTATTTAATCAGTTCCAAAACTTATGGGTCAATCTAAGTGGGTCAGAAATTCATAAGCGAAACAACAGCCAAACGTCAGGACACAAGACCGGGCATGTACTGTGACAAGTTATAACCTCAGCCCCTTTTTCAGCCAGAAAAAACCCTGTTCTAGTACTTAATGTTCTACAGGCAGAATTAAGTATTTGTTGAGATGGTTGGATTTTGCTGATTTTTACCATCTCAGCCTGTTGAGATAAACTGAATGCCCCACAATGCAACAGAGTGTGGGAAGTCATAAAATCAGTCATGCTTTTAACAGGAGGGAGTCAGAATTACGTGTCCATGCTGCGGTCTGTGCGCTGTGTTCCTTGGCACAGATCATACGTTCTACATTGCGCGGATGGATATTAAGGGTTTAGACCTGTCATAATAACTTAAGGGTATCCGAGTCCCTGAGGCATGACAAACAAGCATGTGCCAATTGAAACCTGTTGTTTTTTCATAAATCACAAACTGTGGTCAAGCAGTTCTTGTGTGGGCAGCTGTTATGGCAAAACGAGAGGGGGCCGGAACTGGTGATGGATTTTTCATATGCCTCCGTGTAGGTGGGTCCTCTGATCTCCTTTTAATTTGTGGAGGTCAACACCAAACAAACAATAACTCCAACGTTGCACATTGAAGAGCCATATCACGGCTTCATTCTTCCTTCAGAACACCTTTCAGGTGTCGCTTGATTTGAAGACTTGGGTTTTGTGTGAGCGGTGTGAAAATGCCAAAACGCACACAGCAAAATAGTGACTCATCAAAATGCAAGGATCCTGACAACAAGAAAATGCTGGCGTTCCACTGAATTGGTGTTTTTTTTTTTGTTAATTTGTCTTTACAAAACTGAAACCAGATGTCTTAAGTGTAACTACCCCGAAGGAGAATGTTCCAGGTGCCCCAGAAAGAGAATAATTTAGCTCTACCTTGCTAAGGTTCTGTTGTTTGGAACTGGGGGGGGGGGGGGGGGGGGGCACCAAGACCAATGTCTTGTGCGGTAAAAGATGGGGGCAGA
>JABFEA020000085.1:10762887-10790505 GCA_019775915.2 Cyphomyrus plagiostoma
CTCCCGCTCGGGTTAGTGCCCCCCCCCCCCCCCCGGCCCTTTCCATCCCTGACTTTAAGACTTCTGGATGGTAGTACATTAAAACATTGAAAATTCCCTATACGAGTCTCTCAAGTCATTGTAAGCATCGGTGCCAGTCAAACCCAGTGCCACCCTACAGAAACTTCACTACTGGCATCACCCCCTGTCCCTGGCAAACTTCACTGCCCAATTTGACTTGGTCTTGCTAAGTTGGCGCCCCCTTAGAGGATGGCGCCCCCTTAGAGGATGGCGCCCCCTTAGAGGATGGCGCCCCCTTAGAGGACCACCTATAGGACTGACTGGCCCTGGTGACCTTGTGGGTTCCACCTTTAACACATGGAACACTGACGCCATGCTGTGTGTATATAGACTTCTGCTAATGCTATGCCCCGGTTTCACTCTGGGTCTGTTCACCGGTCTCTCAGTTAGGGACCGTCTCTCAATTCCTGAGGGGAGAAATGCAAACTAAGCTCCCCCAGTCTCTGTTGATATCTCTTACTCTGCACTTGTGATTTCAGGGTGTTCTGATTCATCTTCTGCTCTTGGCTCTTCATTGCCGGGCCTCGTCCCACAGCAGGTTCCCTGTAAAGAACAAGGAGAACAGGCATGTGAGAAAGTTAGTTCCGTCTGCTCCATGTTCGAGGCCCAGAAACCGCGAGTAAAAGGCACCTGACTGCTACGCAAGCAGTGATCCTACGATTTTAATTTAACACTAAAAGGGCCGTTCTATAGCACTGTAGGCTAGTGGGACATGTGCGGTATTCTCCCCTCAGACATATTTCTATCTGGAGGGGGAGAAATAACGTAACAACAAAATATTAAAAATAATAATTAAAAATCCTCAATAAAAAATAATTCAAAAATAATATTATCCATATGGTGATCAGATAATCCAAGTAGGACACTTTGAACAATTTAAGATGTCACAAACTACTTTAAACCTGAAGGGATCCTGTGCTTCGCTAAATAGTCCAGTTGTTCCTGTGCCTTAACTCACTCACTTCCTTGATTGAGAGACTCACCCAGCTGTTTCGCAATAACATTAGTGACACACGCATGATTGTAGGTGACTGGCCAATCAGCACACAGCAAGTGCTGAAGCGACATCTGGGACCTTTTAATTGAAACGGTAGTTTACAAATCCTACCCTAGCTCAAAAAGTGTCCTCCCGGACAAGGATGATCTGATGAACCCGGTTTATTACATTTCCACGGCGTTTCAAAGATCTCAGGAAGACACAAAGTGGAAAAAGGTCTATAGCTATTTTTTTCCAGTGAACCAACAGAAAGATGAATATAAAGAAAACATGTTCCCCAGGGCACTCTGCATGTGGAGCCAGTGCTCCAGAGAAGCTGCTCAGAGAAGCCCCCCCACCCATTGCTACTGTAGATGTACTTTGGTTCCAGTTCCACCTACACCACAAATACCCAATAGGCATCCCATCTGTGTGCACAGCCTGACCAAAAGAACAGATGGCTCTGAGCAAGCACAGTCATCACAGCTCGTTTGGGCTCCGAATTCACCCTGAAGTCCTAATCAAAACATCAGGGGAGATCATTCCCCGTTGTAGCCTCGTACACACATCAGCTTAATTTCAGATAAAAAAAAAAAATAATTTAAATGTGCCCGTTGTTCATCCATGCTTCCGGCAGAGAGGAGAAAAGCAGATAAAAAAAAAGCCCACTCCAGCGAAGAGAGGATACTGTTTCCGATTGATTCCTGAAGCGCAGGACAGGTCTTAGCCGGGAGGAGACTATGCAGAATGAAATTTTGGGTGTGCTTGGGTGCGTTCTGGAACAGGGAGGCAGCGTCCCAAATTAAAAAAGGAATGTATGGTCTGTGAACTGGGAGATGGTGATGACATGCTGGGGGCGGTTAATACTTGTGGTTGGAAATGTGTGTCTAAATTATTACTAGTCCTAAGGCCGGCTAGACTGACGCTACAAGCCAGCAGCGGTTACAGTACATTAAGCTAAAATGCCATCCTTAGCGAAGCAGCTTAGCCTTCTCGCTAACGGTGACGGGCTCTGACTCACTGTGACTGTCACAAGGCCACGTAAGACCATGCTAGGTGCCATCAGGATGAGCAGAAGTGGGAAGAGAGGCGGGAAAAGGTGGCCCGGCAGAGACACCGAGGAACGCACTGGCTGAGGCACGAGGAACGCAGTGGCTGAGGCACGAGGAACGCACTGGCTGAGGCACGAGGAACGCACTGGCTGAGGCACGAGGAACGCAGTGGCTGAGACATGAGGAACGCACTGGCCTCATGTTGGAGAATGCGGCTTACATGTTATAAGTAACGTTTCTGAAATTCAGAAATCGTGCCAGATAAAGCCCAAAACAGCCCCCGTACCTTTCGGGAGAAATTTCCCTCTACGAGACGAAGCGTTATTAATCTCAGCTTTATTCATTCCTTTTTTTTTGTTTTGTTTTTTTTTTACTTTGGACAGTCTGCAGAACCCTCACGGCATGGAATCGCCTCAGCCACCGACCACCGACCAGGAAACATGCCAGAGCCGTTTTTTTGTTTAATCGCCACCCCCTTTGTGTTCTTTGACTCCACTGGCTGTTCACACACTACCCTCCCATTTCTCAGCCAGGGTCCCAAGCAGAGACTCAGGGCTTGAAGTTGTGGCCGCCAGTGTGGCAACGCGCCCACTGCGATCTGCTGCACGGAGGGCATCCTGTCAGTCCAGCCTTCACCCGAAACAGACTCACGCAGAAAAAACTGCATCCTAGTGATCTAACAAGGGAAATATTGCACCACGACTATTTATTTATCAACCCAATAACATAGATCCATTTTGAGTAATGAAACATAATGGTCATGGATGGTATTCAGGAAGAAGCAAGAGTCCAACTTTAATATTATTCTCTGACATGATCTGAGTAGGGAGGTAAGTGAAATGAGAGAATATTGCATCGTATCTCCTAACTACTTATCCAGTTGAGGGTCTTGGAAGGGAGTCTTGGAGCCTTTCCCAGGCAGCACCAGACAGGGGAACACCATGAATTGGATGCTAGTCCATCACAGGCCACACACAACAGAGCAACAATCAGGCATTACGGGCCTGTTCTCCTCCTTGTGCACTTGGAGGTTGTAGGGTGTAGCTCAGCAGGTCAGGATGTTGTGCCAATAACCTGAAGGCTGCCGATTCAAATCCCAGGGTTTGCGGAATAATTTCACCATCGGGCCCTTGAGTGAGGTCGTTAATCCACTCCCCTCCCCTACCTGACCCCCCCCCGCCTTCTCAAAAATGTCTGTCACTTTGCATAAAAGCACCTGCTAGATAAACAAAGGCAAACAAATACGCAGCACAACATACTAACAGTATACTCTGCAGGTGAGGGCCCCAACCCTGAAAACACACATACTAACAGTACACACTGCAAGTGAGGGGCCCCAACCCTGAAAACACAAATACTAACAGTACACACTGCAAGTGAGGGGCCCCAACCCTGAAAGCACACATACTAACAGTACACACTGCAAGTGAGGGGCCCCAACCCTGAAAACACACATACTAACAGTACACACTGCAGGTGAGGGGCCCCAACCCTGAAAGCACACATACTAACAGTACACACTGCAGGTGAGGGGCCCCAACCCTGAAGGCACTGCAGCTGCAGAGCATCAACGGAGTATAAAACACTCACAACCTGCCCCGTGGTAAGCTTTAAGATGCCAGCCCTTATATGTCTTATATGACCAAGGAACAACTTTTCACATGCTTTTGACATTGTTCCCTGAAGTGAAGGGTTCTTCTGCTAACCACATGGCATTTATTTTCATCTGTGGATTTCCTCCTCAAAAAGGCTTTGAGTGGAGTAGGTATGGACTGGCACAGCTACTGGGTTTGGGGTCTCATTGCGTGGGCAACTAGCACACGTAGCAGAAACCTCACCCTACACAGCAAACGTCCTCTTCAAGTCGTGCTTCATTCAACAACTGAACAAAGCATCGGAATAATATTCCTTTCATTGACAGTACTTTTTAACGGGCCAGTATTAGCTGCAATAACAAAAACAATATCACTCTTTTTTTCCCCACATTGTGCCAAGGAACTCCGGCAGAAAGGAGAGCGAAGAGGACATTTTGGAAATGGGCTATTTTGCAACTTCTCCTCATTCTCAGCTCGTCACACCTCCCACCTGACGGAGGCGCCGCTGTTCAGACGTGCGCAGCACAGTTCCTACAGAGCAGACGCTCCAAAGGCATTAATTAGCTGCATGGGCGCCTATCCGTTTATGTAACGCGCCTTCATGATACCACGCTGTGATACAGTGAGAGACTGACAAACAGGCCGTTGGTGTAAAATGAGCCTGTAATCAGAGAGTCTCCATGCACGGCTGCAGCTGCCCTTTGCAAACTTCAGGAAGTGGCCGGCATTGTTTATATAACGCATGCAGTTTAAATGCCTTCATTTATCTAGCTGATAAATATATGATTGTTTCGGGCTATTTACATTTTGCGCTGGCTTTTTCATGTTCTCCCTGAATATGCAGGGACCCTTCTCCAGGTATTCCAGTGTCCTCTGACAGTCCAAAAACACGCTTTAGGTCAGTGCTTCCCAACCCGGTCCTCCCGGTCCTCCAGGTCCTCCGGCCGGTTCACATTTTCGCTCCCTCCCAGCTCCTGGTGGGAGCAAAAATGTGGATTGCCTGGGGGTCCCTGAGGACCGGGTTGGGAAACACTGCTTTGGGAATTTCGAAATTGCCCATGTGACGGAACAGCATCCCACCCAGAGTGTTCCCTGCCTGGTTGGGATAGTCTCCAGGTTCACTACTTTACTGTGTCCCTGTACTGGATAAGCAATCATGGAAGATGGACAGACAGATGGATGGGCAGACATTCCAAAGAGGACAACAGTGATTCCCCCAGAAAGGATTTAAACCTTTAGCCTCGATGTTTTAGCAACCATCAATGATGAGAGCTGCAACGTTGAATTAACTAAACAACAGTAACAGAGTAACATACTTAGTCTTTTTGAATTATTTGAGATCACACCCCGGGAGAATTCTCTAAGAAACTGCAAAAAGAAAAAAAAAAACACAAAAATCTACTGGGCAACCAAATTGCATATTCTATTACTGTGTCTGACAGAGAATGTAATTCAGCAACACGGGGGACGTTTTTCACAGTTTGGTTCAGCTATGTTTTTCTTATTATGAAATATGTCAACTTGGCCTTCCAAGCCTTCACATTAATATTCTTTGAAATTTAATACTTCATGCGCATTTTTAGTTACTGCTCCTTCCCAGGCTTTCAGATGCTTGTGTTTAAGACTTTAGTGTCTGGTTATAGCTGCCAGGAGTTGAGTGACATTTCCCTTTCTTTCCTTTAATCATGAGTCAAGTGTATTTGAGGCCCAGCCATGCCTATCTTTTCACACTCCCACAATTCCCTTCCCTAAGCTCCCATTGGGTGAGCCATGGCCCGGACATGAGTCCCTATTGGCTTGTGCTGTGCCAGATTTGCATAGAGAGAGTGACAGATCAGCAAATCCCATCTGCTTACTGATAAATAAGGAACAGACTGGCTGCGTTACTTGCTGAAGGGGTCTTCATGGGGCAGAAATGTGCAAAGGATTAAGAAAATCCTCAAGTTTTTGGAACTATCAGACAGGCCAACCACACTTACGAAATTCTAGTTTAACAGCAAATGGTCCCACAATCCTTACTTTTATTTAAATAAAGAAAGAGGCCACCTCCGCCGCGATCCCTGCGACGTTTCTTCACCCAGCACCAGCTACGCCTGTCGATACTCCGTCACGCCCTTGAAATCCACCCGGGTTACGCCCAATTGGGCGATGAAACCGATTTTTAATTAGCAAACCGCTGATTGGCTGTTTGAAAGGGGGTGGGAAAGGCATTGGCTTATTTCGGAGCAGAAGATGATAAATGCTGCCGAGCTGTCACCACCTCGGCCTTAAGGAGTAGGAGATCCCCAGGTTTAAATCTGAGGCTCCGTACCTAATAATAACAAATATGACTCAATGAAAATCCATGAGGACTTAGTCAGAGTCAAGTCCAATGCAATAAACAAAATATAACTCTTATTTGAACGCATATATACAGACAAAATAATAGGGACGCTGCATGATAAAGTACTCTATCCGTAGGGCAACCGAATCAGTTGCACACTGAGGTACAAAAACTGCGCCATGATAATCTGAACGGTAATTAGCAGTTATGGAAGAGGTCTGATAATCCACATTCTCATTTGTGAGTTTTCTCAAAAAAGAAAAAAGTGAGGCAAGTCGGGAAGAGGCCCAACCGGCTGAACAACAATGGCGAAAAATGGTAAGTTATTTACTGCCAATGGGAAGAGTTTCAAAAGGCATAATAGCACACAGTGTATCAAACATGCATGGTGATAAAAAAAGGGCTGAAGTCAAAGGGATAGATGGACAACTAAAACCTATGGTAAGGCTTCCACTCATAAACTACTTGCCTCCCAGACCAATGTAAGAAGACCTAAAACTTGGTGTAACGAGCACAAAATCTGGACTTCTGGCCAATGAAAATGTTATATGATCTATTTAAGTCATCTTTCACCTTCCTGCTCACAGTTTACGTGTAGAGGTGCCTTTAACCTTCAGTGTTGAGCAGTATGGGCAGCCACCGATGGATCCAATGACTACCCTTCCTGGTCGAATAGAAGCTAAGGAATATGATGTCATTTTAAAGGGCCAGATGCACCCTATGGTGCACAAACTGTTCCATCAGTATGTTCCTATATTGGAAAATTGTAACTCTCAATACACACTTCCAAGCAAATCAATTTCATGAAGTCAAATGCCTCCCACAGCCTCCCAGATCACCAGATGTAAATATTAGTGCACCTTCATGGGACGTGGTGGAGGACAGAGTGAAAAACAGACTGGAAGCCCAATATTGCAGCAGACACACTTCAGGACTCATATGGTAATATTCAATCAAAGCTTCTTATCAGATCCTTGGTATCCATATATTGTTTGGCATTTATGTTATTTTGTCCACCCCCGTGCATAAACATACTTAGCTTTTTCCCTTGGTCTAGACACTTGGTCTATTTCGATATATACATTTGAACTTCTATAAGGTTTTCCTACTCTTTCTCTGGAAAAATATGCCAGTTGCACGACAAGAATACAGGAAGTTCAAAAAACCTTTATAACTTTCTGGGAAGTAGAATGTTTGCTACTTTCAGGTTTTGCGGTGGAAGGATTCTTCAGGGAACATTATGTTGAAATATAAACCTTGTCTCTACAATGCAAGTGCCAACAGGGCTGTCAACAGCTCGTGTCCCAGTACAATTGCTGGTATAACTAATTTCTAATATAAAAATCAAAATATCTTAAATGCTCATTTAAAGCTTGGAACAAACCAAGGTATAACCTTTGAAACTGGTGTGACAGCAGGTCTTACGACTAACAAGAACTAAACCACAAACACAAGCACAAACACTACGTATGTAAAGGGAAGACATAGCATGAAGTGTAAATGAACTCCAGCAAAGTAACACCGACACCACACCAACTCATGAGCTTAGCACCTAGTAACTCAGCTCCATGTGCCGATTCCATGACACAGATGGAGACATTATACTACTTGCACCTACAAAGTCAAACCCTTCTTATAATAACAATGCAATTGCCTCTCTTTTTGTATTGCCTTGTAGAAAATAAAGCCCATTTATCTAGAAGCCGGATAACTATGATACAAATGTTTAATACAGTAAAGGATACTATTCAGGAAAGGCCTTAAATATTAATTTCACCCCTGCTTTAGAGCTCTTGATTAGCAGCTGAGTGTTAGGACAGCTTAGATTAGCACGGAAAACACAGAGGAAAAAAGAACGATAGATGGTTCGATAACTGCTTTACAGTGTTAACCTGCTGCCTGTTCCTGTAATATCACACATATGTTTTGCTTGCCAAAAATGCAAGATAATCACATTTTCTTTTTTGGGGGGTTTCAATATAGTGGAAGCATAACCTGTAACAGACTAGTTACACTGAATATTAATAACTCACAGATGGAACGTAGCTCTGCAAAAAGATTTAGAAAGCAGTTTGTTTCTTTTTAAGAATCTGCATTGTCAAATCCTGGTTTCCTGGTTCTGCTGGCAGAAGGCTACACACTTTATGGTAGGATGCTTCCAGGCTCAACACTGAGTATTACACAAGAACAATGTGAATCAGGAGACACTGGGAAAGACCGAAAGCCAGCCAGGAAGAGGGCAGAAGCGACTTTCTAATGCCAGAGATGACCGTCATCTTATCCAACAGTGTCTCAAGAACCGGAGGATGGCATCAAAGTGGCCATCAAAAGAATTCCAAGAGCCAGCCTGGTGAAGAAAAAAAGGGGGCATTTTACACAGACGCACACTCGTAAATTGAAAAATGAGTGAAACTAAAACATTTCCTGAGCTGTATATTACAATCATATTCAAGCCTCCCCTTTCCCTCCGCCCGTCACCCCCTGCGGGATCAGCATTTTGTACTCATCTCCCACTTAACTTCTTACATAATGCTCTTCACTCCGTCCAGCACTCCTCGGTCTCACATACTTCTCAATGGATCAGGAAGAAGCCCCACACAGCGATCCGGCTAAACCAATTACCGAAATGTTCCGGCTTCAAGAAGTACCGTCAGTGAGAGTCCTACTGTTACACTACCAAGCTTCCTAGCCTAAACCCATCCGGTCAAACGCCGGACTGCGCGTGAGTAAGATGGCCAAACGCTGCAAAGTGTCCACTTAGCGGGAAAATGGTATAGCTGGTGTCAACCATGTGGCTGGTGTGCAGCTAGCGATGCCCATTATCACGTTACTAACAGCAGGTGAGGCTGTGGGATCCCATCCCTGGGAGGCAGCAGGAGCAACTCTGGAGTGTGGGCATGTGCCAGGTCAGTAACAGAGGGACGCCATGCCCAGTTTACACAACTTGGCTATTTGACGGAACACGTGTCCGACCTGGATACCAGGTTTTATTAAAGGGTAATAAAGACTCATTTTTTCCAGCTCCCTCCAACTCACCTGCTCTCTATCCCGATTTGATGTTACACAAATATACCGGTAGGTATTTTTCACCATAAAGGGAGATCCGGTGCGGTGCCAGGGATCTGCCTCACGGCAGTGGCATACCAGCCGCTACCCTCATCCACACCAGCAGGCACACACTTTCGGCTGGGTGATTTCTGGTAGCTCGGTCTAGCCAATGGCGCGCTGGGGAGCTGACGCTATCGGCAACGTAATCTCATTTTACATGCAAATCCACATTGGCGCTCCAAACCCAAACCAATCCCGCTGAATGAGTCGAGGGGGGCGACGCCAAGACCAAGGGCGGCTGTCGCCGGGCACAAGTTCACATCTAGCGGACGGCACGCAAGAGTCAGCCTGAAACATGTCCCAAATTGGCCGGCGTCCTCATAAAACATTTTCTGGATTCGGTTTCCCTTGTCTGCGGCAGATAAGATTAGGAGTCATGTGCCGGGGGGCGTGAAAATAGCCATGGGGTTCAGAGCATATGTGGCATATGAGGCCGGCTGAACGTAGGGTCTGCTCTGCGATTCTACGGCGCATGACTGCGGAGTCGAGATTGATCACAGCAGACTCTACTCGGAGCTCTCAGCCAGACATGTGAATCTATCTCCCCAGCTTTGGCTCTACGCAGCTTCTTTATCTCAGGCTCCACTGAGTCCATATCCTCTCAGACGCACTGGAACCCCAAAGTGTGGCCGCTTCTTTAGAATGACCGCCATTCTCGAACATACAAACCCTAGGATCACCGCTCCCATCACTAATCTGAGTGAGGTCTCCGCTGGGAGAAATGCCACAAAAAAATGGTGCGTTACAGCTTTTTGTGCCAAAGCTATACCAAGAGCTCCTTGGGCAGAACTAGAGGGAATCTTCTGGCAGGGAAATACAAACAAAGGTGGGTGATAATATCTTGCAGCTGTTCCCGATACCAAATTAACTTTAGCCAAATGAAAAGCTGTCAGCTCTATTTTAGATGGTAAGAAAATTACACCTCTTTCCACTTGTGTCTAGTATTAAACTACAATTAGTGTGCCAGTTCAATGGCACAAACTGAAAGCAGCAGACTCCCGCGTGCGAATATTACCTCCCTGCTTGGTCCACTTGTGCACGACTCACATCGCCCATTGACACATCAACAGCACTTTAGGTGAAATTATTGCAGCCGTGCTACATAAAGTGGGACAATATTTACACTGGCACAAATATATTTATAAAATAATTGCATCAGATAAGCATCTGAACAGACTGTAACCTTAGGAAAGCCTTGAAGGTTCAAAAGCGAACATTGGTTTTAAAAATAAACAAATCCAATGCCCGATTTCTACCTTACGCTTTTCATGCGCTGGCACAGTTTCCCCAACTCTGATTAATGCAGCGTATCAGATAAACACCAGCGATGATTCACAGCCAGAAAGGCCAAGTGAGTTTGACTGGCTCCTTTTGCGACGCTAACAGTATGGACTGCACAGCCCCGCCAGTGCCAGGACACCATCGGTCACTCATATGGCACCGAAACGATGGTTGCTCGCCAACCTTGAGCTCAAAGTTTTGTCTGCCGATTATGAGTCCAGTGTGCACCGCGGTGAACAAAGAAGAAACTTCAACAGGGCCTCTGACAACCATTCTTATGTGTTTAAAAAGAGATAAGCAAGGACACCACCAAGGAAAAACAGATAAGCCGGGTTGACTTCCAAGTGTGGGCAAACAAATAGTAATGGGAATAAAGAGGACATATTTACTTGAAGGTGTTTATGTGGATGGTGGGGCATTAGTGGGAGAAAGTCCACTCGTGGACTCAAGTGGAGTAGCCAGAAGGTGTCTTCGACTTGCCAATGATCCACATTGAAGTGAGAGATCAAAGATCAAGCATTACTGGCAAACATCTCAAATCGGCCAGCACCAAAGGGAGTTTGCAGGTGATTCCAGGGAGACCTTTGAGGACTCGATGCAAACAGACACATGGCATGAAAATGTGTCCCCAGGAATCTTGGAATAGGAGGTGAAGCTTGCCGCTTTTCATCTGTGATGAGCCATGCTGAAGATGTTGTCTCCCCATCAGCCATGACTGAGGGTCAGCTTTTGATTGGTTTGATCCACAAAAGGATCACAGTAATAAGAGGACTTCAAGGTAGTGTACTGTGTCTTTAGCTTGGAAGAGTAGGGCTCTAGTAGTCATGTTTGCGGGGGAATCAGTGATGCTCATAATCATAGCACATTGACCTCAGTATGAGCTAGTTCATCTGCATTCCAATTTACCTACCCTTGGGTTGAAATACTTAACATGCATCCAGGTACATACTGGAACCAGCAGGCTTCAAGTCCAGGGATTGTGCAATAAAGATATCCTATAAGACCTGCCTTCGAGGTTAATGACCCTACTTGGCTTGACAGTTTGGAAAGAATCCTCTTAATTACTATGTTTACCTCAGCATATACTGTGGCGGCCACTTTCCTGAAGCTTTCCTGAAGCCCATCTGACGTTTAAAGTAAAAGATCACACATTCTATAAATACAAACCTAACTAACCCAGCTAGCTGTCATAAGTCAATAGCACCATTTTCTCCTGGCCAATTTCCAGCCTCGCCTATAATTAAACGCCCAAATCATGTACCGTGAAGGACGAAAAACAAATAAGGTGACATTTTGTTGATCGGGAATGAAACTGCAGCGATGTGGTGATTATTTAATTATTAGATATTAGCATCCGCAGCTGTCCAGCAACGCAGCTGTGCATGAGAAAATGGAGCGTATGCGGTCTGAAGTCAAAGCTTCGACAAAAATGGGAAAGTCAGCTAATCGCAAAGATGTCAAGGATGAGGGCATCGGTCCCAGAGTAGAAATTCTGGCAGAGATTCTTTCACAGGGGATGGATGTTTTATACTCCTGCCACTGCACATAAATACATAAAAATCATACAGGTCAATGAATGTTATGACATCCTGCCCTCTTGATTTATTGGTCCTCCAGATGTTGTTTGATTACACGGATGAATGCAGAGAAATGGTGGGGCGGAATCTTAAACCTCAGAGAAACAGGCGATCAGGACCGACCCTTTCAGAGAAGCTCACTGGGACTGACTGACTAGTACAAGAACATGGGTTCTCATTTCAGGCCTGTACCAGGCGCAAGAAGCCTATTTATAACAATGAGGGCTAAAGTGGAGATCCATCACTCATTAACGTCAGTCCAGAGAGTCGAAACAATCTGCTCCAAAAGTCTATGCCTTTGCTAAGTACCTTTGGCAGCTTGAGTAAGGTCATGTAAAAAGGACGACCTGCCAGGGAAGAACATGGCATGTTTCACTTTGCGTGATTGTGTCTGCAGTGAAGATCATTTCACAATTTAACCAGTTTAGGAGAACACATGTTGGTGTGCAACAAAAACGGGAGGCTGGTATTTCCATGATCTGCCACAGAGGCTGCTGGTGATTAAGGCTTGAGGAGTAATTAGTTCAAGCACAATGTGTCTAAATTTAGAATCAGGAGTTTGGCCAGTCTGTCAGTGCATCAGGTCCGAGGCCTGTTGTCATGATTGTCTGGACTCGACTTGAAACACAGATCACAGGCAGTGGAACTATAGCAAAGGAGGGCAACGTAAAAGACATTTGTGGAGGGGTTTACTCTGCTAAGCAGATGCCACTGTCGTAATTGTTGAATTTCAAATCAGGAGAAATATAAATTGTTTCTCTTTCAGCTTTTGCGAATTCCTGCCAATTACTGCTGTAACGATGCGTTCAGTTCTTATCTTTATGAAAACGCTACAACTATAGAGCTTTCCTACTTCGGTCAATCTGCTCGTAACAAACACAGGCAGATCAGAATTATCGCCAGACAGCTAAAGCCCGCGGTACTGTAGCAAACCAGAGTGGGGGTAGAACGATGTACGGTCATTTACCAGAGTATGCCGCAGGAGTATACCCAGCCCAACATGCACAGGGGTCCCGGAACGGACACATTACGAAAGTATGCGTTACCCTGAAAGCACTAAAGGAGACTGAGGGAGGGAGAAGGAGGGGTAGAGAGAGAGAGAAGCAAGTTCTTCTCTGGGAACAAGAGAGAGATTTTTATCCTTAAAAAACAGGAGGTTCCGCCCACACGTTCACCTGGGACCATTCTTGGCTGAGGCAGGCAAGCCAGAAGGTTATAGGAGCCTGGGAATGTTTTAATGTCAAGAAGGCAATCATAGTACAGCGAAAGCAGGGGGGGAACCAGGCAGGAAATGTGAAAGTATAACCCGTTCCTGTAGTGGGGGAACATGAGGGTGGCTGTTCCCATGCAGGCCTCTAAGTCCTGGGAGAAACACACAGGTGCAGCCGCGAGGAAAGAAAAATAAAATGCATGAAGAGCAGCGCTCCCCAATCCGGTCCACGTTTTTCCTCCCTCTGAGTTCCCTGTTCGCATTTTTTTTTTTGCTTCCTATCGGGAGCTGGGAAGGAGCTGAGATGTGTGGGTCCCCACGGACCGGACTGAGAAAGACTGGTGTAGAGGCGTGCAGCTGTTACTCCGCCTGGGCTCACAGGGCCAAACACCTGGGACACCCAGAACAGAACACAGAACGTGCCGACATCAGTTACAGGTCTGGAAGCAGGACATCAGACTGCATATGAGTGCCTTTCCATTAGAACAATTCAAGTGCAGGTAAGTATCCCATCTATCCAACCAGTATTCTGCTTCTGGAATGAAAATCAATTTTGGATCCAAAATACTAACTGTCAGGCAAGAAGTCAGGCAAGACGTAAAGCAAATGTAGCAATATAGTTTATTTTACTAATTAAACTAACGTTAAAAATTAACGTTACTAATTAAAATAATCTGCATACGTATGTTTCAGTCTTAGACATATGCACTACATAGCTCAAATGTGTATCCTTCAGACGTCAAAAGCATGCAGGAGAGTTTAGCTACGTTCTGTTCTTCAGAGAGCACAAATGGGGTTTCCCCACACAGTTTCAGAACCACAAGCCGGCTTCCATTAGCGGATGGTTGGAGCAGAAAGAGCTTCAACCTCGCTTTTGTGATCACAATACAATAGCATCATGACCTGGACAGGTGTAGCTTAGGCGGACATCCAGAAAAACCCACAAAATAACTCCAAATCACACTCCTTCATAGAAAAGATTTCCATTTCCCTAATATAAACACAGTTGGACTTATCTGAAAATATCTCTTTTTTTTCCAAATATAGTACGTCACTATGAAACTAAACACCACAAACGGCAACATATTATCTTGAAAGCTATATCGTGAAGAGAAGGAAGAAGAATAACCACGCCAAACTCCCGGCCAATCGCAGCTCTTCTGGAGCGGCCGTTTATTCACGCGGAGCTGGAATGTCGAGGCGACCCAGCTGGACGGGACTGATGTGTGTCGAAGGCGAGGCTGATCGGGGTCCAGCCACCCAGCTGCATGCCATTACTCCATCCCTGACACGCAGGAAATGAACAATCATTTAGGGCTGACAGCTACTCGCACAAACTTACCGTCTCTCCTTTAGAAACGCCAGCCCCCCCCCCTACCACATGTGGGATTGTAGCATGATAGCATCAAGCTACAGGCTTACTTCACTACATTTGAAACTAAGATTTCCTTATTCTAAAAAAGAACCACTATGTGCGAAATAATGAATAAGAAAAACACGCATCATATACGGTCACGAGTTACGAATCCTGTGAAAAGGGGGGGTGGCGTTGAATGACTGTCTGGCTGTCCCACCTGTAAGCAATTACCCTACATTTGTGCTTCCTGTGAGCATAGTGACTGCATTTAGACCACACTTGGAAAGATGGAAGTCGCCCCTCAATGGTGCGACTCATTTTCACTCATTTCTAACCCTATTAAAAAAACAACAACATACAAACGTAATCTGTTTGGCTCTTAAACTGCTTGAGAAAGCATCAGGTTCTCGGGGGATACTGTCAGTCTTCCGTTTTCCATGGGATCTAAGGAGCCGACCATGGATTGGGGAAAAAAAATCCAAGACGTTCAAAATAGCAAAAATTGAATTTACCGCATGCCGAGCACTGCTCTGAATCCGTGTTACATTGTTGCTGACGTGTACTGTGTAGTTCTTGTCATTATGCCCTAAACAATACAGTATAACCACTACTATTTTCACACAGGATTTTACACTGTATTATTATCCAATATTATGCATTTACATTTTATGATATTACTGTGCATTCTCTATAAACTTGTCTGAATGTGACAGTACAGCTAGTAGCTAACGGCTAACAACTGACCAGCTAGCTATGTAAGCTGTATGCTTGGGCAGAGAATGGATTCCGAGTGCATTCAGCATATGGTTTAGCTCAAACCGGTTATAATCACAAACCGAGAGCAGCTATCTAGCACGGCAAAGTCCTGAAGCAAAGTGATCGGGCAGGACGCAGGGTCCGCCCACGAATTCGTATCCCTAGCGCACCGCTCGACGGCACACATCTGGGCAAACAGTGAAAACGCACCTCATCTGAAGAGGCTTTTATTCTCACAACCGACGAGAGTGGTCAAGTTTCGTAAACGGACGAGAAGAGGGACAGGCCTTTTGTTATGCAAGGTGGGCAGAGAGACAGCGAGCTGCGGTCCGACTGCCGGGCCGCAAAGTCTACTTCAACCCGAGAAACAGCGGCGGCAGCAATTACAGACCGATAACGCTCCAATTTCTGAATATTTCTGCACTTGAAAATGACATTTCACGAGGGATTATAATAGCAGGCAATAGCATGTTATGTCAAGCTGTACGCTATTAGCATTTCGGAGAATGTTACAAAAAATGCGCGAGGGACAGCACATACTAATAACCAACCGATTCCTTATATCACATGGAATTTAAATAGGCTTTTAGTTCAGCGAGGTTTGGTTCAGAAACAAAACCCTTTGTGAAAATCTTTTAGTGGGACTCAAATTGCAGTTCCTTCCTTTTCAGAGGTTCAAATCAACAGCAAGCTCTACATAAACTCTTCTGGCATAAGCTAGCAGGAACCTCTCAGAGGAGAGCCAAAACCAGACAGGAGCAGCTTTCGGCCTGGTGAAAAACACTTAGCTGCAGGGTTGCAGGGGGGCTCTGTGTGCCTGACCTGGAAACTCATGCAGCTGCAGCCCTCATAGTCATAACTGCAGCTGAGTCCATAACAGTAGAAGTAGCGCGATCACTAATAAACATGAAGTTTAGTAGCGATTGGTAAACTGGGACAATTTTTGGTATTTTCTCTCTCTCCCCCACTTAACCAATATTCACCAATATTGTTTTGTAAATAACTATATACTTTTTTATTTTCTTGCCTGCTGTATATATTCTTTGCCCTTTTTACATTTATAAAATAACTATATACTTGTTTTGGTTTTTTGCCTGCTGTATATATTCCTTGTCCTTTTCACATTTGTTTTGCAGATTCTTTTGCCCAAAGCAATGAACAGCTGAGGATCAGAGTCTGACAACTGGGGTTGAAGGCCTTGCTCAAGGGTCTATTACGGACATTACCCAGGCCAATGATAGTCAGTGATGCACTGATGAGGAAGATGCTGACCAACACCGACAGCCGATTATTTTGAAAATAATCGCACCGATTTTCTAGGAGGATCTGCTTAAATAAGTTTAAAGGGATACCCCACCCAAATAAATGAATAAATAAATAAATTACATTTTTCGTATTTCTGGAATGTATTTCTTTTTGAAAAGAAAACACCAACTCTGGCAAACAATAGTCCCAGAGGCACTATGTTTTATAACTGCATACATCTATATAAACATTTATAACAGAGAAGGGCTGATCAAATGTGATAAACGTAACATCTTTCGATTTTGCGCTGTCTGCTCTGAATTGTCCTTTTCTATCAAATGCTTGCCTTACTGACAGACTAGCATTATTCAGCAGTATTGCAGCCTTCTTTATTGGAACGGATTTGTTTTTCATAAAATCTTCCTATGTTTCATTGACTAGCTTTAAGGTGAGCAATCCTATTTGTTGCGTTGAAATGTTAACTACAAAATTTTTAGTAGAACAATGCTGGCAAAATGCATTTTTAATGGTGTTAAAATAATTCCATACAACAGACATTTTTCTGACTGTTTAGTATGCGGGTGTGCAAAGCATTATGGATCTCCATTTTAAAGGGAATTATCTGAGGCAAAAATTGGCTCATTTTAACTACTGGTCAACGATCGATTGTTACTGTATCGGCCAATATAGATAGTTGGCCCATACAATTCATGCATCTCTAGTGATAGTGTCACATCACATGACCTGGTCACCTGACCTAAGCAGAGCGGAGATGGTTTTGGAGCTGTCTGACCAGAGAGTGGTGGAAAAGCGGCCAATGAGAGCTCAGCATTTATGTGGGACCTCCTCCAGGACAGCTGGATTACATCCCAGGAGGCCGCCTCATGGACCTGGCATGGAGGAGACAGCAGGGTCAGCCAGTCCCTGGGGCAGTTGGGGTTAAGGGCCTTGCTCAGGAGCCCAATGGTGGGATCACCCTGCCGACCCAGGGATTTGAACCGGAATTTGAAATTTTTGTTGGGTTAACACTTTTTTGGTCAGTACATAATATTATATATCTTGCCTTATTGTTTTGATGTTTTCAAAATTATTTAAAAATATGGAAAATAGTACAAATAAACCTTTCGATGGGTAGGTGTGTCTAAACTTTTGACTGGCACTGCACGTAAACCTACTTTCCTAATAAGATGCTGCTTGTCCCATTCCAGTAAAAAGGGGTCTGCTGTAACTCTCATCGTATGCATTTGGAAAGTGCTAGAAACAACTTGGGAAGCAGAGCACTGGAGCAAGGTGCGAGAGAAAGACCCCAGAGAGACATTTTATCTTCAGTTTCAGTGCAGAGGGCTGACGGAGTGAGTGTACAGAACCAACACCCAGATAAAACCAGCGCGTTATGCTATTCAGCAGACCGAGAGCAATTAAATGCCTCACAAATTTTCTGTCATCTTTATTTATGGAGTTATAATGTTTCCATCTCATGCTGACATTTCCAAAGTAACAAAAAATATGGAGAGTGTTTCGTGAACGGCATGATTTTTAATTTTACAAGCTTTACCGCTATTAATTAAAAACTAGTTTATCGCATCTTTTGGAACGGGGCTGATTCAAGCATCAATTGCTCTAAGTCTGGTAGACAAAACATTTAAGGAATTTTAAGCAGTACAAATTGGGCAAGTTACTCAAGCTTAAAATAACAACTGGTTGAGCAAAGGGGCTGAAATTTGAAGGGGCAGAACTGATATGCATAAAAAAATAAAAAAGGATTCTTCATAGAAACTGTTATACATCTGCTACAGCATTTGAGAAATGCAGGTACACTCAATGCACACACACACTCACTGCGCACACACACAGATACACACATATATATCTATTTTCACATATGTATACACACACACACACATGTATTTCACATACTATATACAGACACACAGAAACACACGTGCGCATGCGTACACATACACACACAGAATAGTGGGTTAAGCCTGTGTTCCTGTAATCACAAGGTCGCTGGTTCAAACCCAGCCTCAGCACGTCTGTGGGTCCTTGAGCAAGGCCCTTAACCCCCAGCTCCCGGGGCGCCCCAACAGGTGGCTGCCCTTCGCGAACAGCTTACTCTAAGAAGAGTAAGTTGGAGGACATGTAAAGATTACTTATCGCCTTGGGGAAATTAAGTATCAATTATTATTACGTGTGTGTATATAAACACATAAAAACATACACACAATATAATACAAACCTGTTACTTTGACATTGTGGGGACCATTTTTCAGGTCCCCACAAAGATCTGTGAATGCAATCAAAAAAGTAAACATGCCAAAAGCCTCGTAATTTGCATTGGTTACTTATGGTTAAGGTTAGGGCTGGGTATGGGTTAAGGGCGTCATGCTGGGATTACAGTTTTCCCCATAGAAATGAATGGAGAGTCTCCTCAAAGATATAATTACGAAAATGTGGTGGGTGTGTGTGTATGTGTGTGTGAGAAGACTTCAAAAATGCATCTTAAGCTATGCATGTCCTAGGATAAAAGCAGGGACACTGTACGTGAACATAATGCCGTGTAACTGAACAAACGGCACGTTTGATACTGGCAGGCCTATCCCAGCTATGTAACCCAGCCACCAGCCCCATTTCCTGCTCTGAGTGACCCGGCAGGCCGGCCCAACGCGGCTTCCTGTTTATACTCGGCGTGGCTTCATCGTCAGCCGGCCAGCCCAGGTGACCTGTGACACAGACGCCGCAAAGCACATCAAAGCGTCCTACAGCTTGCATCAGTGTTCCTCAAACCAGTCCTTCAGAAGCTCCACATTTTTGCTCTCAATTTACTAGCACTTGGGAGGAAGCAAAATCCTGGACCGTCTGGGGTCCCCGAGGACTGGTTTGAGAAACACTGGCTTATATTACTAACGTATAGAGTGGCCTCCGTGTGAGGCACACCATCCCTCTTCCACTAGAGACCATAATCTGGCTCCACGTATTTGCAAACTGTTTTTATTATGCAGTTTGCAACCTTTTTACGTCCCCATGCAGAAGAAAATCTGCTGTAAGACGTACGAGATTCTTGAATCTCCTTAATATCCATGCCTTCAGTGAAAAAAGACAATCGCAGGTTGCAATTACACATAGTATGGTTTCTCATCATGTTTATTAAACCGGACTTGGTTTCTTTCACCTTTAAAGAGAACACCACTGATATACTGTGTTCTTCCTCCCGATGACCTCCGACTGATGTATGCAATTCATCATCTTTTGCATGGAATGATGTCATATTTCAACGTTTATCAAAAATCACCACCGGCGAACCATTTTATGATTTACTAGGGCAAAACCTAACTAGTTCAGTGCTTTCCTAAGAGTGTATATACTGGATACATGACAAAGTGGTTATTGCGGGTGTTTTTTCTGAGGGGGAGGGGTGTCTATATGAGTCAATGTCCTCGTTTCCCACAACAAGCAGGTCAGAGGACCAATGACAGTCATGTAAAGAGCATCCTACACATCCTGCTTCCAGCCCAGAACTACTGCTCCCTCAGCCTCTCCCAGATAGTTTTCACAGCTGCCAGCCCGCAAGGAAGTGCTTCCCATGCATTATTCAGAAATGGGATAGACTTCCTCCGCTGTCGCAGGGAAAGTGCAGACAGAAAACTTGGGTAAATGAGAGAAGGGTAAATGAGCCTTGCTTCAAACACAACAGCATAAATAGAAATAACTGTCAAGGATATGAAAGAACAGAATAAGGGCCTTTATGGAGCAATTTGACTCTTGAAAGTTGACCCTAGATAAACCGTAGATATTAGAATCTAGGTATAATAGAAACTTTTGCTATAACATTTCGTTATAACATTGCCTTTCCTCCTTTTGTGTCACACTAAGACTAATATTTATAGACCACAAAGCAGACGTATGTATAATCATCTACTGCTGAGGTCTTGGGAACCAGGCACATAAGTCACCACACTTCAGTGGGTTAAGAGAACCTCAGTTTCTGTGCACATTATAACTCATTCATCCTGAAGCCCATAAAGGTCAAATGCTTACAATCATTTCAGAAAACAAGATGCACCTTGAAGAAGAGCTATATCAACAGCTAAGGTTTCCACAAAAATGACCCGTCTGGATGCACAAAACATTTGCCTAACAGCAAAACATATTCCGACATTTGCAGGGCTATAACAGAAAATCCACGGCCTAGTGGAACTACAATTTACATACAATTTGGATCTACTTTGCAAAACCATTCATTTGGAACATCGCTAGTACTCTTCAATCTTAAAAAAAACATTCATGGCATGATCAATCGTAACCTCCTGAGACCCCACCCATTCATTTATGTACATTGTAGTGGACATTTTATTTTTGCATTTACCTTTTCCATTATGTTAGGAAACATATTTATTCCTGTTGTACACTAAAGAGGGCATGCTGTGAAATTAAAAATAAAAATAAATTTGAAAAAAATCTAAATTGTAAGATGTCTTATTTCCTCCAAAGACAAATAACCTACAATTGAAGGACACATTTTTCCTTTGGTCTCAGGAAGATATAGAAACAAATAATATCCATACGACAACAAAACAAGAAAATCACAAAAATAACGCATAGCTCAAAACTGATCAAAAATGCCGAATACTAACGCGGACAATCGGTTTAACTAAAAATAAAAGCGTTAATTGTTTAAACACCCGGAGATCGTCGTGCTGAGAGTTTCAATTACGCAGAATTCTCTTCCGCTTTAGTTTTAATGGTGTATTTCAAATGACAAATAGATACGTGTATACCGTTATTTTGTAATGCGGTTTAATGTAGTGCGGGTGTTATACTATGTGCACAATCGTATATATGTAACGCACATAAGGATTGTTTACATATAGTCATAATCATATGACGATCATAAGACTTGATTCATTGAAATGTACATGGGTGCCAAATAATGTTTTCGATGATTGATGCAGGCGTTTCTATTTAGCTGTGAAAAGCCTGATATATAACGCCTACTCTTTTCTATGCGTTTCGTACTTCGGAAAGCACGGCTGGGCGATATCAGCGTGTGATGACTGTGTGTGTCTGCTTGAGTCGAGTCACTGTTATTGTGCAACGTTTAAGTGTAAATCGCCCGAGTGTTTCCTCAGTTCATCGGTTGTTTGTGTTTTTGCTCCTTGCACAAGAAGGCCGGAGCCTAAACACTCCTATTCAGCCGAATCAACAATGAAAATATAGCCGATATTACAGCTGATTTTTTTTTATTTTGCAACAAAGCAAGTCCTCGTCAGACATGTTAAAATGTGCAATTCTCACCTTTTCTGTTTTTCATCTGTGTAGTATATCCTTGCTATAATTAATTCTCATTTTGCATTGCATCGCAGGACAGCTGTTTCACTACAGCCATTTTGGGTAATTGCTACTTCTCGTAAAATACGGGGTGATAATCATTAATAGACTACTAAAGTGATCATTTCCTTATACCTAAGACTTTGTGAAGCATTTCTATTGAAAATATACTACTGACTTAATATAAGTCCTTGTATGCTCAGGCTTTTTAAGAAGCTTGTCTGTAAATAAGCGATACCATATTTCACAAATACCCTCGATCTATTACATGGTATAGCCCAGGAAACGCTATGCTGGTTTTCACTTTATTAACCAATCAGAAATTGTTATAATCATCCAATCACAGACGTGAGGCTTCTTAACGTTGCTGCTCCTTGGCGTGGCACGTATGGTGTGTAGTTTAGTTGGTTTTCTAAATCCATAAACAAAGAGAACGGGTGTGTATTATTTTAAAAATATATAATACAGATTGTCTAAATCTCAGAGACTCAAAGGGCTGAATTATTTATCCGCCTGCGTTTTCCTTTGCATGTGTAATGTGTCCGGCCAACTGGCGCTGGAGTGCTGTGAAAATGAGAGAATGTATTAAAACACGTGAAGTTATTTAACGTACTGAACGTCTGTTCGCCGAATTGTGTACTTCATACGGAATTTGTTGGACGTAGAATGCAAAATAAAAAGCGTTAAATAATAAACGTATTCTTAATTCTAGTAAAATGAATCCTCCGTTACTTCGGTCTATTTTAAGGCATATGTGTTAAGATCAGGGGTGCTGACAGAACTACAGATGCGGTTGTTAATGTTCGATTTCTTTCATTCGGTAGGATTTTAATGGGAGTTACTGTGAGATCTGCTTTTGCGCTTTAACAGGCCTCCCGTGCGTGTGAAAATATGGCAACTGGCCAGTCCCGCACAGCTCGCAAACGGTGTCTCCCGGGCCCCCACCCGGCGGAGGTTTCCGAAGGTGTGAACTGCAATTCACCCCACTCTGCTGCGGCCTTTGTAGTCCGCAGTAGTACATTGTACAGCCCAGTCAAACAGTAGAATTTAGATTTATTCTTTATTCCTTTCATGTTCGGCTGTTGCGCTCGATTATTAGGGTGCTGTGATTAAACATTTCCGTCTGAACCAGAATGGGAATTTTCATTGTGAACTGAAGGTCTCGAGCTAGAAAGTTCAAAGCAGCCACGCTGTATTATGTATGTACGTGTGTGGGCTATTGTGAATGGTGATGGATTGTCCAGCTGGGAAAGATGGAGGATGGTAGAAGTATGTCATGGGTGTTACCTTTTGTTTTAAATTACCTGTCCAGATTAGAGATTAAGCACTACAGGAAACCCCGCTGGGGTGAATAATATGTCTTTCTTCTTGTGCTCGGTCTCATCAGGTCGGAGCAGCGTAATGTTTATTGTAGGAAAAAGGTTGTGCTGCATTGTTTCTGGCCGACAATCACATGGAGCCCTGCTGTCTGAGGCCATTCCGGCACAGGATGCCTGACAGTGTCCCTGAATAATTTTGGGACCTGACGTTAGCACCTTGGGCTATAACCGTATTATGATAACCACCGGAACATTGGAAGTATTGCATGTATTGTGAATTTATTATTTGGGGCGGGGTGGTGGAGTCAGAATACCAGAACCTAGCATAAAATAAGAAAAATAAAGTCTATTACCAGAAAATGAATTTAAGTAGCTAATTGAATCATTCATTTAGTCCCAAGTTAGGTGACCTACTGAACAAAGTGTGTTCTGTATGGCTGTTGCCAGAAATTATTGTTAGGGTTGGGGTGCAGTCAAACCCATCATTTATCTGCATGACTTCATCCCTGGTGTCCTGCTACTTGAATCTGCATCAGATATGTGATGTAAATGCTCCACGTTCCTCTTGCAGTATTCTGCAGCTCCTACCTTTCCCCCAAGTTACCTGGTTGCGGTTCTGCTCTCGTTTCCATGTTTCGCTGGCTTCGGGATGTGAAAGTGGAGGTGAGAACTGAACCTGCCCCTGTTTAGTTTCCCCTGCCTGCATGGCCTTGTCACATGGGATGGGCCCAGCTGTGAATCCATGCTATAAGTGGTGTGCGGCGGCATAGCGATTTGTGTCCGGAAGGTTGTGGGTTCAAGTTCTGTGGTTGACGGGGTAACAGCAAGGCCCTTGGCACCACCTGCTCCAGTGGTGCTGTGTCCTGGCTGACCCTCTGCTCTGACCTCTGAAGTTGCTCATGGGAGCAAAAATGTTCTGAGTGCAGAATGTAAAATGATTGGTTCTCTCTGAACCAATCAGATGTCAGACCAGCCAGATGTACCTCCTCTGCAATCTGACCATGATCTGATTTGTTTCTCTCTCTGAACCAATCATTTTTCATTCTGCCCTTGGAACATTTTTATGTAAGAAACTCCCATGAGCTCAGAAGTTGCTTTCACCTGCATCTGCGTGTGAGTCTGTCTCATGGAGACCAAGACCGGGGAATGCAAAACCCAACGGATTCTTGTGTGCCTTTCATCAGTGTTCCTCTAGGATGTGTCGTTTAGCACCATACCAAAGCACTCGATGCACCCAAAGTTTATTCTAATTGGTTGAGGGAGGATATATGCTAAAAATACCAGTGGCTTGATGGTCCCCAAAAACCATTATGGCGCAGCGCTCGACTGCAAAGTAACCACAATGCCACACTGTCACAGAGACATGTTCATAATGCCTTTCGGACTTCAGAAGAATTTCAGGCTAGGTATTGTTTACAACGGAAGGTAACTTTTGAATGGACTGAGTTCATGGATGCTAGACATCACTGCCCTCTTAGTATTAATGTGTCTGATAAAGTGAAGTATGAAATGAGGCCGTAGCAACAATTTCATCGAGCATTAATGCTACAGTGAGTCGAGATAAAGAAATGACTATGATAATAATGCCCACACTGTTCTTTGCTTTTCATTTATTTTGAAAAGCATGTTGGTAGATACTATAGATTTAGTCTGTGGGGGAGGGATTAATGAGAATGTAATGATTTTAATCATGGAATCTGTAGTAATTGGAGTTTGATTGCTCCCTCATGTCTACCAGGAAGAGGCATTCATATGTAAAAATAAATATGACCAAGCAGGATGCCTCTGTGGTGGTGATGTGCAGGTCTCATGTGATCAGCTTACTGTCTTGGTAGGCTGACTTGTATCGGGGGTGGGGTTTGCACCATGGAGGCATTCAGTGAGCCAATGGGATTCATCCAGCGGGCCCCAGGAGGCGGGACCCTCTGCATTTGCTGGGCTCTAGAATGTGTCGCCTTGCCAAACACACCAGCGCTAAAGGCATCACAGCTGACTGACTGCATGGACCAAAGAGGCATTTAGGGGCAGCTTAACTGTCACTCGTTCACTTTTTATAGCCTGAATGTTGTAATTCCTTTGCTGTGACACTTGTTGCACCGTTGAGCTTCTAATTTCAAAGTAAATAACCAATGGAATTTGCTGTAGGACTGGAACATCCTGCCCGCCTTGAGATGCATACAGAGAGCAACAGAAACTTTGGCCACACGGTGTGGAGACGGGGTTCTGACGGGGGTGTTTGGAGAATCAGTATCATAATAAGTCTAGTTTTATTTATATTCAGTATTAAATTTTAGAGAAGGTGTACAGGGTGGATAATGCTTACATGCTCCTAGTTGGGAACTCTCCCTATTCTTAGCATTTAATTGACAAACCCCACAAAACCAAGTCTTTGAATATTTCTACAGTGCCGATAATGGCCATTGTACTATACAGGCTTGTGGAGTATATAGTTTGTCTGTTCCAGGTGTGTACAGGAACCAGGTGATAGGTGAGTGAACCAGCCTCTTCCCTGTAATCAGTGCCTGTCTGGTCTCCCCCTCCACAGCCGACGGATGGTCTCTGGGTGAACAAACATGTTTGTGTTCCTCTTTCCCAGGTAGATTCACCTGAAGCTCCAGGGCACCGGCCTTATTGACCCGGTGGTCATGTGGGCGCCCTGTGACGTGTTACAGGTGAGCACAGTAGTTATTGATCGCAGGTCCAAGGTTAGTGCAAACAAGGCCCCTTCCCCCAATCAAACCTCAGGCGTTTACTCAAGCGGGGAAATTCAGATAAACCATATCTGAAGTACATGCAGACATTGAGCCTATCACAATAATGTAAAAGGCATTGAGTATGGTCATGTTACTCACAGAATTATGATGATATATACTCATGGGTATTATTTTTTTTGCTTATTCATGCAGTTCTTTCACGTATTTTGATACGTGTGTCATCCTTTTATTGTTTAGATTTTCGCGTAACTGATTTTCAGATCAGCTCCAAGTTTCAATGTCTGTCTTGCTGCCACCTTGGGTGCTGGCATCCGAACGGAAATGGATGTTTCATGTATCGTAGCTGTATCTTGTATTAGTGACGCATCACTAATACACTGCATGACTAATGCTGGACAGTCAGAGTAGGTCTAGACATAGCAGTCACTGCTGGGTGCCTGAGGAAGTGGAGCGAGTCCCTTTCTCTCTCTCTCTCGCTGGATATGGGTCTGACTGTCCCCATCCGCAGAGAGCTGAATGTAGCCGCCTCAATATTCATTTTGCTGGTCTCCACTGGCTGTGCTTGAATTTTGTAACTTTCGTAAAATGAACTTTATACAGGGGAACACTCTCACTTCTCCGACCTGTTAGACAAATGGGTTCTGCACCAGAACCCTTTCGACAATTCTCACTCTAAGTGTGACGTACGACAGGTCTGTTTGGTGGAGCTTACCGGGGAAATGTGTTCAGGACAAAAGTGCTTGTGGATTAAATTCCGTTTGTTGTGTCTAGCCAAAACATATTTGGAGGACATTTTAATAGTCATTTTGAGAATTATTATAAATCTGGGAAGCAAGTGTTTTACATAGTTTATGTACAGATAACATACAGTATCTGTCAAGAGTTTGGACGCACCCACCCCTAGAAAGGTTGGTTTGTACTATACTCTGCATTTCAGAGTAATTATAAAGATATCTCAGCTATAAAATATCATATATAGAATTATGCACTGACCGAAAGGTTTTAAACAAAAGTAATTCATTTGTTGGGGGGGGGGGGACTCTGTGGGTTGGGACTCAGAAAGTTGTTCAAATCCCTGGGTGGATGGAGTGATCCCACCTTTGGCCCCTGAGCAAGGCATAAAACTGAGCACCTGGCCAGGCAGTCAGGTCAACAAACCTGGGTCATGCTGAAGAGCTCGGAGAATTCAAGCGTGATGCTGTCATAGGATCCCACCTTTGCAGTAAGTCAGGGCATGAAATGTCTTCCCAGCTAGATATTCTTAGATCGCTGCAAAGTGGAAGTTTTTGGGAAAGGCAGGAAGTGAGACCAACGTAAAGGTAAGAGGGCAGCCTGCAGTGCCCCAGGACCCTCATTGAATCGGCTTCCAATGTTTCCCCTAGGTTTACAGCTTCGGGGGGGGGGGGGTCGACGCGACGTCTTTTCCGACGCGTGCTCTCTGTCCGCTGGTGGGGGTGCGCTCACCAGTGTGTGCACATCGGGGGGGACTCCGCCACGAGCGATACAGAGAGCAGAGGAGAATTGTAAACGTGTGACCGTGTATAGAGACAAAAATGACAAGCTGTTGTGTAAATAAGTTAAATAACACAAGGCTGTTTAGTTTGTTTAATAAAAGGACAATGTATATACAATGTATATACAATAAAGTGACAGCTGGCGGTAGAGCATTCTGCTACAGGGCCCCCATATTGTGGAATAGTTTGCCAGCTTTTGTTCG